>JARQOC010000008.1:60167320-60694820 GCA_033576535.1 Allobates femoralis | reverse complement strand
TGTTGAAATGATATTTCCTTGGCTTCCATCGCCATGCTGAGACATTTCCATCAATTACATTTGTGGTGGCTCCATTTTCGACCAGAGCATAGCATCCCGCTGACATATATTCAATTAGCATTACACTTGATTTAGGCTTGTCAATTGAACAGTTCACTTTCTCGTACATCAATGTGGTATGGATCTATGGGCCACTCTCAGTGTTAGAATGGAGATATTGCTACAAGACTGCACAATTTAAGAACATTCGCTAACAAAAAAATATATTACATTTATTATAATTCAATGGATTATTCTTAATTTTTTCCTTTTTTCTATATTATTTAAGTTGACAGATACCATTAAGTTTTCTTTGCAATTTAACATTTGTGAAATGACTGTGTTTCCAATGCAGCATAGTCCAGCAGCATAACTTGAAGGTCATGGGCCCCGATGCGAAAAGTCCAACAGGGCCCCCAATTATTGCAAATCTTTAATAGGAATTGTTTTTTTCTATAGGCCAAACGGACCTTTGGGGCCCCCTAGGCTCCAGGACCCAGGTGCGATCACAACCCCTGCACCTCTTGTAGTTACGCCCATGGTACAGTCATAATGGAAGGTCCACGAGACAATGACCCATCATACCCTAGGAGGGTTCATAGTAGTAGTTGCCCACAACTTTGAAGTCCAACATTTGTGCTGAGTATTTCTTCAAAATGAGCAAAAATCTTAATGTTTTAAGGGAATCTTTAAATGGAACCAACGACCAGGAATTAACCACCTGTAAATCAATGCAGCAGGTGATTGACGTGTGCAGCATGACATCACTATTTGTTTTTGTTTTTTTCCTCCCCTATGGGCTTGTCTTTATGCTGTAAGACAAATTCCCCTCCCCCAGCCCCCTGGGAGTCTGGATGAGATGGAGGGAGGAGGGGGTTTGGCTTACAACAGAAAGACAAGCCCACAGGGGAGGAATAAGAAAAATCCAAATAGTGATGTCATGCTGCTAATGTCAATCACCTGCTGCACTGATTTACAGGTGGTAAATCCTGGTAATTGGTTCCCTTCAACCCTTTATTATGTGCATTCTCCTTTACCCATGCTTACTCAGTGTTTGTCTATTAAAAATGGTGTGAATGACAATGTACCTGTGGCGTCCCGCAAGGAGTGCGTCACAGGAAGGTATTGCATCCCTGACAGTAGATGTGATATCTTCCGTCTCGGTGATGACCTGGTTAAACTCAGAGCTCCATACACTACATGCACCACTAGAATAGAGGACCAATCAGGGCCTGGTGGGAGGAGTGTAAGAGTAGTGTGTGTGGGTAAAGTAGGAGAGGAGGAGTAGTCTGCAGGAGGGGAACGTAGGAGAAGCATGGCACTGCACAGTGCCGCGCAGCCCTGAAAACCACTCACCGGCTGGCACCACCAAGTGGTGACCCAGACCGGAATACGGGCAGCTACCTAAGCGGGCTCAAACATACCCGTGCCCAAAACCACCGGATCACTGGTTCCGAGGTGAGCAGACGTCCACCGCCGCTCAGCAAACCAGGGTGAAGGAACCGCTTCCTAAGAGGCACCTCACCACAGCCGCAACTTAGTTGTCTTGCCAGCAGGGACTCACCACTGGGACACAGGACCTTCAGCCTAATTCAGCTAGGTGCCGCTCAGAAGTCCCCCAAGTACCCAGACCTGGTACACTAAGGCAACACCGGCAACCAACACAGAAAAGTTAGGAAAAGGAGGAGCTCTGAGCAGACACCAGTTATCGCTGGGACTACCCGGTCCGTTACCTAAAACTGTATACCTTGTACCATCTTACCGGTTACAGTAAAGACCCGTTACAGAGGAATCTGGTGTCTGAGCTTTTCTTCGAACTGTTATTAATTCTGCACATTCAAAACTACCTGAGCTGCCATATTCCATCAAGGACAGCTCCTTGCCCCGGGGACTCCCGCTCATCCTGTGGGGAGCATCCTATCCAGCTGCCGCACATCCCCCGGAGGCCCAAGCAGCATCGGTGCAATCACCGGACTCCCACAGGTGGCGTCACGACAACAAGAATTATCCCGCATCCATTCATCCCCCTTTTGATCTGACCACCGGGCCCCACAGCCTCAGGCGCGGAACCGTGACAAGTGCTGCATCGCCTGAGACATGAGCATCCGGCAACGGTGAGTCATACCCATCACCTATGTTATGTACAGTCACCTATAATTACGTTTGCTCTTCTTTATTCTTTGAATTGTTTTTTTACAAACATATGATGTAAAACGTAGATCTCTAACTTTTGGCTGCTGTAATATTACTGAGTGTCTGCTAGGAGTTGTAGTTTCAGGGGCTGGAAAACCACGGATTGGAGACCACCTGATATTATCCACAAATATATGTCTATGTTTGTCTTGCCTACTACTCCCCCGGCATTTCTCTGTAATGCAATAATGAATGTGGTTACCACATGCACAAATGTGGGCACGTTTTCTTTTTTTCTACCTGCGTTTCCTCAGTTCCTAACTATAAAGATCCATGAGATGAAGCTGGGTGATCCTCATAATTAAAAGCAAACCACAAGATGCTTCTTCAAGCTGCACAGCCAGACCCCAAATCCCCTCACCACATTTTTGAGGTCAATTAGCAGCATTTGGCTACCCACACAGGGGTGGTGGTGGTTGAAAGCTCTGTGCAGGCAATCAGCTTAACTAAACAGTACCTCCTACCACATACAGGAACTCAAGTAGAGCGACAGCAACTTGTTTTACTGAGCTCCTGCCCCAATTTAGCCACATCATTGACCAAGAGACCCATGAGAATAATTAAAAACACAGTGACATATATCAAAGTATCAAAACTCCTCATATACACACATTTCTCTAAAACACCCATATAATTCTTCCAAATTGTGGCTTGTGAGTTCAACTGCATGCACTGAATACTGAGCCAAATAGCAGAAATAGCTGCGTTTCCCTTCTGTGAAGCTGCGAGATGAATGATCATTCCACAATCTGCTGTCACCACTGACTCTCCTATTAATTGTACATTTCAATGTGTATAGAAATAGTGTATTGTGTATTAGACATATAAAATGTAGTATTAACTACATATACCTCCAGTGGGGGGGGGGGGGTGCTGGCGGCCATCGCGAGGTGCGGGGAGGGCGGTTATTGGTGATGCAACTCTCCTACCTGCTGAACGCGCCGCCGAGTGCATGCAAAGTGCGGCAGAGGGGCAGAGGAGAGGAGGGCGGGATCAGGCAAGGGAAGCAGAAGGTTCCTGCTTCCCTTGCCTGACCCTCCTCTCCTCTGACATCGGTTACGGGGCATCGGCTGGGGGCCCCCCTGCAGGCTTGAGGACCCCCTAGGCGGTCGGGGCCCTGGTGCAGCTGAACCAGCTGCACCACGGTAGGTCCGCCCCTGTATACCTCTAAAAAGGGAGAATAACTCCCATTGGTCATTAAAAACTGCATGGTGAACATACACACAAATAAATTTGTGCACAAATCGAGAGCTATACATCATTGGAGAAGAACACAAAGCTCAAATGATCCATTCACAAACAGTCACAAAGGAAAAAATGAGATAGCAATCTAATGTGATGGGAAATTGTCCCACAAGTGTGAACTAGAACCTGCTAGCTGAACATAAAGGAGTATATCCACTCTCTCACTCTAAATGAACAGTGATTCCTTGAACGCAAATGATATACATTCATGGATATGTGAAAATTAGGACATTCTCACTCAATGCATGGGGGTCCTCAGTCTTTGGCATTCTTCCACATATACCGAGAAATTGGTATAAATAGGTCATGAAGTTTTGGGAGAGACACACTTATCCTGACAAAGGAAGAGCTTATTGTCCCTCATTTATAAAAACCTGTGCCCCAGTCCACAACTGGCCCTCAAAGATGCCCAGGTGCCTCCCAATGTTTCGCCCTAGAGCTCATCAGGGGAACAGCAGCACCCTAATCCATTGCTGGCTTCTTACATACAAAGCCTCATGCTGAATAGATCGGTATACCTGTATGTAAGCTACATTTGCTTCGACTTTCCTAACTTTATTCATTAATGCTAGCCTGGTGCGGTGAGGGTTAATTCTGAAAAGCCCAGGCATATGGGACATCAGCTGCATGTGTGGGGGCCTGATTTGCCTTTATTTCACTTGCACCTGTCTAGCACCATGGTAGCTGCTTTTGGGACGCACCAGGTAAATGCTGTTTTTAATGGTCTGCTTCATGTGTATGTTGGAGGCCGCATGGCACACCTAAAATAAAAATATATAGAGTAGGACCACCCTGATGAGATTGCCTTGACTGTCAAGGTGGCTCAAAAGATGAATCAATATTTTGCCAAATATCTCAGTTTAATAATATTTAAGGTTGAAAGGAATATGTACATTTGCACGGTTTTTATTGTAAGCTATCTTCTAGTAGTGCTGACTTTTTTGCTGATTATATTTAGTAAAAGTTACATTTTATATATCTATTTTTACAATATGCTATTGGTTCCCGAATATATTTTTATATCCCATGCTATATTGTACATTTGTATGTGCCAAAATGCTGGGGTTATTTAAATGTATAGTGGATAAACAGCAGTTGGACACCCGGTGGTGTTGGACTGTTGAGGATCCAACAGCCAAGATCTAAAATCCTTAATGGAAATTGAGGTTCCAATGTTCCTGCTCCTCTCCTTCTCTGTGGGGTTGTTGGGGATAGCCAAGTACAGTACTCAGCTTTTTATCTCCAGTCACATATAGAATGAATGGTGATGAAGCATATGTGACCACCAGCTGTCAGACCCGCACCAGTGTCCTGTTGGGGAGTGTGGAGGCAGAATAGGATGCATCAGGCAAGCCCAATTAACAAGCACCAATCAACTATATAGAAGTCAATCAGCGCTCATTCACCTTGACTACTGGTCGGTTCTACCAAGCTTCACGCAAACTGATAGCGACTCCACGATGGCTAACTAATGGAGAACCAGGACATTTTCTCCCATTCCTGAACAGGCACATTTTTTGGGTTTTAGCGTACAGGCAGTTTCAACAGCTCTAAGGCTATGTGCGCATATTGAGTATTTGTTGTAGACATTTCCTGCACTAAATCTGCATCTTTCCTGGCAGAAAAATGCACCAGAAACATGATGCGTTTTTGCCTCATTTTGGGGTATTTGGGGTGGAAATACGCATGGAAAACACTCCAAGATTTAACATGGCACAGACTTATTTCTGCACCAAATCTGCAAGGGAAAAACATGCAATATGTGCGCAAAATGTCAGAATTTGTGACAAACTTGCACCCAAAACTGCATCAATAACGCAGAGTGTGCACACAGCCGAAAGGTTTTTCTCTTTCAGATAAACAAATTTTTTTTTTTTACTCAATGAACGGGGCCTAGTTTTTATTCCATTATTACATTCCTTTTATGCTCTAATTAGAGGTTAAAGGTAAAGGAAAAAATAAAGAAATACCTGTATTTCCCTTTATTTTCTTCACACACATTTTTTTCTTTACAACCACAAGAAACCATCAAAAATTATTGTTCATTTGTGTTCTCTTTTCTGCAGATTTTTTTTTTATGTTGGATATAGGTTTTCTTTTTTTTTTTTATTGGGCAGGACTTGAAACAGTGATTGGCATTGGCAGTGGCTTTTTCTTTCAGTTTGTTTTATTTACTTTGTATTGATTTTTTTAATTATTTTTTTTCTTTTTATGTTACAAATAGGGATGAGCGAGTAGTGAAATATTGGGACTCGCTATACTCATAACGAGGAGGTCCTAATACTCGGGTATTTGTTACGAGTAGCGAGTCCAATATAAGTCAATGGGAAATGCGAGTAATGCAAGTAAGTTTCTGCTGGATGCTGGACCCTACAAAGTGTCTGGGGGCTGAGGAAAAGGCTGAAATGGGTGCATCATTGTTTAAAAGCTGGCGGTAAACAGCCGCTGGCTTTTTTAAGCCATCAGCTGATGCACGCTCCCCCGCCGGTGCTTCGCTCCCCGCTCTCTAGTGCTGTGCTCCCTGCCCGATCCTAAGTTAGGATCAGGCAGGGGAGCAAAGCATCGGGCAGAGGGGAGGGAAGCAATGGTTGGGGGAGCGAGGCAGTGTGGAGGGAAGCACTGGACGGGAAAGCTGGTGGTGAAGTATTTTCACCGCCAGCTTCCCCGCCGGCTATTTCAAATGAACAGCTGATGTATCAGCTGTTCATTTAAAATAGGCGGCGGGAAACGCGGCGGCAAGTCTTTTCACCGCTGGCTTTCCCGTCCGCTATTTCAAATGAACAGCTGATGCATCAGCTTTTCCTTTGAAATAGCCGGCGGTGCTGTTGCAGAGTTCATCGGATTCATGCTTGACAGTATGAACTCAGATGAACTTTCCAAAGGTCGGGTGCTCAGCTACATCTGGACCACAGATGTAGCTGAGCTAAAGGAGAAGACTCCTTTGGACTATGTCGGAGGGGGTTTTTCTTGAATAAAAATGGAGTCCCTAATGTGTTTTGGTTTTTTCTAATAAAACATTTCTTCTCTATATTGTGTTTTTGTTTTTTTTAAAAATCTTTACTAGAAATTCATGGTGGTCATGTCTAATGTTGATCTGAGCCCATGAATTTCAGGCTTACGGCCAGCTGATAATGCAAAGCTGGCCCTAACCCCATTATTACCCAGCGAGCCACCCAGCACCAGGGCCGCTGGAAGAGTTGGATACAGTGCCAGAAGATGGCGCTTCTGTGAAGTGCCATTTTCTGCAGTGGCTGCGGATTGCAATTTTGCAGTGGGTGGGAGGGGTGCAGAGAGCTTGGGCCACCATGAGCTGCAAATTCCAGCCCCCAGCTGCCTAGTTGTACCTGACTGGACTTCCCTATATTTTTGGTTCCAGCCGGGTACAACTAGGCAGCTGGGGGTTGGGGCAGTCCGTACCTGCCTGCTGTACTTGGCTGGCATACAAAAATATGGCAAAGCCCACTCATTTTTTTAAAAATTTTTTTGTAAAAACACTTTTAAAAAAAGGGCTTCCCTGGATTTTCCATTGCCAGTGAAGGTAACGCCAAGCAGCCGGGGTTAACAGACAGTAGCTGCTTGGATACCCTTAGCTGGAATAGAAAATGCAGTGGGAGCCCACACATTTTTTTAACCTCTAACCCTAGGGTTAGTGTTATGTGTTTGGATTTTATTTATATATATATACATATTTTTTAAAATAATAAAAAAAATTGACATGGGTTTCTCCATATTTATGTTTGCCAGCCACGTAAAGCAGGCAAGTACGGCTGCCCCCAACCCCCAGCTGCCTAGTTGTACCTGGCTGGGAACCAAAAATGTAGGGAAGCCCTTTTTTTAATTATTTGATGAATTTCAAACGACGTGGGATTCGCCCTATTTTTGTGACCAGTCAGGTACAACTAGGCAGCTGGGGGCTGAAATCTGCAGTGCAGGGTGGCCCAAGTTCTCTGTGCTCCCCCAGCTGCAAATTGCAGTCCGCAGCCACCCCAGAAAATGGCATGTTCATAGAATTGCCATCTTCTGGAGCTGTATCTAACTCTTCCAGCAGCCCTGGTGCCCGTGGTTCGCTGGGTAATAATGGGGTTAGGGCCAGCTCTGCATTATCAGCTGGCCCTAAGCCCGAAATTCATGATGTCACGCCAATATTAGACATGACCACCATGAATTTCTAGTAAGGTATTAAAAAAAAACACAACACAAAGAAAAAGTTTTTATTAGAAAAAAAACAAAACACATTAGGGACTCCATCTTTATTCAAGAAAAACCTCCCCCCTCCAACATAGTCCAAAGGAGCCTTCTTCTTTAGCTCAGCTACCTCTCTGGTAGAGGTAGCTTATTACTGCTGGCTTTTAAACAATAATGCACCCATTTCACCCTTTTCCTCAGCCCCCAGAGCGCTTTGTAGGGTCTGGTACAGAAATTACTGGAATTACTCGCATTTCCCATTGACTTACTTTGGACTCGCTACTCCTTACGAGTAATAACAAGGAAACTCGCAGAGTAACGAGTAGCCCGAATACCATACTATTTGTCGAGTACTGAATAGTAATGAATATACTTGCTCATCCCTCTTTACAAATTATGCCCATCATATGTACTTGAAAAACTTTTGTTAAGGGAGAATGCATTTCAAGAATTTTTTATCATGCTGATTTTCCCTGTCAATTGGGTTTGAATATTATCCCATTTACAGGATACATTTAATCTCCTGCTTAACCCTGCTGTTCTGTTTGGTCAAAAATTACTAAATTTGAAATTTTTTATTTCATTTTTCATTTGTTTATGAACAACCATGTTCACATACAGTATAATAATGCAACAGGTATTCAAATAAAACACTTAAATTATTATTATTATTGATTTATATAGCGCCATTAGGTTCCATTGCGCTTTACATGAGGATGAGGGAGACAAGAACAAGTACACTAAATCTAGGCGATCAGGACGTACAGGTACAGGAGGGGCAGGGACCCTGTCCACGAGGGCTCACAGTCTATGAGCTAAAAATCAATACTTTAAAGGGAACCTGTCACCTTCTAAAAGCCACTTAACCTATCAATACATGTCCCTGCACCTTCCTATTACCATTATAATTATCCCTCTCTCTGCTAAATGCTTGCTTTCAATGTTGTAAAAAACGTTTTTATACTTACTCATTAGGATGATAATGAAGTGGGGGCTATATGCAATAGTCCCCCCTGGGTATGTTGGTTTGCAGCCTCCATGATCCTTTATCATGCCCCAATGAGCGTGATATTGTAATGAGACACCCGGTGGTTTCTAACCTTCCGTAGCAGCGTGTAAAGGTACCTTAAGAGGTCAGACTTCACAGTACTGGGAACAGAAAAGAAGGAAAAGTAAGGAATATAAAGAAGGGTTCCATCTACAGCCAGAAATCCCAATTGCAGCATCCAGGACATTTGCTATTATAACATCTCCTAAACTGCTGAACTGTATAACTCTGGCGGAGAATTCAGTAAAGCTACCCGGTGAAGCGAAGTTCCGACTCTGCTACATCCTTTCAATATAAACTGCTTTACAGCAGCACTGCACCCCGGTGGCCAAGTGCCGCCTGTGGGGACTAATCCACCTAGGCCACAATACCACCGACCACTGGAGGACTGTGGCGGCGCTGGTGAGCATCACCAGACTCAGCAGGTGGCGTCACAAAGACAAAAGACTGTAAATAGCCCCTGTAAATAACCCCCCATTTCAGCAGACCCCCGGGGTCACGGCTTCGGGATGGCCACCCGTGACTTCCCGGACTCAAGAGAGCCTGAGAGCTGAGTGCCCGAGCCCTGGGTGCGCGTCAGTAGTGTGGTGTTTCTTTTAGAAATAACATTATTATTATTTAACATTATAGTGCCATTTATTCCATGAAGCTTTACTTGTGAAAAGTACAATCATTATGAAGAATACAAGGCACACACAGGTACAGGAGGAGAGAGGACCCTGCCCGCAATAGCTTACAATTTACACACACTCTTCAATGCCATTTTACTGCTATCATCCAAATCCTCACTCCACTAGTCTCCCTGAGATCAGTGAATGCTTTGTGATATCCTCACTCCACGACACAGATAATGTCACAGCTTTCTACAACTCTACACTCACATCAGCTATTGATGCAGTTGCCCCTCTCGTTCATGGCAGAACATGACAAATCAGCAGACAACCCTGGCACACAGACACCAATAAAAATCTGCGGCAAGCGTCTAGGGTTGCCGAGTGGCACTGTAAGAAAACACACTCGCATGAAGACTACACAGCATTAAAACAAGCACTTCACAAATTCAAGTCAGCACTCACCACCACTAAACAGAATTACTTCATTACCCTCATATCCTCTTTGTCCCACAATGCCCAGGCAGTTATTCAACACATTTAACTCCCTCCTCCGCCCCCCACTGCACCCTCCTACTTCTCGTATATCTGCAGAAGACTTTGCAACACACTTCACCAACAAGATTGACGAGATCAGACAAGTCTTTGCTATCCAACCATCACAGCCCTCATGTATACCAGACCACGCCTCTCCCCCACTAACCCTCTTCCCCTCTATCACTGAAGGAGAACTTGCACACCTCTTCTCCAGATCGCACCTCGCCACTTGAGCACTGGACCCCATCCCATCTCAAGTCTTCCCCAACCTCACCACCACACTTATCCCAGCCCTAACCCTCTTCTTCAACCTATCACTAACCTCTGGTACCTTTCCTTCTTCTTTCAAACATGCAACAATTACACCTATCTTAAAGAACCCATCCCTCGACCCCCTTCTACATCCAGCTACTGGCCCATATTCCTACTCCCATTCGCTTCCAAGCTTCTCGAAAAGCAAGTCCACACTGTATTTTCATTCCAACTCTCTCTTTGACAACCTTCAATCAGGCTTCCACCCCCACCACTCCACTGAAACTGCCTTGACCAAAATGACCAATGACTTACTCACGGCCAAAGCTAACAGACAGTTCTCCGTCCTCCTCCTTCTAGACCTGTCTTCTGCATTTGACACAGTCGACCACTGTCTCCTATTATAGATCCTTTATTCCATTGGCATTACTGACCTCGCCCTCTCCTTGATCTCTTCTTACCTTTCCAACCACACATTTAGCGTCTCCCACTCCCACATGACCTCCTCGCCCCATCCGCTCTCTGTTGGGGTCCCTCAAGGCTCTGTCCTGGGGCCCCTCCTTTTTTCAATCTATACCCTTGGTCTGGGACAACTCACAAAGTCCCATTGCTTCCAGTATCACCTTTACGCTGATGACACTCAGATTCATTTCTCTGACCCAGATGTCACCTCTCTTGTCCAAAATCCCGGAGTGTCTATCAGCCATATCCTCCTTCTTTTCCTCTCGCTTCCTAAAACTCAATGTAGACAAAACCAAACTCATCATCTTTCCTTCATCTCACACACCTTCCTTACCAGATCTATCTATCACAATAAATGACATCACACTTTGCCCTGCACCTGAAGTCTGCTGCCTCGGAGTAACCCTTGACTCTGCCCTGTCCTTCAAACCATACATCCAAGCCCTTGCCACTGCCTGCCGCTTCCAACTCAAAAATATTTTCAGAATCCGTCCCTTCCTCAACCCTCAATCTACTAAACTACTAGTGCATGCCCTCGTAATCTCTCGCCTCGACTACTGCAACCTCCTACTCTGTGGTCTCTCTGCTAACACTCTTGAACCCCTCCAATCTGTCCTTAACTCTGCTGCCTGACTAATCCACCTCACTATTCCTCCACTTCTCCCCTCTACAAATCCCTCCATTGGCTCCCAATTCACCAACGTATCCAATTCAAACTACTAACACTAACTTACAAAGCTGTCCACAATCTGTCCCCCTCATATATCTCTGAACTAATCTCCCGATATCATCCAACTCGTAATCTTTGATCCTCCCAAGATATCCTCCTCTCCTCCACACTTGTATGTTCCTTATCTAACCGCCTGCAAGACTTTGCCCAAGCATCCCCATTCTCTTAAATTCTGCACCCCAAAGCGTTTGACTGTCTCCCACACTTGGAACCTGCAAGCGGAAGCTGAAAACCCATCTCTTCAGATCAGCCTACAGCCTGCAATGACCACAGTGCCAGCTCACCATCATTGGACCTGACACTCCACCACCACTGGACATGGGGCTCCACCACCATCAGACTCGACGCTCCACCACCATCGGACCCGGCACTCCACCACCACTAGAACAAACCCAACCTACTGTCTCTCTCCCCACTGCCCTGTAGAATGTAAGCCTCCAAGGGCAGGGTCCTCTCTCCCTTCTGTAACGGTCTGTCACTGTTAGTTTGTTCATTGTATTTTTAACTTGTTTGTATGTAACCCTTTGCATCACCGGAGAAAGATCTTCCAGGTGTGGTGATAGATGCGCGAGGATGGCGGTTTGCAGGCATTAACCATAGTGGTTATGACCTCTGGTGAAAAACCAGCCTGGGTCAGGATACAGGATTCAATAGTCACGCCATTAAAGACCGGGCCCTGAAGTTCTGATGGCAAATGGGGCTCTGGGTCAGGAGGTTCGGTCGGGTTGGGAGTAGCCAGGGCACATCAACGAGAAGCTGTATGAGCTCTGAGTACCACGCTCGTCATGGCCAGTCTGGGGCAATGAGTATTACTTGGACTCTTTACGCTTTGATCTTTCTGATTACTCGTGGGATCAACGGCAGTGGGGGAAAGATGTATAGAAGTTGGAATTGGCACCAAGGGAGGACCAACGAGTCCACCCCTAGCCACGAAGGCCGGGACTTTTGCGTTCAGCCTTGATGCCATCAGGTCTACATTGGGGGTTCCCCAGTGCCGACAGATCTGTAGAAAAACTTCTGGATGGAGGGACAATTCTCCTGAGGCCAGTCCCTGGAGGATTAGGAAATCTGCCGCCCAGTTATCCACTCCCGGGATGTTGACTGCTGATATGACTGACTGAGTTGTTTCGGTGCAGCGTATATGTTCCACTTAGCACATTGCGGATTTGCTGCATGTGCTGCCCTGCTGATTTATGTACGCCACTGCCGTTGCATTGTCTGATTGAATGTGGATGGGGCTAGAAGGTGGTGAAAGTGTTGGAGCGCTAAGCGGATCGCCCGCAGCTCCAGAATGTTGATTGTGAGGCGTGTTGGCCTTGGGCCATGTGTTGGCAATAGACGGTTCCCCAGCTGAGTAGGCTGGCATCAAGGGTGACAACAAGCCACAGGACTGGGAGAAAGGAGAATTGAACTGTGTGATTGAAGATGGCCATATCCACCAGGTGAGTGCCTTTTTAAGTTGAATGGATAAGTGATGCTTGCGATCAAGGGTGAAGGGATTTTTAATGAGGAGGGCAAGCTGCAAGGGTCGGAAGTGTAGCTGAGCAAAGGGAACTGCTTCTATTGCCACTACCATTTTCCCTATGACCTCTATGCCGAAGCAGATGGATTGAGGTGGTCGACCGCAAAGAGTGCGAACTCCTTTGCGAATCGCCATGACATTGTCTTGAGGGAGTATGGCTAGCCCTCGTGCGGTGTCAAAGGTCATCCCTAGAAAGTCTATCCTTTGGGCTGACATTGGGGATGATTTGTCTAAGTTTATGAGCCACCCCAGGCGGGAGAACATGCCCGATGTTATTCGGACGCTCGCAAGCCTGGAAAGTTGGTCCCTTGATTAGCAGGTCGTCTAGGTAAGGGAGAATGACCACTACCCGCAAATAGAGAATTGTCATGATGGCCATCATGACTTTTGTGAAGACTCTGAGTGCGGTTGCGAGGCCGAAGGGCAGTGCAACGAATTGGAAGTGGCGTTTTTGAGAGGCGAAGATATTTTTGATGTGGGGAAAAATGGGAATATGGAGATATGCGTCTTGGATGTCGATGGTTGCTAAGATCTCCCCTTTTTCCATTGATGTGATTACTGAGAGTAGGGATTCCATTCTGAATTGTAGTCTTGATTGCTTGAGGAAGATAGCTGGTCTATCGAAATGAGTCGAATAGGAGAGTGTGGAAGCTTAATAAAGATGTGTATTACTATTAACACCCAGTGCCTTAGCACTTCTTAATACCGCAGTATTTTTTGTTTGGAATATTCAACCATTGTGAGTGGTAAAGCTGCTCTGGGCAGAGAGGACCTGCGATGATGTCACAAGTATACGCCCATCTGGTCACATGATCGCATCACAGGACGATGCCTCCCGAACTAGTAAGTGATGTTAAGCAGAGAAGTGTGGTGTCTCCCCTGGTCTAAACCTTAGTTGTGCAGGGCGGTGCACAACAGACACAGGAGAGAATCTCTATGATAGAACCCCTTAACAATTGTTAAAAAGATCTTAACTTAGCGCTCCTTATCTTCTGTTTGCTTACTATTCTGAATTGTAGGACTTTTACGAATTTGTTGAGGAGTTTGAGGTCTAGGATGGGGCGTACTGTTCCGTCTTTTTTCGGAATGACAAACAGGTTTGAGTAGTATCCTTTGAACTTTTCGGTCTTTGGTGTTGGTGCTATGACACCGGTTTTGAGCAGTAAATTGATGGCTTTGAAAAACGGGCGTACGTTTGGTTTGGAAGGACGCGAGAGGAAAAAGCGAGTTGGGGGCCGGGCTGAGAATTCTATCTTGTAACCTGATGACACCAGTTCTCTGATCCAATTGTCGTGTACGACAGTGAGCCATGAATGGCGGAAGTGTTGGAGACGTCCACCTATTGTGTTGGTGCTGAGCAGGTGGGGAAGTCATGCGTTGAATCTTTGAGGTCTAGCGCCCTTAGAGCGGGTTTGTTGAGGGCAGCTTTTCCAGGTGGAATTGGTCTTGAATGAGAACAGGGTATTTCTGTCCCTGCGGGTATGCCACAGTGCGCTTGTGTTAGAAGTTTAGGTGGGCCATCCTGATGTCCCGTGAGAGGTGCAAAATTGTGATTGTGGCTATGGGCGGCGAAAGGGCCTCTTGAGCCTTTGCTGGGGCAGAAATCAGCTTTTTCCCCCGGTGGCTTTGGAGATGAGTTGGTCAATCTTTTCCCCAAATAGGCAATCTCCCTGGTAGGGTAGGGTTATGAGGGATCTCTTAGATGTGGAGTCCATGTGCCATCCTCTGAGCCAGAGAGTTCAGCGAATGGAGATGACGTTTGCCGCTGCCAACGCGGGTGCTGCGTCAGTGGTAGGCTCCATGCGTTTTTATATAAAATGAAAGGGCATTTGGGGACATCATAGATTCATGCGTTTTTATATAAAATGAAAGGACATTTGGGGATATCACATCTCCAACAGACTCAAGTTAGAGGACAAGGAACTTTTGACACTTCTTATGTGAACTCTCTTGCTGCGATTTATTGCTTTTCACAACTCACTGAGGAATTTTCAGGTCTCCACAGACCACTAATCATGGAACAATAATACAATCTGTTCCTCTTATCTTGGAATTTTGACTTTACCTGCCAGCTCAGCTCTCCCCCTCCCTAGCCTGACTCTGCTTTACGCTATCTGTCGTATTTACTACACCATCTAACCCTCCTTTTGTATGTATGTATGTGTCTTCCGAATTTGTGCCATTTTTAGCCTGACGAAGGATCCATAGTGTCCCGAAAGCTTGCTATGTTTACCATTTTTTCAGTTAGCCATTAAAAGGTATCAACCACTGAGGACTCTCAGATTCCAATATTTTTCATATAAAAATAGTGATACCACACAGTCCACAACCGTATCAATTGCAGTGGAAATTTTATTTGAGGTAAACTATAAGTGCTACAGTGGTATCAATAGTACAAATGATGCGCCCCCAGGCTATGGGGTACTCGGGAGCTAGGTCGGTGCTGTCTCTCTGGGGTATCATGGTAGTCGTGACCTGGTCCCATGGCCTAGGATCAGTCCAAAAAGGGGGTATTTATAGGGGATTTGTCGTGACGCCACCCGGTGTATGTGGTTAACAGAACCACCCTGCCTGATCGCTGCTGGGGCGGTGACTTAGGGGCAGCTGAGATGGCAAGCCCTCTTTGGGTAGGAGGTCCCCAGGGCAGGGGTAATAGTCTATGATAGGGCTTGGTGAGGGATTACGGTTCACACAGTCACTTACTTCAAAGCTGCAGCTTCTCCAGCCAGTGTGCAGGGATGACAGTCTGTGGCTCCTCAGGTGGGATTCTGTTATAGGGCACAGGGCAATAGACGTAATTAACACACACAGACTCATGATAGCCATTTTTCAGCATGTTTACTAGAGTTAAAGCAGGTGTTATAAGCTGTCCCTGGAGTCTGAAGTGACAAAGAAGGTAATGTTGTTGCGCCACTCTGTAATTGTCATCGGGAGCAGGTTATTTGAATGGGAACCTCACCTGTGCTTGTTGTGCTGTCTGCACAACAAGAATTAGTGCATTGATGTTTATCTCCCTGTGTCCTCGGCTAATAAGCGGCTGTGGATGATGAAGATTTTGCTGCGTCCTTAATCCCAGCACCTCACATGTGAGTCGTCACGTGGTGGGTCCGTGGGCGTGTTCAGGACGTCATCCAAGGTCCTATTGCCCGGAGCTGCTCCATACCTCACTCCGCATAGCGGAGGAACAAATGTATTTCAAAAAGAGTAATAGGTATTTGTGTGAGCGCTGTGGAATCCACTTGAGGAAGACGCTTGGAGAGCGTAGAAACGCGTTGTGGCCTAAAGGACCCTGCCTTTTTATTGTACAAATAAAGCCGAGAGGTAACTATTCATAATAGCCTTGGTGCCGGTTGATTCCCCAGCGCTCACACAAATACCTATTACTCTTTTTGAAATACCTGGAGTCTGAAGAGCAGTTCAGGGTATTTCTCACCCAGCCGGCTCGTGTTGGTTTCCTCACTGCGCTTGTGTGGTGGCCCCTGCAGTTGCTTAAGCTAGGCTGCCGGCCCTGTCTCTATCTGCATCTACCAGTATGACAGGCAACTTGAGTCCTTCACTTATCTACCCCACTTCGGGAAGTAAGTGTTTCTGGATTCTATACGTTGCTGTGTCCCTGGTACCGTGTAGCTGGAGAATCTGGAGTCCCCCACTCTCCGTTGTTGACTGTCGGTGTGTGAACCTGCATGGTCTCAGACTCCGGTGTTTGTTCTTGCATTGTTCCTCTGGCGGAAGGGAAGCACGGAGTGGTGCAGCCTCCCAGTAGGTTTCTGTCTCTCCCCTTTCCTCAGATCCTAGCCTTAGGCTTGGTGTTCAACAGTGGATTTTGGGATGAGCCTGGCACAGCTCGTTTACACCCAGGTCTGGTTCTCAGTTTGCACCGAACTTGTCCTCTTCACAGTCCTCACAGGAACTGAACTCTTCACAGCCCTCCCAGGAGCTGAACTGAACTTATTGCTCCTCAGATCAGAATATATAAGGGAGCTCACCCTGAAGCCGGGCTTGGTCTCCCCCTTCTGTCTGGGAGGTGTAGGTGTTGTTTGTGTGTTGCTTGAGTGGAATACCCCTTACTGCTCTCTGGTGACACCTAACAATGGTGACACTGTGGCACTAGGACTCTGGGGTGCCACACAAATACACGTAAATAGTTGAGACAAAAAGCGCTATAGAGGGAGAGAAGAAAAACAAGCATAGGGGTGAGGAAGGAAATGGTAAGATTGGCTAAAGGGTTTGTTTTTAGAGTAATTTTATAAGGTGGTTAAAGGTAAAGTTGGTGTGGGGAATAGACCAAGGAACCAGCCCTTGATTCACCACAGCCTAAGTAAAGTGCCATAGAACAATGCAATACTACTGAGGCTTAAGGCTCCGTTACACTTAGCGATGCACCAGTGATCCCAACAACGATACGACCTAGTAGGGATCGCTGGAGCATCGCTACGCGGTTGCACGTGAGATGTCAAACAGTCAGATCTAACCAGCAACACAGCAACAATATGGCAGTCGTTGGGACCCTGTCACTTAGACCTGTAGTATTGAGGTTGTTGGTCATTGTCCCCAAACACACCGATGCACGCTGCCCAGCTACCCAGATGATCAAAAAATAGTCCAGGACATTCCAACACGATCAGCGATCTCACAGCAGGGGCCTGGTCGAGCTCTTCCAGGAGTTGAAGAGATCTCTCTGTATTTTAGAAGTCTCCTCTTGGACTCACTGGTAGCGCAGGCAAACATCAGTAAGTTAAACAAATGACTTTCAGAATGTGCAGGAATTTATGGAAACATGGCAATAAGAAACAAGCAACTCGTAAATGGTTTTCTGTGTAAAATGATCTACTCTGGTTTCCGAGGAACAATAAGATCACATGCTCCTCTTGTTTATATCAAAACATTGAGCTTGAGTTTGTCTTCAAAAAGCAATTATCGCAATTCTGTACAAGTCAGGGCGTCCTATTTCATTTCCCCCAAAAAAGTTGTGTCATTGCTGTGCTCGGGTGTAGGATTATTAGATGAAATCCTTCTTACTGCCAAAATGTCTAGTTTTGTAGTTTGGAACAAAGCCAAAAAATAAACAAAATGGGATTATCTTCTACGATTGATGCTCCAGCAATGTTAAGATATTGTACTTAATGTCCAAGGGGATATAAATATGATAAAACATCTTGGCGAGAATGCGAAGAAGTGAAAGAATAATGAGCAAGAGTTAAAACTCCCTCACAAGTAAGATTCTCTAACAGGGATAATGTCTGTACTACAAGCTTGCTGTATATGGAAGGTCATATACACGCCACTATATGCTTACCTATACTTCTTTCTTTTATTTTGTACACCTATATCCATTATCTACTGTGTCCTGCATTATTCTTTCTCTAAGTTAGCTATGAGACTTCAGTGAGAACAGAGGATCGGGCTTTATGATGTTATAATTTCTCAATGATTTACTCCATACTTACTTAGCAATTGTCCAGTGCACATTTTTATTAAAGTATAACGACTACTGAGAAAGTCAGCCAGGACTGTCGGCCAGCCAGACAGACAGTAAGGACAAGCAGGACATAGGGCAGGGCTTTCTATACTCTGAGAAAAGGGGAATGAGGGGTACAAGCATTACGGGAGTAGGAACCAGAAGAATAACCCATTTGCTTCCTAATAAATAAAAAGATTGCTGCAGATCGTGGATTTGGATATCACATATCAGAGGTGTGGATAGTGGTTGTGACTTCTCACAACCATTTCAGGTGAGCCTCTTCTCTACATTTATCAACTATTTTTACCACAGGTAAACCTTATTGTGCCCCATATTTTCTTTTCCACTTATTTTGCAAACAAAAACTAATTAAAGGGTTATTTTTTTCATTTGGATAAGTTGTTGTTAATTGTCCTAAAAGAGCACAGGAGTTGATTAACCACTTTTGGGAAGATGCGTTTAGGTCCTGCCCTGCCAAACCTCCCCAAACTGATTGGGACCACTGAAAATGGTCAGGATTTATGGCGACTTTACACACACCAACTTCTGTGTCCAACTTCTGACCAACTTACAGGTTGCAGTGAAATCATGGACACATTGTTCCATTTGTACACAGCAACAAAATAGAACAATGTGTCCATGATTTCACTGCAACCAGTAAGTTGCCAGTGAAATTGCATGCAATGTTGCGACGTCTGCTTTCTTATAGAGGAAATATACCTCAGAAAGTGACTTATACATGTGTTGTGGGCACTGAGTACATAGCTTGTACTTTTTTAATTGTTTTTAATAGTGTGCTTTTGTTTTGTCTCTTGATACTTCAATAAAATTATACCTTGATACTTCTAAAAAAATACCAATTTGTCTGAATCTCAGTGATCCCTGTCAATCATACACGTTTCTTTCCTTTTCACTGCTCTCCAATGCAGATGTGAACAGAGCCTTATGAGTAGTCACCCACCTTTCGACTGACCATGAAATGCAAAAACATTTACATTGTAGTTCACATTCCTGCTGGTTTTAGGCTCAATTTTACTTATGAGCCAAGATGAACGATGCTCTTTGTCCAGACAAGGGAATATTGCAGCACATGGTATTGTAAGCTGTCCGTACGTGACAGAAAGGCACTATTGAACAGAAAGTTGGTGTTGACATTATTCTAGAGACATTATTGTGGAGCCCACTGGGACGGAGTACTCGGTATCGGACCGGGGTACTGCTGGGGATATCATGGCGGTCTTGGTCCAGACCGTGTCCCGGATCCCGCAAGTAATGGTGGGATATTTACAGGGGATAATTGTTTGTCGTGACGACACCCATGGGTTGTGGTCAATGAGGGGACCACCGCTGCTGCAGAACCTCCGGGGATGATGTTGGGCAGCTGAGGATGTAATGTTTCTTCGCAGGTGGAGCTGGGTTCCCCGGGGCAGCAGTAGTAATAGTCTATAGATGGTGCTATGGATGTTGCAGGATAGGGGTAGTAGTAGAGATGATGGGAATTTGTGAGGGTACGCAGGGTTTGAGCACAAGGATCCCACGCACTCACGGTTTTGAAGTTTTCCAAGGCTTTACAGCAGATTTTGGTAGCAGAGTACTGTCCATGAAGTCTGTATCGGATCCATGAAGTCGTATCGGGGCCGGGTTGCTCCCACCCTGTCGGGTCCTCAGCTTCCTACTGCTGCACTGTGTGTGTGGCCCTGCTGCTGCTTTAGCTAGGCTGCTGGCCCTGCTTCTCCTCACAGGTATCCACTCTTGCTAGGCAACTTGAGTCTTTCTGTGTGCTTCTGACCCCGCCGGGTTGCTTCGTTGAGGTATAGTGTAGATCTACAACTTCCACTATCCCGGTGTTTTTTGTGCTGCGTGTTTCAGTCACAGATTCGGATCCGATATCCGGTCTGTGCGCTCCTCTGGGGTGAGTTATGATGAAACTCAGTCTCCTAGATGTGTTCCTCTGTTTCTTGTACTCCTCTCCTCAGACCCTGGCTTCAGGCCTGAAAGTAAGTCAGTGGTCCCTGTCAGGAGCTCAGCACTGCTCCCATTTACAGGTCCTCCTCCTAGTGCTCCCTGCACTAAACGGGAACTGTCAACTATCAACTAACTACTTCCTCCTCAGACCAGAATATATAAGGGAGCTGCTTGAGCTCCTCCTTCTGGCCTAGAGGTGCTAGTGCAGTGTCAGGTGTAGTGTGGGGAGTTAACCCTTATGATGTTACTGTGGCACATTAACCCCTGGGGTGCCACATTATCACATGACACAATCACGTTACATGAGCAAATGGATATATCGGCACAAGGATAACACTTTATCATAGATGTATTTTTTACACTTTCATATGTAAGAATTTTCTTACTGCATTCCATCTATACAGTATATGTATATATGTATAGTATATGTACTGTACACGTCATATTAGTCTTTGTAAAGGATCTGTCGGAAGATTGCATAACACAACCTATGTCTCCCACCCATCCCCTATAGACTGTGAGCCCTTGTGGACAGGATCTCTGCCTTAATGTACCTGTATGATTTATTCGTCGTTATTTATGTTCTCGTCCTTGTTCTTCCCTTACACATGTAAAGCGCCATGGAACCAAAGGCGCTATATAAATAAATAATAATAATAATAAATGGTTCCACAGACCTCTTGAAGCTACTGTACCTACTTTGAAAATCCATGTCAGATTAGTTGTATTAAGTTTTTCCAAAAATTTCCAGCTTCGGGCAAAAGGAAAACTTTCAAAAAGATTTATAAATCTGACATGTATTTTCAAATTAGTTACACTGGTGTCATTAGGTCTAAGAGACTTCTTTTATAATGTATATAGTTTTTAGTGTAATATAAGATTAGAGATTTCCTTCAAAGGTATGGCACAGGTTTAAAGTCTCCTGCTGCAATCAAGCAGGAACAGGTTGGGTACCGGACTGATTCGATAAAGCTCCCTGAAGATATGAAAGAAATGGTTTATTATAACTTCTGAGTGCTTATTTTTGGCGTACACAGGGCTTAGTGGGGAGCAGTGTAATTAAAAGAATACTGAATAGAATTGAATCGAATATTGAACAATGAACATATGATCACTGGTGTCTTCTTCATGGAGCTGCTGCTTAGTCTTGGCAGACACAGATCACCTCTGTCTTTAATTACGAAAATGTAGCAAATCCTCCGCGCACTATGAGATAGCGCACATAATAGATCCAGACCTTGATGTATCCTAGTATCCCAGACAAAAGTGGCAAGCTTTGTTCTAACAAAGACCATTAAAAATATATTTGACTGTGAGGCAAGAAAGTGTGTGGAACGACATAGGTATTGCATAGCCGATAATTGGCCAAGTGCTCGGTAGTTGTCGTCAGTTTGGGTGAATGGGATATACTGCGGACAAGATGCAAACTGTATGGGAACTGAACTAATGCATTAACAATTGTTCATGCTTTGGATGTGTAAAAAGAACTTTAAAGAAGCCTTCCATTCTCCAGGTCTCACTGTGCTTTGCATGACCATGAAGTGGCTATTATAATGTAAGTCTATGGAGTGTAAGAAAGAGGTTCCATAGATTTACACTGTAAAAACACTACCGACTCCGGCATAGAGCACAGAGTGAGCCAGAGAGTCTGCAGTGACGTTACTGAGAAGAGGAGCAGAACAGTGCTTGAGGATGGTGATAAGTATGTTATCACATACACACTGCAGTACATGCACATATATACAGTTTAATGAAAAGAATCACTTCATGGGAGGCTTCTTTAATTGAATGCAGATTAACTTGTTATACTGCCAACACTAATTTGCCCATGACGGACCTTCAGACATTCAGATCTGGGCGATATATGGATGATTAGTTTGTGTGATAATGCTATCTGACATCTGTTTAGAATCCATTGGAGCACATAAAATATGTTCCCTGTTTTACCAATAAGGTGCATTATATGTTGGGGGTGTGAACTGTTGCCCGATATAGTCCAGATTAGCGAAGGCCACTGATGATTATTAGTGTTGCTATTGATGATATATTGCAATCTTTCTTGGTCTCTCCTCAGCCTCCATCTCGCCAAGGCTGGAAGTGAACTGGAGATTAGTGATAGAGCAGAAGGATTTGTAGTTTGGACAGAATATGCAAATACACAAATACAGTGGTGGACATATCATTGGGGCAACTTGTATAGCCACACAGGGGAGCAAGAGGTAAGGGGGCCCATTTATACCCAGAAAGCAGGTGAAATTCCACATTATGAGGAGCTCTTGGGCTGCAAAAAACCCATATATTGTTCTTGCACAGGGACTCCCTTTCTATCTGTGTCTTCAGTGCAAGAATATACCATATTCCAATCTTATCTAGAAAGAACGTGGAGTCCTATCAGCCTGTTACATACCCAGTGTTGCAATGTCTAACATTAATGCTCACTAGCTGTCAAGAAGCCTAGCACTGAATAAGGACTGGACTCCTATTTATGTTCTATATGGACCTTACTTCAGTCACAGGACAAACATGGAATAGTTTTGCAGAAAGGGAAATTGTAAGTGATGGAGAAAATTATGTTATGTAATAAGGTGGAAACAATACCTCTTATGGCCACTTTACACGCGGCAACAGGAAGATAGAAAACGGTAGGTGTCGGAGACAATTGTACCTTCTACCTTCAAAACACCTTGAAGTGGCTGCGTGTAATTCAGGTATCTGCAAGGTGTTTTGAAGGTAAAAGGTACAATTGTCTCCGACACCTGCCATTTTCTATCTTCCTCTTGCCGCGTGTAAAGTGGCCATAAAGCCCAAAAACCTACAACGATACATCTCCTAGAGGCACCAGCCAGATGTCCTTTGGGTCAGGATCTGGCAGATAATGCTTTCTGATGCAGAATATATGCAGTAGATGATATTACTCCAGGAACAAGAGTGGCAGATGGTGAAGATAAATGAAATATACAAGGAAAATAGCTCATGGCCTTCAAGATGTGGAAGATGATGATATTACTGAAGTGTCCTTGCATCATTTATTTATTAGCCACAGTTGTAATACTCTGAGTAATTGACGATAGTTCGAGGCAATAATGTTATGATGCTGGAAAAGTGGTTAATCCCTAAGGACAGATGTGAACGAGGAAGCAGCTGATGAAACTCACTTATGTTATGGGGAATGGTTCTGGAGAATGGTGAGATGCATATGAGATATTATTTTTGGTGATGTTACATTCGGGGACTTCAGATATTTTGGGGGCAGATGTCATGGTTGGTGAGACGAAAAGTGATTCAACATCTTGTGGATATAATGGTCCCTTCTGAATGCTCCTTAACTTGTTGCTAACATGAGAAAAGCTGCAGAATAGCCTAAAGGCCCCGTCACACACTACAATATCGTTAATGATATCGTTAGTATGTCACGGCTTTTTTGGGTGGAGCAATGACGTCGTAATGACGCTGTTGCGTGTGACAAGTATAAACGATCAACGATAAGTCAGCTGATCGTTGATGGGAAGTTTGTGAACCGGACCTTAAAGTAAATGATGATCATCCGTCCAAACTGCAGCATCGGTGTGTGTGACACCTTGATAACAATGTTGTTAACGACCTTGCCTATTCAGAACTGAAGGACGTAGGCGATCAAATGACCGCAAGTATCGTTAGCTTGTCGCGGAATCGTTGCTGCGTCGTTAACGATATCAGTACGTGTGACATTTCACCAGCGATCATTGAACGTTGTTCAAGCCATCTAGGTCAAGTCGATTCGTTGATCGGATCATTCAGACGTTGATGTGTGTGACGGGGCCTTTACTCTCTCCTGTTATTCAGTGTCTGATCTTCTGTGCTGGACATAAACTGGTGGTGTCCATAATATCTAAAAAAAAGAAGACAGAGAAATCTTTTTAAATAAATGTATAAATGTATGACAAGTTTTGCCATGTGCTTGCTTGTTCCCTTTTCGTAAAGGATTTAGACCCTGGCCTCAATTCATCATTCCACCATTTTTTCTGGATTTTTATGTTTGTGCCATATTCACTATTTAATTTTTGCCTTTTTAAGTTGATCTATATTTTATATTTTTGAACTTTGCAAAATTTTAGTGGAGTGCAAAATCTTTTGCACAGTTGAGATTTAACATGATGGTAACATCTGTGCTGTTTTCTGCTTCAGCTCTTAGGTGGCGCCACACTGTTGTTGCAGTGGATGCTTGATAGAACAATCCTATTTCATTCCTATGCAAATTGTCACTTCAGTGAGGAAGTCAACGAACTCTAGTGCCACCCAATAAAGGTAGCAATCCTCAATGACATAATCGACTCTTTAACAAACCTTTTAATATGGTTTAGGATTTGTGCCAGATCAGAACCCCAAACTGCAGATGCTGCGTTTTGGGGTGACTGCCCCTCATCAGTGCAGTGTGTGGGAATTCTGATCTGGCTGTTTGAGAGACTGAGAAGAGTTCTGGAATAGCTATTCTCCTCATGGAGAACTCTAGTGCCGGCAGGCAGATCCCTCTCCATGAGGAGAATAGCTAGTCCACCAGACCTCGTCTCAGCCTCTCATACAGCCAGATCAGAATTCCACACACTGCACTGATGAGGGGCAATCACATCAAAACGTAGCATCTGCAGTTTGGGGTTCTGATCTAGCACAAATCCTTAGTCATATTAAAAGGCTTGTTAAAGAGTTGATTATGACTTTGAGGATTGCTACCTTTATTGGGTGGCATTAGTGTTCATTCACTTCCTCCCTGAAGTGACAATTTGCATATTTCTCAGAGGAGCATTGTGGTTATAAGTCTCCTCATCAGCTTATCTATCTCCTTATGCCGGCAGACAGATTCCTCTCCATGAGGAGAATAGCTAGTCCCCTAGACCTTATTTTATTCCTGGTACTTTTAGTTCTGTCCACTCTGGCACCTGTGGGATTAATCTTGTTGATTTGGTTTCTGTCTGCTGTCAGTACTGGGTGGGTTTGTTCAATTTTAAACCCCTGAGAGCCAACTCCCACAGCCAGTCAATTGTATTACTGTCCTAGTGAATACTACTGAGCTCTGATCCTGTTTTTTATTCTGATTACTTCTGTTATTTGACCTGGGCTTGATGTCTGACTATCCACTTGATTTACAATTTTGTCCCTAACATGACCTCCTGATTCTGACACGGCTACCTGACTATCCTTCTTGCAAGCTCGCAGCACTGAACAGCAGCTGACTCTGTGGCCCTTGACCAGCGACCCATGCGTAAGTCCAAATCCATGTACAGAGGTTAAAGAGTGAAGGCCAGGGCAACCCTTCCGTTATGAGAAACGTAGTATCTTGCACTAAGCCTGTTCATGGAAACCATTTTGAAGCTCCCAGGTGTCTTGGAACAGTGCCCACGTGAAAGTGACATTTTAAAGCATTTTGAAAGTTTTTGCTTTAAAAAAAACAAGAAAAAGAGCATTCTAGTTCATTCAAAAGGTGTTAGATAGGATTAAGATTAAGAATCTATGGACCAATCAAGATCTTCACCATCAAACTCATCCAACCAGACTTTATAGACCTTGAGCTGTGTACAATCATGCTGGGACAGGCAAAAATCTTTCTGTAAACTGTTCTTGCATTGTTTAAAGCAAAAAATTGTACAAAATGTCTTATATGCTAGCGCATTAAGATTTCTCTTCACTTGAACCAAAGAGCCTAGGCTGACACCTGAGAAACATCCCCATAGTTTGAATCCCTCCACAACTGAACAAAGTTTAACAAGGATGACATTATGCATAGGGCACTTGTATGCACACTTAGGATTTCTAAGGCTTTTTAGGCCCATTCATTTTGGGTTCTCGCGGCCATACTGAAGACTATGCTACACCGGCTCCAAATTATTATGCAAAGTGCATTTAACCCCTTCCCATCCTTGGATGTACAAATACTGCCTATTTGTCTGGGACTTCCCGACCTTGGCCATACAGGTAGATCCTTGCAGGAGCTGTATATGCATGATCGCCACCAGGATCTCAGCATTCCTGACAGCCAAGCTCTCACAGCAAGTAATGGTCCCCTCGCCATACTTGGCTGTTTTACCCATTAAATGACATTATCCTTATAGATCGCAGCATTTAGGGAGCTGTGGAAGAGAACGCGCTCCCTCTGATCGGTGGACCCACAACGTCATTGCAAAGGCCCAGCCAATGCCATGGTGACTCAGGGCTATCATGATGACCTCTGTGTTACTGAGCTACGGAAATGTCAGTGATACACTGCTGATATAAAGCATTGCAATGATTGTGCATTGCAATACATTATATCAGCAATACAAGCAATAAAGCTTAGTGTCCAATATAGGGACTAAGTAAAAAAGTTTTTTTAGAAAAGTAAACACATTATACAAATATAACCACCCCAGAAAATAAAGAAAAAGATGTGAAAAAATCTATAAATATGTAAAAAACAAACAAAAACAAAACAAGCTGTACACATATTTTGTATTGCCATGTCTGTAGCAACCTGTCAAACTAGTTAACCTCTTCAGCAAACACCATAAAAAATAAGTAAAGAACATAGCAAGAATTACCGTATATACTCGCGTATAAGCCGACCCGTGTATAAGCCGACCCCCCTACTTTTGCCCCAAAAATCTGGAAAAACCTATTGACTCGTGTATAAGCCGAGGGTGGACCCCAGCACAGGTATACAGCCCCCAGCAGTGTGGTATACAGGCCTCCCCCAGTGGTATACAGGCCTCCCCAGTGGTAGTATATAGCAGCCCCAGTGGTAGTATACAGCAGCCCCAGTGGTAGTATACAGCAGCCCCAGTGGTAGTATACAGCAGCCCCAGTGGTAGTATACAGCAGCCCCAGTGGTAGTATACAGCAGCCCCAGTGGTAGTATATAGCAGCCCCAGTGGTAGTATACAGCAGCCCCAGTGGTAGTATACAGCAGCCCCAGTGGTAGTATACAGCAGCCCCAGTGGTAGTATATAGCAGCCCCAGTGGTAGTATACAGCAGCCCCAGTGGTAGTATACAGCAGCCCCAGTGGTAGTATACAGCAGCCCCAGTGGTATACAGCAGGCCCCCAGGGGTACATATAGCAGCCCCCAGGAGGTACCCAGCAGCCCCCAGGGGGTACACAGCAGCCCCCTGGGGGTACACAGCAGCCCCCTGGGGGTACACAGCAGCCCCCAGGGGGTACACAGCAGCCCCCTGGGGGTCCCCAGCAGCCCCCTGGGGGTACACAGCAGCCCCCAGGGGGTACACAGCAGCCCCCTGGGGGTACACAGCAGCCCCCTGGGGGTCCCCAGCAGCCCCCAGGGGGTTCCCAGCAGCCCCAGGGGGTCCCCAGCAGCCCCCTGGGGGTCCCCAGCAGCCCCCTGGGGGTACACAGCGGCCCCCTGGGGGTCCACAGCAGCCCCCAAATGCTGGCACTCGCCCCCCCATGCAAAGGCCCCCCCCGCTTATCTTACCATTCCGACTTCTGATCCGCGCCGCTTTTCGTGCTCCACGCTGGGTCAGTCCAGTCTTCTACATCCGGGATCCCTGCGCGTACGTGCACATGCTTAGGCGACGAGATCCGCGGATGTAGAAACGGACGACGCAGCGAGGAGCACCCCAGAGGACGGCAGCAGGATCAGAAGTCCCGAATGAAAGTTATCATACCATCGGGGGGGGGCCCTTACAAGGGGGGCGAGGGTATGCAGCATTTGGGGGACTATATGCACTGCTTCCTGCACCCGATGATTGACAGGGGAAGCAGTGCATATTTAATGAGGGCGCCCACGTGACGGCGCTATACAGCAGCCCCACCCGCCCCTGAAGCCTCCACAGCCCCGACAGCCCCTCACCTTTGCACTCGTGTATAAGCAAAGGGGAGACTTTTCAGCCCAAATTTTGGGCTGAAAAACTCGCTTTACACGAGTATATACGGTATGCTTTTCATTATGCAGCTGCCAAAAAGAATGGAATAAAATGCAATCAAAAAGTCATATTAAAATAAAAGTGGTATCATTGAAAAACGTGGCATTTTGTCCCATAAAAGCAAGTTGCACACAGGTCATCGGCAAAAAAGTAAAAATAAATACTGTTCTGGAATACAGCAATTGCAAGTAACTATTTAGTTTTCATAACATTGTTTTTAATGGTGTAAAAGCTGCAAATGCTTACAAAAAATAAAATTATGTATCGTTTTATGCATACTGAAACCCAAGATAATCTGTTGTAAAAATCCTTTTTGAACTCTTCACATGGTGAAGATAGTGATAAAAAAAACAACTATGTCCTAGTAATTGCTGTTTCTTTTTACTTCTGACTTACACAAAGGGATTGAGGCACAAAAGATTATGTGCCAAAATAGTGCAATAAAAAAATGCAACTCATCCCGACAAAAACAAGCCTCACAAGTTCTGTCAGCAGCAAATCAGAAACAACTTAGCCTTCGAAAATTTCTTAATGCAAAAAACCTTAGGCTACATTCACACAGTGCACATTATCTGCGCTTTTCAGGGCGCTGTTTTTTTGCCGCGTTTTGCGCCGCGCTATTTATTGCAGGTAACAACGCAGTTCATTTTTGACATTTGC
This sequence comes from Allobates femoralis, assembly GCA_033576535.1. Lineage (NCBI taxonomy): Eukaryota > Metazoa > Chordata > Amphibia > Anura > Aromobatidae > Allobates > Allobates femoralis. Next base: position 60,666,022 of record JARQOC010000008.1, on the reverse strand, counting down.
CCCCGAATGCGAAAAAAGTGATTCACACGGGGGGAATGAATCCTGTTTCCTCCCCCGTGTAACTGTATAAGCACTTTTGGTTGTTGCAGTGTATCAATAACTCGCGAAAACGAAATAAAAGTTATCAAAAGGTCTTAAAAAAAACAAATTTACTATTACTGTTGAGACACGGGTGTCAGTTGGTGCTCTTGTCGCTGACCCAGCTGCCTTTAGGAAGGCAGCATGGACCAGGGCTAATCCCAAGCTGAACGCCCAAGCTCCTTACCCATGGGTGGAACACTACTTAGACAACACAGGGTGAGAGAACCACAATATTAAGGCTTTATTGATCCCCAAACAGTTAACAGCATATAACACATAACCAGCAAAACACACAATGTAACAGGCAACAGAGTCTCACCATTCCGCTGGCTACCAGGGATTAGAATATTCGTAGCCTCAGAGCCATCATAGCAAAGTCTGTAGCCAGGTGACTGGATTGTCCCAACCTGTGTTGCTTCCTTATGCAGTCTTTTGATATCCCAGCGAATTCGAACATTCAATGCTGAAATCTTGTAGTATTATAATCCAGGCTCTGATCTCCTTGGTCGCACTGCAGTGCCTAGGCCTGGGGTTATGGCTGCTAATCGGACCTTGCCAAGGTAGTTATCCACTATATCTGGGTATCAGGGTACTCAGGGAAATTGCACAAAATTTTCGATCATTTTCTAGTGTTACCCTTACAATGCACATTAGGTAAAGTAACATTTTTGAGAAAAGAAGTAAAATTTTCATTTTTTCCTTCAAAATTGCTTTAGCTATTCTGAAGCACCTGAAGAGTTAATAAACTTCTTGAATGTGTTTTGAGTAAGCGTAGGGGTACAGTTTTTAGAATGGTGTCACTTTGAGCATTATCTGTTTATAACCTCAAATTCACTCAAGTGATGCAAAATAAAAATGGTTTGTGAATGTTATGAAAAATTAGAAATTTGCTAAACTTTAACCCTTCTAACTTTAATCCCCAAAAATTTGTTTAAAATTGTGCTGATTGAAAGTAGACATTGGAAAATGTATTCTTAGACTTATTGACAGAATCTCTTCTTGAGGCATTAAAATAAAAGTTTTAATTGTGAAATTTAACATTTTGGCCAATTTGACTGTCATGAAAATAAAAAAAATTATTTTAAATTACACTAATATAAGTACAAAATGTCATAAAAGAATTTTAGTCACTGGGATGCGTGAAAATTCCAGAGTTATTACTCATAATTGACATGGTCAGAATTGCAATAAAAGATCGTCATGAAGTGAAAACTGGCTGCGTGTGAAGGGTTAAGTGTTATAAAGATAAAAAAAGTTATTTTTCCACATAAACTCATGGATAGTAATGATTCTCAGGACTTTTTGGATCATTGAAATTATCTCAAAACCTGGAATGGAGGAGATATCCTCATAAAGCAATAGATGAACAGCGACTCAAGGAAGTCATTATAATGGGGACTCAATACCTGAAATACATTGGGATACAAAACCTGCAGTCGCAAAGGTAATAGGTTTGGGCAATATGAGAGTCCAATTACCTTTCACACTGTTCAGACCCAACAGAAGGGGGCATGCTGGACCTGTATTACCAACAGGCCAGACCGATATCAAATATACGGTTGGAGATCACTTAGGTAATTGATCATAAAATAATAATTTCAAGTATCCTTTAATAAGATGTGTAGTAGAGGGGCTACAAGGACACTAAACGGTTGAGAGATGATCTTAGTGCAATAAACTGGGACGATATCCTGAGACATAAAAGTACACAAAGCAAGTGGGAGATGTTTAATAGCATCCTGAATAGGGCCTGTGCACAATATATACCCTATGGGAATAAGCATGCTAGAAATAGGAGGAAACCACTATGGCTAAATAAGGCTGTAAGGGGCACAATAAGTGACAAAAAGAAAGCATTTAGGGAACTAAAGCAAGTAGGTAGTGATGAGGCATTAAATAAATACAGAAAATTAAATAACATTTGTAAAAAGCAAATCAAGGCAGCAAAGATAGAGACAGAGAGACTCATTGCCAGAGAAAGTAAAAATAATCCCAAAATATTTTTTAACTACATAAATAGTAAGAAACTAAAAAATGATTGTGTTGGCCCCTTTAAAACTAATCTGGGTAAAATGGTGGATGAGGATGAGGAAAAAGCCAATATGCTAAATGACTACTTTTCAACAGTATTTACACAAGAAAATCCCTTGACAGACAATATGATCAGTGATAACAAAAACTGTCAATTAAATGTCACCTGCTTAACCCAGCAGGAAGTATGACATCGTCTAAAAATCACTAAAATTCACAAATCCCCGGGCCCGGATGGGATACACCCCAGAGTGCTGCAGGAATTAAGTACTGTCATAGATAGACCATTATTTTTAATCTTTAAAGATTCCATAATAACAGGGTCTGTACCACAGGACTGGCGTATAGCAAATGTGGTGCCAATATTCAAAAAGGGAACAAAAACTGAACTTGGAAATTATAGGCCAGTAAGCTTAACTTCTACTGTGGGTAAAATCCTAGAGGGTTTTCTAAGAGATGCTATACTGGAGTATCTGAAGAAAAATAACATCATGACCCAATATCAACATGGTTTTAAGAGGGACCGATCCTGTCAAACTAATCTGATAAGCTTCTATGAAGAAGTAAGTTCTGGACTGGACCAAAGAAATGCAGTGGATGTGGTGTATATGGACTTTTCAAAAGCTTTTGATACGGTGCCACACAACAGGTTGATACATAAAATGAGAGCAATGGGGATAGGGGAAAATATGTGTAAGTGGTTTAAGAACTGGCTTAGTGATAGGAAACAAAATGTGGTCATTAATGGAACACACTCAGAATGGGTCACAGTTAACAGTGGGGTACCACAGGGGTCAGTGTTGGGCCCGCTTCTTTTTAATATATTTATTACTGACCTTGTAGGGGGCATACAGAGTAGAATCTCAATATTTGCAGATGACACTAAACTCTGCAGGGTAGATGACAAACTCACATTTAGTGGCCAGTGTCAGGCAGCTGCTGCAAAGGCAAATAAAATAATGGGATGCATTAAAAGAGGCATAGATGCTCATGAGGAGAACATAATTTTACCTCTATAGAAGTCACTAGTGTGACCACACTTAGAATACAGTGTACAATTCTGGTCTCCGGTGTATAAGAAAGACATAGCTGAACTAGAGCGGGTCCAGAGAAGAGCGACCAAGGTTATTAGAGGACTGAGGGGTCTGCAATACCAAGACAGGTTATTAAACTTGGGGTTATTTAGCTTGGAAAAATGAAGGCTTAGGGGTGATCTTATAATAATGTATAAATATATGAGGGGACAGTACAGAGAACTTTCTAATGATTTCTTTACTCTTAGGCCTGAGACGGGGACAAGGGGGCATCCTCTACGTCTGGAGGGAAGAAGGTTTAATCATAATCACAGATGCGGATTCTTTACTGTAAGAGCAGTGAGACTGTGGAACTCTCTGCCACATGATGTTGTAATGAGTGACTCACTACTTACATTTAAGAAGGGCCTGGATGCCTTTCTTGAAAACTGTAATATTACCAGTTATATATACTAGATTTTTTGATAGGGCGTTGATCCAGGGAATTAGTCTGATTGCCATATCTGGAGTCAGGAAGGAATTTTTTCCCCCAATGTGGAGCTAGTGTTGCCACAAGGTTTTTTTTTTGCCTTCCTCTGGATCAACATGTTAGGCTATGGGTTGAACTAGATGGACTTAAAGTCTTCCTTCAACCTTAAAAACTATGTTACTATTAGAGATGAGCGATGTTCGACTCGAATAGTTCGCCAATCTCAAATTCGAGTCGATTTTGGCGCTATTCAAGTCATTCGCCGAATTCGAACAATTTGGTTCCAATTCGGCGAATTTCGAACATGTTCGATTTTGGTTAAAAAATGCGGCAGATGCGGTCAGAAAACCGCATCTGCCGCATTTTGAGCCAAAATAAACATTCCCTAAAAGAAAGAAAGTGTTAAAAATAAAAAGATAATCTATGCTCACCTGTCCGTGGTCCACCGAAGCCTCCGGCAAGGTCCTGTGGCTTCTAGGACCTGTGGTGACGTCATGTTCTCGCGGAACTCCGGATGACCGGAGTTCCGCGAGAACATGACGTCACCACAGGCCTTGCCGGAAAGCTTAAAATAGATATTTTTATGATTCGGACCCTTTCTTTTACTTAAAGAAAGGGTCCGAAACATAAAAATATCTATTTTAAGCTTTCCGGCAAGGTCCTATTGCTAATAGGACCTGTGCTGACGTCATGTTCTCGCGGGAACTCCGGTCACGTGACCGGAGTTCCCGCGAGAACGTGACGTCACCACAGGTCCTGGAAGCACAGGACCTTGCCGGAAAGCTTAAAATAGATATTTTTATGTTTCGGACCCTTTCTTTAAGTAACATTTACTTAAAGAAAGGGTCCGAATCATAAAAATATCTATTTTAAGCTTTCCGGCAAGGTCCTGTGCTTCCAGGACCTGTGGTGACGTCATGTTCTCGCGGAACTCCGGTCATGTGACCAGAGTTCGCGCGAGAATATGACGTCACCACAGGTCCTAGAAGCCGCAGGACCATACCGGAGGCTTCGTTGGACCGCGGACAGGTGAGCATTGATTATTTTTTTATTTTTAACACTTTCTTTCACTTTTTTTCACTTCCATAATGTATGTATATACATTGTGGAAGTGAAAATGCCCCACAGGCCCGGTTTGTTCGTTTTCCAGGGTGTTCGACGGTGTTCGTCGAGCATTCGACGAACATTCGTCGAACACCCCGTCGATTCGACGAATCGAATCGAATTCGAACACCGGGGTGGTGGCTCATCTCTAGTTACTATGTTACCTGTGATAATTAGTTTGCCAGGTGAGCCAATTACAGGAAAACTACTTAAGAATGACGTTCCACATTATTACGCAGGCCACAGGTTTCAAACAATATGTCAAAAAAATCCAATTTGTATTTATTTATTCAGCACAGGCATTTTATTTTTGTGTCTTGTGTATATAGGCTGTCATTTGTAGTACATTTATTCCAACGATTTCGAGGCTTTCCCTCGAAACGCATCTGGTATAGCTGATCCCCTATGTGAGATTTTACCCTGATGTTTTTAAATGTCTTTTCATCAATAAAGGACAACATGAATTGGGAAAAGGCACCAGGATTTTTCTTCTTACTCGTACGATTGGGTGGAAGCCAACCACCACACCGGATGCCTGGGAGTCCAGGAGTAGTTCTGGTCAAAGCTGCCGATCCCTTCCCCATACATAGATGCCATGTGTGTGCCCATTTCCGCAAGTCACCTACAGCTGCCGCCATTCTGGCAATGCTGTAGCAACTCTTGCAAGTGTCAGTGACTCATCCCAGGGCCCTTGGGGGTACCCGATACCGGGCGGTTGCTGGTTTAAAGTGCACTGCCTGGTGTAATGGCCTGTCTTGTTGCAACGGCAACAGATGGGTTGTCCTGTAGAGCTGTAGCAATCGTTGGTCCTCCCACGGAGCAACATTATCTTCTTCCCTCTTATCCACGGGATGTCCTCGGGGCTGTCATTGAGCTGAATCTTCTCTGACAGCTTTGTCTCTGGCCTGAGCTGTAGAACCTTTAGCACCATGGCCATGTCCTTACTTAGCCTGCACTCCAAGGTACACCAGCTATCAGAGTCACCAGGGGTCACAGCCTGCATATTAGTCTCAGCAGAAGGTGAGGAGGGAGGTGTCACTTTTTTAGGAGAGGCACTGGCTTGTCACTGCTGAGGTGCGGGATCTGAAGTTGTCAGGGGTTGCAGTGCTTTGATGGCCCAGTCTTTCAATGCAGCAAAGTCTGCATCGGGGTGTTCTAGGGCCCACCAATGCACTTGTCTGCTATCATGAGATGACTGTAGCCCCTAAATAAACTGTTCAATCATCATTTTATTTTATTCATACTGACCTGGTTACCTGCTTTAGGGTCCGGAGCGCCTCCTGGAGGCGTAAGGTGTAGTCTGTAATACTGTCCTGCGCCCTCTGTGTACAATTGTAACCTCATTTTTAGCTCAGCCTCAGTTCAGTTCTCAAAAGCAGCTTTAAGTTTATCAAAGAATTTTTGTTACAGATTCTTGATCTTCTTCTGACCAGGTTTCAACTTCAAGCTCTGCTGCACCTGTCAATTGTCCCATCACAACAGACGCTCACCGCTTGCTAGTCATTGCATACGTCGAGCCCACTGGAACGGGGTACTCGGTACCGGACCGGGTTGCTGCTGGGGATGTCACGGAGGTCCTAGTCTGGAACGTGTCCCGGGCCCGCACAAGTAAAGGGGAATATGTACAAGGGATAAATGTTTGTCGTGACGCCACCCACGGTGTGTGGTCAGTAATGGGACCACCGCTGCTGCAGAACCTCTGGAGACAATGTTAGGCAGCTGTAGATGGAACAGCCCTCCGCTGGTAGAGCTGGGTTCCCTGGGGCAGTAATGGTTGAAGTGTATGATTGTTGGTTGTGATCAGTGCAATTCACTTACTCTCCTGCTGCTGCAGCCTTCCTCCATTCAGTGTCCAGAGCTGACAGGCTGTGGCTCTCCAGGTGGGATCTCTCTGCGGTTCTGTTGGAAGGAATCGTTCACAGGCAAGGGAGCAAAGTGATTATATAGTTCTGTCTGCAGATAATCATGCAAGGGAGTCAGAAGCAGGGTTCACCGTGTTTACTTTGCAGTTCTTTTAGTACAGCAGTTCAGTTCTTACACGGGTTACAAACGCTCCTCTCTGGGTTCCTCTCTACTCCCTGCAGCCAGGTTGTTACTCTCTGTGACCCCTCACTCTTTATCTGTCCTTTCCAGGCTTTACTCTCTCTCTTTCTCTCTGTACGTCTCCGGACGGTTTAGCAGTAGCTTGGACCCCTGTGAGTCCTCGTGGTCTCCACTGAACTGCCTGTCCTTTGGGTAGGAACTCCAACCTGGAGTTAGAGCTCCCCGTCGGTGAATCTGGGGAAACCGGGTGAATCGTCGGTCCCCTTCAGAGCCGACACTCTGCTTCTAGCCTAGCCTCCAATAATCCTTTCTCTGCAAGGCTCTATCAGGCTCCCTCCTGTCCCGTGTGACTCTGGTGTCAATGTGGAAGGCTACTCAGCTAGCAGTTGATCGTTTTAGTGGTGTTCCTTCAGACTCAGTGTTGCTGATCTGCCTCTTTCCTCACACTGCTGGGGTGCTGGTTATGGACGTACTTTCTCTCCATGGTTTCACTGGCACTTTGGATTCTGCACTCCATCAACCCCACTCCTCCTAGACGTGTGTTCCCTTCTTTGCTTCTCAGCCTGCTGCTGGTCTTTTCTTTACTGGTCTGTGTCTTGGCTGCTCGGCACACTCTGGCCTACTCCTGGTCTGTACCGCCTACTCCTCACTACTTTCTCCTCCCCTTCCCTATTTCTACCATCTGTCACCTGTCCTGCTTGCTGTCCCACCCACTGTTCTCTAAACCCACCACCCCTTGCCCGCCTAGAGTCCCGGGCTCCGGGTTGGGTGCTGCCCTCTAGTGATGTGTGGGATATCTGTGAGGGTGTTTGTGTAAAACTGTCTTTCTTCCTACCTGGCTGCAGTTCCCTATGTGACAACCGGTCACAGGGGCGCTACACATACATGTCAAGTACACTACATATCTTTCTCCTGAACCCTGCCAGTGAATCTGGTCTGCCATCATACTGTGGTAACCACTTTGCTCCCGGGACATACAGAGAGATTGGCATGATTGGTGCCACAGCTCCTGGTGCTGAGGCTGCTCCGCTGGCTGCGGTCCCGGCAGAGGTACTGGCTGTGGGTTTGGTCAAGAATGCTGCATTGTGAACAAGGTTTGGGTTGGGAATTGTTGCATTGTTATCCCGCTGTGCATCCATTCTCTCTCCCCCTAGTGAATTGCGGTCAGTCTCTGTAAAGCAAAGCAAGCGGTGTGTGATGTGACCACACACTCGAACACCACACTACACATGTTGGCAAGGCCTTGTGAGCAGCAAAGGGCAGTAGTTGAATAGGAGCTGCAACATGCCCGTCAGTATTCTGGTGCGCCTCTGCACATAAGAATAGACATCTGTGAGGTTCTACAAAAGTTTTAGGAATCAACCAAAGTAGTGAGCATTGATAAAGACATTATCAGCTTAATCATTATGTTTCTGTGTTTTCTCAAATGCTTCCTGCTAACAATTAAAAAGAAAGTTTTGCATGTGGACCAGGTGGAGATGGACGAAGAATATACACAGGGTGATAGGTACTACCCAACTCAGCCTCATCTCATCTTCTCAGCGTGGATTGGTTGACAATGAGAAGGAGGAGAATGAGGAGGAGGAAGAGAAGATGGTTGCCTGAGCTACAAAGGGTACAAACCACACCAGCTTCATCTTGTCTGTTCAGTGTGAATAGTTTGAAGAGGAGGAAAAGGAGGAGGATTTGGAGAGTCATCCTCCTGGTGGGGTCAGGAAAGTTTTGCCTGTTGGGAGTCTGGCACACATGGATGACTTTATGTCCCACTGCTTTTCCCGTGACCTTCGCGTTATATGCCTTTTGGCCAACACTTATTTCTGGCTGTTTACCCTTCTCCACCCATGCTATAAGGAGAACTTTCCTGCTCTCCTTCCTAAGACGGAGAGGGCTAGTAAAATGGTGCAATACTGGAAGGCCCTTTAAACAATTAGTACATAAATTTCCATCTGACAATGCTGGCTTCAGGGGTCAGAAATCCTTGGGCAATCAAGGAGGATAGAAGAGGAAGACACACTCCAGATCCAACAGAGGCAGGAGAACACTATCAAAGATCTGGGACAGTTTCATTAGACATAGACCCTCCCAGTGCCCAGGCACTGATGCGCCAGGTAGTCTGACAAGCTGGGAAAGGTTTTAGAAGACAGTGAAGGAATACCTTGCCAACTGTATGAGTTTCATCTTTGATTCCTCTGTGCTGTACAAGTATTGCATATCTGAGCTGGACTCGTGGCATGAACTGTCCCTCTATGCCTTGGAGGTGCTGGCCAGTCCTGCTGCAAACATTTTGTCCAAGCAGGTTTTTAGTGCCTCTGGGGGCATAATATCTGATATGTGCATCTGCCTTTCAACTGAAAATGCAGACAGGCTGACTCATCAAAATTAACAAGGTCTGGTTTGGCCCAGACTTCTCAACCCAACTGGATGACAGCAGCGGAACCTAAAACCAATTCAAATGTTCCTTGTTTTTCCAGTGTATTTTGATGCACTTCTTCCCCCAAAAATGGTGTACAGTTCATGGTTACTTCTCTTTCTTGTCCTCCTTCTTCACATATCAACAAGGTCATTGTATAACCCGCACTCTTAATTTTTCCGAGGGATGTAAATCACCTCCTTTATAATGTTTTCAGGATGGGTATGAGGCCTACCTTTATAATTATATAACACCCTAGGGATGAAGGTTTTTCAGCCCTTGTACTTAGTGTATAGGCTTTCCCAGTGTAGGAGTCCCTCTCCTTCAAAATGGGAAAAAAAAATTTATGAGGCCCTCCTCTACATGTCATTCAGGGTGTATTGCAGTCCTTCCTAATTTTTTGCAACCCTTGCACTTAGTGCATATATCTTTTAAGTATAGGAGTACTAGTCCTTCAAAATGGAAAAAAAAGTTTCCGAAGTCCCTCCTCTCCAGGGTGTCCTACGTCCTCCAGGGTGTATTGCAGTGCCTAATTCTATTGTTTCACAGCCCTTGCACCTAGTTCATTTGCTTTATGAGTCTAGGAGTCCCACTTCCATACAATTTTAATGGAATATGTATGAGGCCCTCCTTTATGTGCAATGTAGGGTGCATTGTCTGCTTAGGTTTTGTGAGGTTCAGAGTCACGCCTTCATGAATTAAACAGTAGGTGTCTGACCATGTCACACACACCACATGCCTGGAAAAGGTAGTGAAATGTTAAAATTACATTTACCAGTGATTACTGGTGGGTGTACCTTTATTTCCCCCCTCTACTATGTCATCTATTGTAGTCATAGGCAGTGGAGAAATTTGGTGAGAGATGGCCAGGCTATTAAGGAGTCGAGGAAGCGCTTTTTATCCCCTGTTTTTAATTTTGGCTTACACAAGTCATTATGCAGGAAATAATGTCTTCTAACATTTTTTTGCTGTAAAGTCCATTTTATCTTCAGTTTTGTATGATTTATTTCAGTTTGTAAAAGTGGAGGAAGGTTATGAACACACACTGAGTACTTAGTTGCAAACATTTCTTTACCATTTCTGCATCTCTTGGAAGGGAAAATACAGCCGCAAATATGTGCATTTTTTCACATTTTCAATGCATTTTTCACCTCTGTTTTTCTAGTGTTTTTAGACATCAATGAACACTATATCATTTATCAGTGTCTAAAAATGCTAGAAAAATGCAGGTGTAGAATGCATGCAAACATGCAGCATAACATTTGTTTTGCAGCTGCATTTTTTCTGTCAAGAGATTCAGAAATGGTGCAAAAATTTCTGTAACCAAATACTCTATATGTGTGCACATACCCAAAGCATTGACATACTGCAGCTTATTTTTCTTCTGGATTTTTGTTGCTGGTATCAGGATTCCCTTCAGGCTTTCTGACAAATCTGCAGTATTGATGTCGAACTTCTCACAATGTATGGGATAGGAGGCTGGAGATGAAATGAACTTGAGTCCAAACCTCCGAACTTGGACTTTACAGATATGGGATGGGGCGGGGGCACATGTAAAATAAAACATAACATTATTAATAAATATTATAATTATACTTACCGCTCCCGCAACACCTACTCCCATCTTGTTGTCTCCTGGCCACACCTACTTCCGGGGCCGCTCATTAACTTCTGGTTATTCATTGCACTGCCTGGCGCTCGGCAATTTTCAGCCAACATCAGAAGTGTTTGCACTGTGATGTCAGGGTTCACCTGAGTTCATGGCCCAGGCTATGAACTTGATTGAATTCTGTCACAGTCATTCTTAGCCTGCTTCTTGCTCTGCATAGACGCTTGTGTTCGGTATGGGTCCTGAACTTTACAGTTCGGGTTTGTCCATCCTGCAGCAAAAAATGCATCAAGAAACAAGATAAAAACACAACGTGTGCTCACAAGCTAATAATCTGACAACATTGTTCCCAGCAGCACCAGGGACTTAGAGATGTGAAGCCATCTACCCCATGCTGTTCCGATTCCATTTGAGTACTGCTGTGTCCATCCATTTGGGCTATCTTCCTGGCTCCCAGGGCCTGGCTGGCGACACTAACTCCGGGTGGCAGTTTTGTTCTGCCAGCCCTTAGGTGAGGACCGGGGGTGGTAGGGGGGTTGGGTGGGGGTGCTGTCAGACTTTTTTGGTGGACGGAGGTGGACGGAGGTGGACGGGTGCTGTCAGACTTTTTTTTGGTTGGGATGCTGCTATCGTGGTGCTATCGCCGGTCACTCACTGTGTAACCCGCTGTGTCTGCTTCTGTATCACAGCGCCGGCCGCAAGGCGCCGCGTCTGCTGTACTTTCACAGCGCCAGCCAAAAAGCGCCGCCGGCCAGCCCATTTTTGTGGGGGGTGGTCCTAGGTGAGGGCTATACCACCAGCCCAGGGGGCACTTGCCCCCCTGCCACCTGGGCCAGTCCACCCCTGCTGGCTCCCCTCCCTAGCCCTCCTGTTAGAGCAGGGGTGGGGAACTGCAGACCTCAAGGGCCACAAACAGGTCAGGTTTTCAGTAGTTCCTTAGTAATGCACAAGTGATAATATAGTCACCTGCATTGGTGATGATTCCAACCCCTGTGGAATGCAAAGCAAATACTGAAAACATGACTTGTTGGTGGCCCTCGAGGCTTGGAGTTCCCCACCCCTGTGTTATGGTCTTCTGGAAAAATGCTACAGTTTCCCATTAACTTCCATTGTACGTTTTAATCAAGTCGAACCTATCCGAACGTCCAACAAGCATTGAGTGCTCGCTCACATCACTACTCTCTAGTGCCTCTGATTGGCTGCCTTCTAACGAGCTTTGCCACATGCATATTTAGCCAAACATGAAACTTCTACAAAAGGAAAAGACATCCATCTGCAGACAGCTTTTCAGAGTTCTTGTCCTTCATCAATGTAAAGCAGGAATCTAGTTAGCAGAGTAAACACATGTACATAGTCAATCAGTCACATCGGTAAGGGTCGGTAAGTTTTACCTGCTCACATACTGGAGGAAGGGAAAGCAGAATGTAATTATCTTGAAGTGTTTAGATGAATAATTTAAAGAATTATTTAGATTTGCTGTCCGTAGAACTTGGTCAGAATCCACAGCAGAAATTCTTGGGCTATCTCTTTCCAGTTCCAGCTCTTGCACGGGGTCTACTCTACATATCTCACATGTAGTAATGCATCATTCAGCAATCTTTAGTTGCAAGGTAATTCCCCTCAATTAGGCACCCCGAGCGGACATGGTGTCACACACCTGACCTTTAACCAGTGCAGCCAGAATAATCCGTTAGTGTTTTATTTTAATAAAAGCTGCACGCTGCGTCCTGCCCTGTGCGGAATTCTGCAGTTTAATTCCAGAGTTTAATCACTTCCAGCTGCCGGCAGATGCAATGTGAAATCAGATTGGGGCCAGGACTGCGCTCAATCCCACTGCCTGTCAGTGATTGGAATAAAAACTGGCGACTTAACCCCTGAAGCGCTGGACTGTCGGCTGCCAATAATTGCGTTATTCCTCGCAGTGCTTGGATCATGGTGCAATGAGGATATATGGATATTATGTAGAGCTGTGTCTCACAATGAACAAAGCTATGAACACATGTGTGTTCATTACAGCTGCCAAATGCGTTAACTCTTTCATGCCTGGGCACCAGATTGACAGATGTTATGGTAATCCTAAAAAACTACTGAATAGCAAGAATGGTAACAGCCCATTTACAGAGCGCAATTATCGTTCAAATGTGAACAATAGCGAGTGGTCGGAAGGATAATTGCTCTGTGTAAATGAACAAAATGATCACAGATGAGAAATGAAAATTTCTTTAATCATTGAAAAAATTGAGCACACATACATAAAACTACAAATGTTTCCCAGCACATGCATACACCGATACTTTATCTTACCTTTCTGTGATCTGACATGTTAACACATAATACTGCTGTATACTCACTTTATAGTATATGAGAAATGTTTAAGCTCTGTTATAAGAACATATCCAAGCCCTTACCACCTTCTGCTGACTCCAACTCAAAAATATTTCCTGGATTCATATATTAGTTAACCAAGAAACTGCAAAAACACTTGTGCATGCCCTCATCGTCTCCTGCCTAGACTACTGCAATCTCCTACTCTCTGGCCTCCCCTCTAGCACTCCTTCACCCCTCCAATCTATCCTAAACTCAGGTGCCTGACTAATCCACCTGTCTCCCTGCTATTCCCCAGTCTTTCCTCTCTGCGAAGACTTTAACTGGCTTCTCAAAACCCTAACTATGTCATACAAAGCCATTCACAACATATCCGCTTCATACATCTGTGACATGGTCTCCCTGTACCTATCTACATGCAACCTGTGATCCTCTCAATATCTCCATCTCTATTCCTCTCTTATCTCCTCTTCCCACAACCACATAGAAGATGTCTCCCATGCATCCCCCATACTCTGGAACTCTCTGCCCCAACACATCAGACTCTCGCCTACCATGTAAATCTTCAAAAGGAACCTGAAGACCCACCTCTTACAACAAGCCCACTAAACCGCCGTACCACCAGCTCTACACTCACCTAGTGTATCCTCACCCATCCCTCGTAGACTGTGAGCCCTCATGGGCAGGGTCCTCTCTCCTCACCTACTGTATCCTCAGCCATCCCTTGTAGACTGTGGGCCCTCACGGGCAGGGTCCTAACCACCTGTATCCTCACCCATCCCTTGTAGACTGTGGGCCTTCGCGGACACTGTCCTCTCTCCTTCTGTACCTGTATGTGCCTTTAATAGAACCCATAGTAGCATCACCTACCTCATGTTCACCACTATAGTGAAACAAGGATATTATCTTGTGGGGTAAATTCGGATTAACGTATTCATGGACCCATCGCATTAGACATACGTAATAAACAAGAGAAAACAAAGCGATATAGAGGTCCAATATATGTGAAAATTGTTTGTTTATTTATTAAAGAATTGCTTTACCAAGGATAAAAGGTGGGGAACATACAATATAAAAACCACACAGCATGTATGGACACACTTTTACAGCAGACACATCTAATATATAATTACCCTAAGGCCACTTCCGTCATATTCGGCAGTGTTTCCGTCGTCGTATGCGTGGCTGCCACACTCGCAATGCCTTTGCGAGTCTCTCCTCACTCGCAATGCCTTTGCGAGTCCTTGCAGAGTCTCTCCTCACTCGCAATGCCTTTGCGAGTCCTCTCTCCTTGCAGCACCTGAGATGATGTCACTGGTATGGGCGGGGCTATATCACATGACTCTGACATCATCACAGGCACTTTTGTTGCTGCACTCTCAGCACAGGAGACATCATGCCGCTGTCTCACATCAGATGTGTCCTCATCAGTGACTCTCTGCCTCTGACATCCTGCGATCACAAGGGAACATAGAGGTGACAGAGGACCCCGGACTGAGCCCCCAAGAGCTGATCTCCAGGATACAGGTGAGTATAGTGAGTGTATACAGGCTTCTATCTATCTATATACTGTGTATAGTGAGTGTATACAGGGTTATATTTATCTATATACTGTGTATAATGAGTGTATACAGGGTTATATTTATCTATATACTGTGTATAGTGTGTGTATACAGGCTTCTATCTATATACTGAGTATAGTGTGTGTATACAGCCTTCTATCTATATACTGTGTATAGTGTGTGTATACAGGCTTCTGTCTATATACTGTGTATAGTGAGTGTATACAGGCTTCTATCTATATACTGTGTATAGTGAGTGTGTACAGGCTTCTGTCTATATACTGTGTATAGTGAGTGTATACAGGCTTCTATCTATCTATATACTGTGTATAGTGAGTGTATACAGGGTTATATTTATCTATATACTGTGTATAGTGAGTGTATACAGGGTTATATTTATCTATATACTGTGTATAGTATGTGTATACAGGCTTCTATCTATATACTGTGTATAGTGTGTGTATACAGCCTTCTATCTATATACTGTGTATAGTGAGTGTATACAGACTTCTATCTATATACTGTGTATAGTGTGTGTGTATACAGGCTTATATCTATATACTGTGTATGGTGTGTGTATACAGGCATCTATCTATATACAGTGTATAGTGTGTGTATACAGCCTTATATCTATCTATATACTGTGTATAGTGTGTGTGTATACAGGCTTATATCTATATACTGTGTATGGTGTGTGTATAAAGGCTTATATCTATATACTGTGTATAGTGTGTGTATACAGCCTTATATCTATCTATATACTGTGTATAGTGTGTGTGTATACAGGCTTACATCTATATACTGTGTATGGTGTGTGTATACAGGCTTATATCTATATACTGTGTATAGTGTGTATACAGCCTTATATCTATCTATATACTGTGTATAGTGAGTGTATACAGGCTTCTATCTATCTATATACTGTGTATAGTGAGTGTATACAGGCTTATATCTATATACTGTGTATGGTGTGTGTATACAGGCTTATATCTATCTATATACTGTGTATAGTGAGTGGATACAGGCTTCTATCTATATACTGTGTATAGTGGGTGTATACAGGCTTCTATCTATATACTGTGTATAGTGTGTGTATACAGGCTTATATCTATCTATATACTGTGTATAGTGAGTGTATACAGGCTTCTATCTATATACTGTGTATAGTGTGTGTATACAGGCTTATATCTATATACTGTGTATAGTGAGTGTATACAGCCTTCTATCTATATACTGTGTATAGTGTGTGTATACAGGCTTCTATCTATATACTGTGTATAGTGTGTGTATACAGGCTTCTATCTATATACTGTGTATAGTGAGTGTATACAGGCTTCTATCTATCTATATACTGTGTATAGTGAGTGTATACAGGGTTATATTTATCTATATACTTTGTATAGTGTGTGTATACAGCCTTCTATCTATCTATATACTGTGTATAGTGAGTGTATACAGGCTTCTATCTATCTATATACTGTGTATAGTGTGTGTACAGGCTTACATCTATATACTGTGTATAGTGTGTGTATACAGGCTTCTATCTATCTATATACTGTGTATAGTGAGTGTATACAGGCTTCTATCTATATACTGTGTATAGTGTGTGTATACAGGCTTCTATCTATATACTGTGTATAGTGTGTGTGTATACAGGCTTATATCTATATACTGTGTATAGTGAGTGTATACAGGCTTCTATCTATATACTGTGTATAGTGTGTGTGTACAGGCTTCTATCTATATACTGTGTATAGTGTGTGTGTACAGGCTTCTATCTATATACTGTGTATAGTGAGTGTATACAGGCTTATATCTATATACTGTGTATAGTGTGTTGTGTATATACTGTGTATAGTGTGTGTGTACAGGCTGCACAGGAGCAATGCTCTGCACAGAGGAGGCTGCACAGGAGCAATGTTCTGCACAGAGGAGGCTGCACAGGAGCAATGCTATGCACAGAGGAGACTGCACAGGAGCAATGCTCTGCAGAGAAGAGGCTGCACAGGAGTAATGCTCAGCATGAGAGGAGGCTGCACAGGAGCATTGCTCTGCATGAGGGAAGGCTGCACAGGAGCAATGCTCTGCAGAGAGGAGGCTGCACAGGAGCAATGCTCTGCACAGAGGAGGCTGCACAGGAGCAATGCTCTGCACAGAGGAGGCTCCACAGGAGCAATGCTCTGCAGAGAGGAGGAGGCTGCACAGGAGCCATGCTCTGCAGAGAGGAGGAGGCTGCACAGGAGCAATGCTCTGCAGAGAGGAGGAGGCTGCACAGGAGCAATGCTCTGCAGAGAGGAGGAGGCTGCACAGGAGCAATGCTCTGCAGAGAGGAGGAGGCTGCACAGGAGCAATGCTCTGCAGAGAGGAGGCTGCTGCACAGGAGCAATACTCTGCACAGAGGAGGCTGCACAGGAGCAATGCTCTGCACAGAGGAGGCTGCACAGGAGCAATGCTCTGCAGAGAGGAGGAGGCTGCACAGGAGCAATGCTCTACAGTAATGAGGCTGCACAGGAGCAATGCTCTGCAGAGAGGAGGCTGCACAGGAGCAATGCTCAGCAGAGAGGAGGCTGCACAGGAGCAATGCTCTGCATGAGTGGAGCCAAGATGCTGGGGTCGGCGGAGTGAAAATGCCGTGGCGGGGAAGACGATGACCCGCTGGTAAGTATGACAGGCACAGTGCCTCTATCCTCTGCTGACCACTCTGCTTGCCGCACTGCGCTGACCACTCTGCCCGCTGCACTGCGCTGACCACTCTGCCCACCGCACTCACTGCTAACCACTGAGCCACCATACTCCTGCTAACCACTGAGCCACCGTACACTGCTAAACACTGAGCGACCATACTTTCCTAACCACTACGCCACCGCGCAGTGCTAACCACTGAGCCACCGCGCAGTCCTAACCACTCAGCCACCGCGCAGTGCTAAGCACTGAGCCACCGTATACTCTGCTACCCACTGAGCCACCTGTATACACACAATTAATTTCACCGCACTCCCCTAAATATTAGTAAATAAACTATATATGGATTCTAGACTACCCGATTCTTTAGAATCGGGCTCACAGCTAGTTGTATATAATCTTTTAAGAATAATACAGAGTAAGGATTTAGACATGCTTATTCAATTTTATAAACAGGTATCAACCTGCAATGAAGGTTGTGGGCATTCAATTCAGATGGAATTGATTTTATATCCGTATATCAATACTCTACCACACAGATAGCCAAAAGATGTATATAGTAATTTTGAAGATCAAATGGATCAAGCAATCGCACTATTATGAAAGAAGGTCTTCACATATAAAGATCTAACACAGGAGTACTGAAGATATAACAGCTCACAGCCCCAACCTCACAACATTGCCAGCCTAATCATAGCGTATATCTCACATTGTAAGCATATAAATAGCTTATACATGAGGATCCTGAATGTGTGTCATATGCGCCCCTATATCTGTGCCATGTATTGCTCATAATTATTGTTCCTGTCTATGGATGCCCCTTTTCACATGTAAAACACCATGGAATAAATGGCGCTATAATAATAAATAATAATAAATTATTTCTCCTGAGACGCATTATATATGCATTGAAAGGACCCCTACCAAATTCTATCTTAAAATCTACATGAAGTGCTCAACATAAATGAGTACTCCCCATTTGAAAAGTAGAATTTTAATCAATATCTCACTGAATACAATAAAAATTTCCAAACTTTTGACAAGACTGAGTTTCATATAACATTTGTTTAACCAATAACATGAAAATAAGATTAATATAACTTGAATTATAAAATCAATTATTCAAAATACTTGATGCAAATATGGATACACCACCATAGATGTTCGGTTGTGTTCAATATCAGGAGACAGGAGATATTAAGACCATAGAAGCTGCAAATCACAAGTTGCTTTGACATATACTTGTTATTGGGTAGATTTCATGGGTACATAAAGCATGCTGGGATTAAGTATCAATAGGTAACCCAGCTGTACATTCAAAAGACTAGAGCCATACGTAGTGAAATGGCCAGGTCCTACATCTTCTAAGCTTCATCTTGCGCCCCATTCCTTACAATGATAAGGCCTCTGAGAAGGACGTTGGTAAAAAGGGATAATTTGCACAGATAAAAGGTGATGTTGACTCTAAAGGCCACGTCATACGCTTCAATCACGTTCACGATATCGCCTGAAAAGTCACGTGATCGAGATCGCTAGAACAATTTATTGATATCGTTTGTGCGGTGTCACAAGCATAGATCTCGTTAACGATGTTAAATTTGGCAACGCGCCAGCGATCGTGCGCACTACTCAGCGATCGACACCATCTAGCGTCAGGAATAGGCGAAGTCAAGAATGAGATCGTTTGAGAGGTGTCACACAGCACGATGCAGCAGGTTGAATGCAGGTTAAGTGAACGATGAACGACGGATTTGAGATCCTGCTCACAAATCTTCAACCAAACAATTAAGCGATTTTTCGCTGAAAGATCATTCAGTTACACGCAACGACACAAACGATATTGCTCAAGCGATCAAAAATCCAGATCGCTTAAGCGATATCTTTTACAATATTGAAGTGTGTGACGTGGCCTTAAAGGTGCCGTTACACACTAGGATATCGTCAATGATATCCTTAGAACGATCACGTGACGGTGATCGTTCCAACATCGTTAGTGCGTTGTCACACACAAGGATATCGTTAACGATATCCCATTCGGCAACGCACCAGTTAAATAGGAGAGCAAGGACTGAAGGATCTTTTAAAGCGGCAGGAAAAGGAGATTTTTGAACGACATCATTCAATAAGGTGTCACACTGAACGATGTGGCTTCTTCAAGCAGCGTTAATTGGACAACGAGCGATAGATTTGAGGTCAGAATCTCAAATCTTGGATGAACAATTCAATGATTTTTTCTTCCTATATCGTTCGTTTACACGCAAGGACTCACAAACGATATCGTTAGAACGTTCACAAATCCGTGACGTTTCAAGGATATCGTTAACGATATCCTAGCGTGTGAGGCGGCCTTAGCGCACATCACCAAAGATTGTACTATGCCTATAATACGTACTTATGTAAGTGGATGTGGTTGCATTGTGGCAGCTTCAGTAAAGCATTTTAAAATGTATTTGCTGCTGTTTGTTGATCATCAGATCACGTGAAAAGAAAAGTAGGATTTCTCCGTATTCTTGATGAGCTGCATTATCTTCCAGCATTCCCTAGTTAGCACTTATGTGTGTGATTTGCAGACATCCTTTGTTTGTGCATCATGAGAACATTTCCCCAAGCATGTGTTCAGTAAGAACCCCCAAAATTCCATGTGGTTTTAGCCCTGGGGAGATATAGGATTGAAGAGAACAAGGGAAGCCAGATCTTGGCTGCTGTTAAGAAGATGAAATCTATCAGAGAGCATTAATGTTTGAGGAGAGAATTGGAAGCGGGATTTCCCTGGTCTCGTCTCCTCCATTCTGTCACTCTTGGCTCATTGTCTACTATTTCTCACCTCCTCTCATTACCTTGGACTGGGATGGTAAGGCTAAACAGACGGACAGGTGTGTGACTCTGATCCGCTGCAGCCTGCCTTCAGTGCTTGCTCTGATTTTTTTATGATGTTGAAGAGATAGAAGGAATTTGGACAGAGCTGAAATTGCCCACTCAATTCAGGGAGCTCATATCAAAATGATTTTGCTTCTCCAGAAATGAAGCTAAAACAATTACAATAAACCAAATTAATCAGCTATCTTGCAGGGGTCTGATTTAGGCGGACTTATTAAATATCAGTATTGAAGATGCTCAAGTGAAGGTCATACACGATTTACTGAAAAAGGAAAAGAGTCGGATATAGGCGACATTGGCCTGAGTTTTTACATTATCGTCTTGAATACAATGTTTCCACACCTAAAAGGATTGTTCATTACTTTCTCATGAGAGCTGCAATATTGCGCAAGACCCAGCGAGTGTAACAAGCGCTGATGTCACTGAGTTTATCTCAGCTCACAAGACGAGATACCATATGCTGCAAGATTGAGATTTTGAGGAACATCCATGGGACTGCGATGTACCTCACTTTCTTTTTGATGGTGATTAAATTGGCTAAAAAGGGCGTCTTATTTTTCTTTCTTTATTATTGTTCTCTTGTTTTGTTTTGCAGACTTTCTTTTCTTGAGGACTATGTTGGATTCAGTGGGTCTCCTCCGGTGGTGGTGGAGCGCCGGGTCCAGTGGTGGTGAGGTGGCACCGTGGTCATTGCAGGCTGTAGGCTGTTCTGAAGAGATGGGTTTTCAGGTTCCGCTTGAAGGTTCCGAGTGTAGGGAATAGTCGGACATTTTGAGGTGTAGAATTCCAGGGGATGGGGGATGCTCGGGCGAAGTCTTGCAGGCGGCTATATGAGGAACGTATAAGTGTGGAGGAAAGGAGGAGGTCTTGGGAGGATCGAAGATTACGAGTTGGATGATATCGGGAGATTAGTTCAGAGATATATGGGGGAGACAGATTGTGTACCACTTTGTAAATCAATTATATTTGAGAGTTGGTAATTTAATCTGTGATGATTCCAACTGTCAAATACTAAGGAAATCCTGAAAACCTGCACTGTGTGCATCTCCCGAGGCCTGGAGTTCCCTACCCCTGCCCTAATCGTATATTTACACGTGGCCACAGGAAGGTAGACACCGCCAGGCATCGGGCACAATTGTGCCTGTTGCCATGAAAACACCACGATGTGGCGGCGTGTAATTCAAGCATTTCCCTCCTGTGTCTTGCAGAACTGCAGCAGCAGGGATGAACACAGTATACAGTAACCGCATTGCTCCGCATTACACATCCGGAGCAATCCGGTTACCGGATTGCGGTTTCCTGCACACATTTTTCCCAAAAAAATGTGTGTGAAGGCAATTGCGGTTACCACCTCCAGAACTGAAGGCGGCAACCGTAATTGCCTTGGCAAATGTGACCCCAGCCCTACTTAGATTGTTCAGGGATGCTTTAAGGTCATCTCTTTAAATGGCTTTATAATCCATGTTCACATGACACCATGTTTATTTGTCTTGCATTTCATGGGCTCCCGCTGTCTTAAGTAAAGGCCACGTTACACGCAGCGATATCACTAATGATATCGCTGCAGCAAAACATGTTTTGTGACGTTGCAGTGACCTCGCTGCGATGATGCTGCATGTGACATGCCGCAGCAACCAGCAATCAGCTTGCTGATCGCTGCGGAATGGCCAGGACCATTGTTTGGTCGTTGGTCTGCCGCTGGGCAGCAGACATCGGCGTATGTGACGCCTTTCTAACCCGATGTGTTCCCTTGTAACCAGGGTACCCATCGGGTTTCTAAGCACAGCGCACTGGTAACCAGGGTACACATCGGATTACTAAGCACAGCGCGCTGGTAACCAGGGTACACACCGGCGCGCTGTGCTTAGTAACCCGATGTGTACCCTGGTTACCAGCGTTCTCCCTATGAATACAGTAGTGGGACCTCGACATCGTGGAAAACAATAGTTTATATTCTTACGATGTCGAGGTCATTACACAGGTCACTGGTCGCTGGTGAGATCTGTCTGACTGTCATCTCACCAGTGATCACATAGCGATGTTCCAGTGATCCCGATTGTTGGTCGGGTCGCTGGAACATCGTTACGTGTAACCCGGCCTTTAGTGTGATTGATTAATGAGTTAAATTGACCATGATCTAATTACAAGCTATATATTTAGACTATATATTTAGACTCAGCTTGGGGAAGTATTTACAGTTGTGCTCAAAAGTTTAGATAACCCAGCAGATTTTTTGCTTTCTTGGCCTTTTTTTTCAGAGAATATGAAAACAAGACCTTTTTATCCACTCATGGTTAGTGGTTGGGTGAAGCCATTTATTGTCAAACTACTGTGTTCTCTCTTTTTAAATCATAATGACAACCAAAAACATCCAAATGACCCTGATCGAAAATTCACATACCCCATTTCTTAATACCGTGTATTGCCTTCTTTAACATCAATGACAGCTTGAAGTCTTTTGTGGTAGTTGTTGATGAGGCTCTTTATTTTCTCAGATGGTAAAGCTACCTATTCTTCTTGGCAAAAAGCCTCCAGTCCCTGTAAATTCCTGGGCTTTCTTGCATGAACTGCACGCTTGAGTTCTCCCCAGAATGGCTTAATGATATTGAGGTCAGGAGACTGAGATGACCACTCCAGAACCTTCACTTTATTCTGCTGTAGCCAATGACAGGTGGACTTGGTCTTGTGTTTTGGATCGTTGTTCAGACAATCTTGTGCTCCAAAAGTCTAATGATGCTCTTTCCCTTCCAAGGTCCGCTGAGCAGTCTAACAATAGTTTTCCAACACATATGCGGTGTTAGCGAACTCAGGAGAAATTACACAACAAATTGGTAAACGTTCTCCTCTTATTATTTTGCAAATTTAAATTTTAGTGCTTAAGTATCATTTTTCAGGGAAAAAGTTACATTTTCAGTTTTTCCTTTCATATTGCTTTAGTTCCTGTGAAGCATTTCCACTTCAATGGTAATTGGTTTTAAGGTAATCGCTGATCAATATACCGTATATACTCGTGTATAAGCCGAGTTTTTCAAAATTTGGGCTGAAAAGTCTCCCCCTCGGCTTATACACGGGTCTATACGGGGGCCCATGGTGTGGTGGCTGTGGTGGGGGCTGTAGAGGCTGCAGGAGGCGGGGGGGGCTGCTGTATGAGCGGCCCCGTCACGTGGGGCCGCTCATTAAATATGCACTGCTTCCCCCTGTCAATCAGCGGCAGGGGGAAGCAGTGCATATAGCCCCCAAATGCTGGCACTCGCCCCCCCTTGTAAGGGCCCTCCCCCGCTGCGTATCATACCATCCCGGTCTTCTGATCAGCGCCGCTCCTCGGTGCTCCGTCCGTCCTGCTGCAACCGGGATCTCCGGCCGTCGCAGGCATATCACGTCATCGCGTGACGGCCAGGGATCCCGGATGTAGCAGGACGGAAGCAGAGAGGACAGAGCGCCGAGGAGCAGCGCTGATCAGAAGACCGGGATGGTAAGAGAAGCAGGGGGGGCCCTTGCAAGGGGGGGCGAGTGCCAGCATTTGGGGGTTGCTGTGTACCCCCTGGGGGCTGCTGGGTACCCCCAGGGGGCTGCTGGGGACCCCCTGGGGGCTGCTGGGTACCCCCTGGGGGCTGCTGTGTACCCCCAGGGGGCTGCTGTGTACCCCCAGGGGGCTGCTGGGCACCCCCTGGGGGCTGCTGGGGACCCCCAGGGGCTGCTGTGTACCCCCTGGGGGCTGCTGGGTACCCCCTGGGGGCTGCTGGGGACCCCCATGGGGCTGCTGGGTACCCCCAGGGGGCTGCTGGGTACCCCCTGGGGGCCTGCTGTATACTACCACTGGGGCTGCTGTATACTACCACTGGGGCTGCTATATACTACCACTGGGGCTGCTATATACTACCACTGGGGCTGCTATATACTACCACTGGGGCTGCTATATACTACCACTGGGGCTGCTATATACTACCACTGGGGCTGCTGTATACTACCACTGGGGCTGCTATATACTACCACTGGGGCTGCTGTATACTACCACTGGAGCTGCTGTATACTACCACTGGGGCTGCTGTATACTACCACTGGGGCTGCTGTATACTACCACTGGGGCTGCTATATACTACCACTGGGGCTGCTATATACTACCACTGGGGCTGCTGTATACTACCACTGGGGCTGCTGTATACTACCACTGGGGCTGCTGTATACTACCACTGGGGCTGCTGTATACTACCACTGGGGCTGCTATATACTACCACTGGGGCTGCTGTATACTACCACTGGGGCTGCTGTATACTACCACTGGGGCTGCTGTATACAACCACTGGGGCTGCTATATACTACCACTGGGGCTGCTGTATACTACCACTGGGGCTGCTGTATACTACCACTGGGGCTGCTGTATATTACCACTGGGGCTGCTGTAAACTACCACTGGGGCTGCTGTATACTACCACTGGGGCTGCTATATACTACCACTGGGGCTGCTGTATACTACCACTGGGGCTGCTGTATACTACCACTGGGTCTGCTATATACTACCACTGGGGCTGCTGTATACTACCACCGGGGCTGCTGTATACTACCACTGGGGCTGCTGTATACTACCACTGGGGCTGCTGTATACTACCACTGGGGCTGCTATATACTACCACTGGGGCTGCTATATACTACCAATGGGGCTGCTGTATACTACCACTGGGGAGGCCTGTATACCACTGGGGGGGGCCTGTATACCAGACTGCTGGGGGCTGTATACCTGTGCTGGGGTCCACCCTCGGCTTATACACGAGTCAATAGCTTTTTCCAGATTTTTGGGGCAAAAGTAGGGGGGTCGGCTTATACACGGGTCGGCTTATACACGAGTATATATGTTATTATTATTTATTAATTTTTTTAGAGGGGAAGATTCCTGCCTAAGGGCCGCTTTACACGTCGCGATATCGCAATGCAACATCGATAAAAAGTCACGTGGTGTGGCCATTGCAGTCGATATCGTTCGTGCGTTGTGTCGTGTAAATGGGCAATGCGACCCGAAAAAATCGTATCTACGATATTGCAAGAAGAATGTGCAAGCCCTTCAACCGTACAATATTGTATATGCGATGTGACAGGATCATGCTGTGGGACAGCGCAACTACGATTGGGAGCGCAACTTCCACTATCCACTCCAATGTTAAATGGTCATTCCCTGGGTTGCTCATACCCAGCGCAAAAAAGGGGCGTATAACATTATAGTTGGTTGCCTGCCGATATCTCCCTGTGTGACATCTCCTGTGCGATCTTGGACAAGTGCAAAAAATGCGCGCGCTGAAATTGTATGCAATATCGAACGATATCGCGACGTGTAAAGCAGCCCTTAGTACTAACTCCATGAAATATCTAAAAATTGGGGTCTTATTGCATCTAACCTCAATCTAAGGCTGGCCATAAACATTAGATGGCCATCAGCTGAATAATGCTTAAAGGTACCGTTACACGACGCAATATCGATTGCAATATCGCCTCAAAGTCACGTGATGTGGTCAATTGCAATTGATATCGTGAGTGCGTCGCGTAACAGGGCAATGCGACTGCAATTTAACGCTGGAGCGACATCGCCTGATTTATGTGCAGACAATTAAATAAGGCGATATTGCATAAGGGATGTGGTAGGATCGCTCAGTGTGACACCGCAATTGTGATGTTGCAAGCAATTTCCCCTATTCATTACATTGATAAATATCGCTTGATGGGTTGCTCATACCCATCGAACGTAAGTTGCTTTCACCATCCTACTTGCGTTGCCTATGATATCTCCCCGTGTGACATCTCCAAGGCAATCTTGGAAAAGTGCCAAAAATATGCGCGCTCCAGTGAATTTGAAGGCGATATCGAATTAATATTACGTCGTGTAACGGAACCTTCAGACAATTGGTTGTCAATTATGTCAGCCGACATACCCATACACATGAGCACTTGCTTGGCTTAGTGCTCTTATATTCTCTATGAGAACAATGCAATTACTAATCCAAAATCAGACATTCACAATCATTATCTCTCCCTTCCATCAATTGGTCAACAGACTCATATACATTAAGGTAGTGTCACACTAGGCGATCTGGCCTGCGATTTCGGAAGCGATGTGCAGGTGCACGCTCGCTTCCGACATCGCAGGCCAGCTGTCACACGGCACGACGTTGCCGGTGACACGGCGGTGATGTGGGCGGAGCCATCGCTCACTGGGCTGGGCTCAGCCCAGCGAGCGATGGCTCAGGAACGCTGCGATATAGGCTGGATCGCGCCGCCAACAGTGTCAGACGGCGCGATCCAGCCTAATCGCTGGTCGCAGGCTGACAGGTTTATGAACATGTTCATAAACCTGTCAACCTGCGACCAGCGATAATTTGCAGTTGTGTCGCGCTGTCACACGTCACTTTTCGGCGATGTCGCCTGGTGTGACACTACCTTAAGGGTAAAATCAGAACCCACTGCTATCAATGAGTTTAGTCAATGGTCTAGTTTGTATGGGTACCCTGAGGCCATGTTCACACTGTACATTTTTGATCTGTTTTCGGTGCTGCAGTTTTTTTTGAAAACTGCATGAAAAGTGAATCAGTCACTGTGTCTGCCAGCAAAGTGAATGGGATTTTCAATGTGCTGTGCAAACATCAGTGTTTGTGACACAGTGCAGAAAGCACAAGCAAAAAATAATGAGTGTCGCTTAGTGCTCCAGTTTTCCACACCACCAACCCTCCATTACTCACCCTCCCTGGTGATTCCTCTGCAAGCCCCGGCGATGTCTTCCTTCCGGGCATCTACTCTCCCCCTTTTTTTTTTCCCCCTTAATGGTTGTTATAAATAGCAAGATGTTAGATCATCTGTAAGATTATGCCCTGATGAAGTAGCCTGCAGGCTACGAAACACATAGGCAAACTGTGTGTGGTGTGTGAATAAAAGGACTCTTCATTATCCGGTCTCCTGTGGTCAGTGCGAAAAAAACTCCCGATCATCCATATTTTTTCCTTTGCATTCTTCACAGGTTCTGCAGCGGCCAAGTGTGTTCCGGTGATTGAGACCCTCACAACCTCCCAAGATCTCTATAAGTAAATCCTTGGTGTCCCTCTTTTACCGCCCTCTGTGTGCTTCCCTTTTTATACCTTCCGGGCATTGGCAGGACCTGTGGCAAAGGTACTGTAAGTACTCTTTCTACCTGCAGCTCTTGCCGATGCCCTAGGAAGACATTGCTGGGGCTCACTGTGAAATCACCGGGGAGGGTAATAAATCGTGTGTGTGTCTTTATCTGTGTGTCTGTCTGTGTCCCCAGAAAATGGAGCAAAAAAGCAACATAAACAGATGATGCGATTGTGATGCTTTTTTTGCAAAAAAATAGCATCAATTTTGATTCACAAACTGCATCATAAATAGATCAACAAAAATGGAGCATAAATAGGGATGAGTGAGTCTACCCATTACTACTTGCTATTCGGCGAATAGTCGGGTACTTGCTGGACTCGTTACTCTGCGAGTCTTTTAGCGATTTCTCGCACAGTAACGAGTCCAATGTAAATATAGGGAAATGCAATTCCTCTGCTGCTGGACCCTATAAAGAGGTCTGGTAGCATAGGAAAACCTGCAATACCCTATTTTATTGTATATAAGCCGGTTATAAAAAGGCGTTCATTGTAAAATGAAACCGGTTTTTGACGGTTTTGCACTGTCCGTCACATTCCGCTCCCATAGACAACGTTACACTGAACCGAATTGAGCGTGACCGTCATTTACCGTCATAATCCGGTTATCTCTGTTTTTGATGAATGGTAGCTAAACGGTCAGGCTCTATCCGTTCAGGCACTAACCGAATATGGGTCTTTGGAGCCGGAATCCTGTACTACACAAGACCGGTCACCAGACA
Source organism: Allobates femoralis (assembly GCA_033576535.1). Classification (NCBI taxonomy): domain Eukaryota; kingdom Metazoa; phylum Chordata; class Amphibia; order Anura; family Aromobatidae; genus Allobates; species Allobates femoralis. The sequence goes on along the minus strand of JARQOC010000008.1, from coordinate 60,637,925 downwards.
CTCGCTGTTATTAGCGAATAGCGAGTAGGATGAGCGAGTCTTCTACTGTATTCTGTATTCGGTACTCGCTGAATATAGAACATGTTATCGCTACGAGACAGCCTAGCTTATATAAAATGTGAAGAGCCAGACCAGCATTTTAGGATTAATCCGGTTAGATTTCACATGGCTGTCTATGGGACCGGATTGAACAGGAACGGGACAATCCTGTGAAATCCGTTTGGAACTGAGGGTTAACGCTTTTTTACTACGCCCGCAAAACAATGTATTAGGGGATTGCAGGTTGTTCCTCTGCTGCCAGACCTCTTATCTCTTAATGGGGTCCAGGAACAGACGAATTATTCGCTATTACTCGCTTCCCCATTCATTTGCATTGGACTCGCTAGACTCGTAACGAGTAGCGAGTCCCAGACTCGGACTCGTTAGAGTCTAGCGATTCCGAGTAATTTAGGACTCGCTCATCCCTAAGCATAAACGCTCTGTGTGAATAAGACCTAACAATCCAACACTGTAATATCTCATGTCGTACTCAGGGCTGCAGCAAAAATATGAGCTGTTGTTGGGTGGGATTCTGACAAGCTAGACCTGCCCGTTTTTGTTAGGGAAGCAAAGTAACAAGTGACCAAGAAGCTAATTTAAAGTTCACAACCAACACTGCTGCACTTCCCATTTTAAGAGCAAAACATTGTTGCCAGCAAAGCAGAAAAAAATGGCAAGTAAAATAAGCATAATAATCAAACTTTGTCTAGTGTTATAACTTTTGGTTTGCCAATTATGCTTTGTAGTTGTCCAAGTTTAAATATAAATACAAGTAAAAATAACAAAATCAGATCTACTTTATTAGCACCATTGTATTTCACAACATTTTACAGGCATCCTCATCACTGTCCCCATTGGGGCTCACAATCTAGATTCTCTATGAGTATGTCTTTGGAGTGTGGGAGGAAACTGGAGAACCTGGAGGAAACCCACACAAATACAGGAAGAACATACAAATTCCTTGCAGATGTTGTTGTTGGTGGCATTTGAACCTATGACCCTAGCTCTGCAAGGCTGCAGTGCTAACCACTGAGCCACCTTTAGATTATACTTCTGTGCAATGGTGGCATCACAAATACAGCATATTATTATTATTATTATTAATATTATTATTATTATTATTATTATTATTATTATAATAGCACCATTTATTCCAAGGTGCTTTACATGTGAAAAAGGGCATCCATAGACAAGTACAATATTAATGAACAATTCAAGGCACACACAGGTACAGGAAGAGAGAGGACCCTGCCCGCGAGGGCTCACAGTCTACAAGGGATGGGTGAGGATACATTAGGAGAGGGTAGAGCTGGTCATACGGAGGCTTATGAACTGAGGATCACAGCAGGTTGTAGGCTTGTTGGAGGAGGTGGGTCTTCAGGTTCCTATTGAAGGTTTCCAGGGAAGGAAAGAGTCTGATGTGTTGGGGCAGAGAGTTCCAGAGTATAGGGAATGCACAGGAGAAATCTTGAATGTGGTTGTGGGAAGAAGAGATAAGAGGGAAATAGAGAAGAAGATCTTGAGTACTGGGAGACCATATCACAGGTGTATGGAGGTGACAGGTTGTGGATGGCTTTGTATGTCATGGTTAAGGTTTTGAACTGGAGTCACTGGGCAATTGGAAGCCAGTGAACAGCATGGCAGAGAGGAGAGGCTGGGGAACAGAGGGCAGACAGGTATATTAGGTGGGCAGCGGAGTTTAGGATAGAATGAAGGGGTCAAGCAGGGGCGTATCTAGGGGGGTGCAGCCGGACCTTTTGCCCCGGGAATAGCCCAGCAGGGGGTGCCAGCGGCACCCCCCCTCCGCACCCCTTCCCCCCCCGGACGTCACTGACGCTGCCCACGGAGTAGCAGTTGTCCCCGGGCTTGACCTGGTTCTCATGGGGTCTGATAGAGGAGACAGCGGTGCGCTGCAGAGCACTGACTTGAGTCCAGACCTCCCCGCTCTCCTGTGAGTTGCGCGCTGCAGAGTACAGTGTTCCAGTATGACGGGCCGCGGCTCCCATGGGCATGAGGAACTCAGCACAAGTGCGCACAAATTTTTTTAATTATTTTACATTTCTTCTCTTCTTGCCGTTATTTGCCGGCTCTCCTCTATCAATCTTCCCCGGCTCAGCAGGGTCCTGTGTCCGCTCCCTGTCACCAGGGCCGCAGCACAGGGCTCTGTGTGTCCCGGGGCTCCGCACTGTGGAGGAGGACAAACACCAAATAACCGTCTCTCTGCTGCTTACTGTGTCCGCTGGGGGTATGGGGTATATCTGGGTATAGGTGTGTGGGGGTGTATACATGGAGGGCTGTATATGAGGGTATGGGGTATATCTGGGTATAGGTGTGGAGGTGTATATATATGGAGGGCTGTATATGGGGCTATAGGGTATATCTGGGTATAGGTGTGTGGGTGTATATATATAGAGAGGGATGCAGGGGCGTATCTAGGGGAGTGCAGACCTTTTGCCCCGGGGCACCCCCCCCGGTCCTCACCTGCTTTGTGGGGGGCGCCAAAACAGACCTTTGCCCCGGGCGCCGGCAAACCTAGTTACACCACTGGGGTCAAGGGTGCTAGAGGGGAGGCCAGAGAGAAGGAGGTTGCAGTAGATGAAATGGGAGATAATGAGGGCATGCATGCATGTTTTTGCAGCTTCTTGGTCAAGGAATCTGGGAAGATTTGGGAAATACTTTTGAGTTGGAGTCAGCAGGAGGTAGAGAGGGCTTGGATACGTGGCTTGAAAGAGAGTCAAGGATTACCCCGAGGCACCGAGCATGCGGTACTTGGGAAAGTGAGCAGGCATTGGCTTTGATGGATAGGTCTGGTGGAGGGGTAGGGTGAAATGGGGAGTAAGGTGATGAATTCTGTTTTCTCCATATTCAGTTTTAGAAATCCAGTAGAAAAGAAAGATGAAATAGCAGTCTTTGTGGGATTTTGGTTAATATGGAGGTGATGTCAGGTCTAGAGATGAGCAATGTTCGATCTAACATGTTCGCCAATTTCAAATTCGACTGTTTTGGGCTATGTTCAAGTCATTCGACTTTTCACAGTAATGCTTTTGTTCAACGTTATCATGAGTTTCAGTGTCTAGGAAGAGTGTGCGGGAGGGGGGGCTGGGAAGAGGTCTGTGGTCAAATAATGCAGATCTCATTTTTTTTTTCTTCGTGGTCCGGTCTGTCATCCTATCAGCACACATAAAGCAAAGTGCACTTTTTGCACATAAGGGCTTGTGTCATTTGCTGGGTACGTCACATGTCCTTGCCATATAAGAACCGGCCATTTTCCCTCCTCGCCATTTTCTATGTGCTGGAGCTTAGTGTCAGACACTGCCGCTGCTGCTGTGTGCGCTACAAAGATAATTAGTGATTCCATTCCAAGTTGGATAGAGAGATAGTTAGTAGGTTTAGGGACCACTTCCAAGAACAGCCCTTTTTAGGGCTTAAAAGCACTGTTTGCCAGGCTGGTCTGTTCCAGTGGTGTGCAAGTGTTTTTTACAGTATCTTGCCAAAGTAAATCCTTTTTGGCTAGTAGCAGTGTGTGCAGGCACTGGTGTAGCACTGTTGTGAAGTAAACTACACCTCCTGTGTTTACTAGCCTTTTTTAATGCATCTAGCCGAGCAAATCCTTTTTAGCCAGTAGCAGTGTGTGCCAGGCACTGGTGCAGCACTGTTGTGAAGAAAGCTACACCTCCTGTGTTTACTAGCCTTTTTTTTTTACTGCATATAGCCAAGCAAATCCTTTTTGGCTAGTAGTAGTGTGGTCCAGTGTTCTGTTGAAATCTACCACCACACAGCGCAGAAAACACTTTTGTATTGCATCTGCCCAACCCTACTTACCAAAACCTATTTAGTGTAGTACCACTGTTTGACTAGGTAGCTGTGGTCCAGTGTTCTGTTGAAATCTACCGCCACACAGCACAGAAAACACTTTTGTATTGCATCTACCCAAACCTACTTACCAAAATCTATTTAAGGTAGTACCACTCTTTGGCCACTTAATTCTGCTAGTTGTACATCCATAGTTTTTTGTGCCAACAACAACAGAATTGCCAATTAGTTACCCTCACATATGAGTGGTAAAAGGTCTGGTGATGGTGGAAAGGGGAATAGGCAAGGTTGGAAAGGGTAAAAATCTTTGTGTCCGTGGGGTAGGTGCTAAAGTAACAGAAACATCTGTTGAACAAATACCGTCTTGAAGCCAAACTAAAATGTCTACTTCTTTTCGTGGACGATCTGCTATCATCCCTTTCTTACGCAGTGGAGCATCACTAAAACCTGTAGATGAGGCCCAAAAAGAGCAGGTGCTGCAATGGATACCAAGGACTCCATTAAGTGGGCTTTCTTCCACCTCAACTTCAACATTACAAACACTCCAGTCCTCAGAGGTGTCACCCCCAATAGCACTTGCTTCCTCACAGCTCACAAGTCTCCTGCTGCCCTCCTGACTATGGATTAACAAAGATAGGTGAGTCTGCAGAGCTGTTCACTCATACTATAGCCTGGGAATCAGAGGTCAGCTCCAAAGCTTCATTGAGTCAAGACAAGGAAATGATCTGCACCAATGCCCAAAATCTTTGTGAGTTGAATCTAGGCCCAGATGAAGAAGGGTTTGAGCATAATGTAGCCCTTAATTCCCAAACTGTAACCCCTTTTGGTGGAGACAATGAGGCACATGATTATGAGACTGAGATACATAATTGGAACGACAACTTGACTTTGCGCTCAGGTCAGGAAGAGGTTAGCTCTGAGGATGACGAGTGTGAGAACACACAGGGTGATGATGAGGTTGGAGATCCCACTTACTGTCAACCCACAGGCAGGCAGTTGATGAGCTCAACAGAGGAGGTGGAGGAGGATGCTAGTGACGAGGTTAGGTTGCGACTTCCTGGACAGAGATGGAGTCCTGGAAGCATGTCAGCAACTGCGTCCTCAGCCACAACTCTGCCTTTGTGCAGAAGCCGTGGTGGCTCTGCAGGTTGCATGGGCGCTAAGCCTTGCCTAGCTGGGTCTTTTTTCACATCGCAAAGGATGACCCAACTCATGTTATCTGCCAAATTTGTAAACAAAATGTGAGTAGAGGCCAAAAAATCAATAGTTTGAGTACATCATGCATAAATCGTCACATGGACATGAAGCATAAGTCACAGTGGGAAGCTCACTGTGCTACAATGCGGCATAGCGGGTCTGACCAACCACCGTCTACCCCATCAAGTGCATCTGTGGCTTCTTCATCCTCTGTGACTGTGGGGACAGCTGTCACACAGGATTTCAGTTGCAGAACTTCCACCTCTTTACTTGCAACAACCAGTGTGATTGACAGGTCATCAGCTGTTTTGGAAGTGGAAACACCTGCTGGTGTTGAGCGCTGCGATACATCGAGAACACCACCTTTTTATGAATGCAACATATGTCCACCTGCATGTCCCTCACAGTCCAGCAGTTTGTCTGGGACACCCTACTCAAGCCTGCCTCAGCACAGTAACTACCCCTTGGTCCCTCAGATGTGGAGAAGTAAAAGACCATTTCCTCCTATCCATGCCAAAGCTAAGAGGTTGAATTTCACAATCTGCAAGCTGTTGGCTATGGAAATGCTGCCTTTCAGGCTGGTGGATACAGAGGATTTTCGAGACCTTATGGACGTCGCAGTGCCCCAGTACCAGATGCCTAGTCGCCACTACTTCTCGAAGAAAGCTGTACCTGCACTATAGCAGAATGTTGCACACATCACCACTTCCTTGAGAAACTCTGTGTATGACAGGGTGCATTTCACCACAGACACCTGGACGAGTAAGCATGAACAGAGGCATAACATGTCGCTGACAGTGCACTGGGTGACTGTGGTGACAGCAGGAGAAGGGGCTGCTGTAAAAGTCTTGCCATCCCCACTTATTGTGAGTCAAACCTCTGTATGTAGAAGTTCCTCCACTGCTTCTGCCTCCTCCACCTCTTCTAGGACCTCCACCTGTGCACAAAGCCTGTCTGGTAATGTGACACGTGTTCAAACTGTGCAGAAGGAATCCAGCACACCTCCTCACTATGCTGGCAGCAAGGCACAACGCAATCAGGCGGTGTTTACGTTAAAATACCTGGCAAATGTGAGTCACAAAGCTGAGGAGTTGTGGTCAGCTCTGGAGATTGAGTTTAATCAATGGTTGTCTCCACTGAACCTGTAGCCAGGGAAGGCGGTGTGCGACAATGCTGCAAAGCTGGGTGCGGCCCTTCACCGGGGCAAGGTGACACACATGCTTGTATGGCTCATGTTGTGAACCTGGCCATCCAGCAATTTCTACCCCACTATCCTGGCCTGCTGGATGTGTCACAGATCAAGGACCTCTGCACCATTCTGTAGAGTTTTGAAATGGCTACTAAGATGCCATTATCAGCATGACTATTCCAGTCATTTACATAATGGAGCACACTTTAACCATATTCGGAGTCAGGTGGTGGGCCAAGAGGAAGGGGAGGAAATAGAGGAGGAGGTGTATGCGGAAGGGATAACAAGATCTCAAAGGTCCAGACGGTTGGCAGCTCCAAGGCAGCTGGCATGGGAGGGTGGGGGAGAGGGAACAAGAGGGCGCATGGTAGCAGCCAAACTGTAGATGATGGTGCAGGAGCCGAGGAAGAAATGGAGGACGAACAGGTGATGGGCGTGGAAGACTCCCCAGATGAGGGAGATCTTGATCACATTTCTGTTGTGTGAGGTTGGGGGGGCAGAGGAAGCAAGCATGAAAGTTATCCCGCCGCCATCAACACAACAACGACTTGGGGCTCCTGGATGCGCAAGACACATGGGTGCCTTCTTGCTGCACTACCTGCAACATGATCCTCGGATTGTTAGAATTCGAAGTAATGCCGACTACTGGGTTGCCACCAGGGGCGTATCTAGGGGAGTGCAGCCGGACCTTTTGCTCCGGGCGCCAGTCAGTAGGGGGCGCTGGTGCGGTGCCATCATCAGGTGACCAGCCGCGGCTGCACTGCAGCGCCCCCGCCGGAACTAATCTCCTCGCCGCATATTGTGTGTGCACGGCCACGGGCGGCCGCGGAGCTGTGCGTGGGTGCACACAACCAACCCCTGCTGCTGGTCTGCCCCCTGCCGGCAGTTACCACCCTCCCCCTCCCCGGTCACGTCGAGCTGCGGCTGACGTCACCTGTGCGCCGCACAGTGGGAAGGAGAGGTGAAGGAGAGGAGCCGAGGGCAGGAGCTGCTGACTGCTGTGGCCTGCCTCCTCCTGAGTCCCGACTCCTGCCTCCTCCTGAGTCGTCCGGGTCCGGTTTGTCCTAGGCTAGCTGCGCCTACAACTGTACTCCAGTCCTAATGAGGTAAAAAAAAGTAACCCTAAACAGCCGGGGGGGGGGGGGGGATTGGGGTTGGGGAGCCTGTCCTGGGCTGGCCAGCTAGGAGTTATGAGGTGTATATATATCATCTACATCAGGGCAGGTGCAGGCACACGCACATACTATGAGGTATAATATACCTCATAGTGTGTGTGCCTGTGGATGTATACATATATACACCCCATAGTGTGCCTGCCTGAGGTATACATATATATATACCTCAGGTATATATATATGTATACATCAGGCAGGCACACACTATGAGGTATAATAATTCCCCCCAACCCCCCCGGTCCTCAACCAAGGCTGCAGGGCAGCAAAAGCCCCCCCCTCACCTACTCTGGGGTGGGGGGGGGCGCCGAAATAGAGCTGTGCCCCGGGCGCCATGAAACATAGTTACACCTCTGGTTGCCACACTGTTAGATCCCCGGTACAAGACTAAATTTGGCCAAATTGTTCCTGCCCTTGAAAGGGACGCACGCATGCAGGAGTATCAACAGAAGCTTTTAGACAATCTTAGTACTGCTTTTACCCAAAACACCAGTGGTGCACATAGTGAATATCACAGTTCTACCTTTCCAACCTGGGAAACGTCGAGTTGCCATCACTCAAGCATTAACAGTAACAGTGTATCTGGTAACAGCAATTTTGTCGAATCGTTTCACCTTTTTAAGACGATCTCTTGCAACACCAGAAGAGAGAACAAGTCTGACACATAGTGAACGCCTAGAGAGGATGGTGCAGGAATATCTACAGCTGAATATCGATGCCATGACTGTGGAACTGGACCCTTGTGCATTTTGGGCTTCAAAGCTGGAAAAATGGCCTGAGCTCGCCACTCATGCCTTGGAGATTTTGTCGTGCCCCGCAGCCAGCGTTCTCTCTGAATGTATCTTCAGCGCTGCTGGTAGTGTGCTGAAGGATAAGCGCACGCGGCTGTCCAGTGATAGTGTAGACAGACGAAGGCTTATCAAGAATAACAAGTCATGGATCTGCAAGGACTTTTCCACCCCAGTGTCAGCCTGGGGAGACTAAACGCTTGTGTACTTTTCAATGTGCTGCATTAAACTCCCCATTTCAATACTTCAGCTCTGGGGCAATTGATGCCACTTAAGTGGTGGCTGTGTCTAATTTTTTTGAAAAATGTATACTGTTGTTGGGGTCTCCTTGCTGTTTGTTGACTTGAGTAGGGTTCTCTGAGCTCAATACCTATCCCTGACACTACTGCCCCTGTTTCTGAATATTCAAACTTTTTGTCCATCAAACCAGTGATTAACAAATTTGCTCTATTCACATCCACCATTTTTGGGTGTTTAAGGCTGTGTTCACACTGGGCGTTTTTGGGCTGTTTTTGCTCATCATTTTTTGTAGCCAAAACCAGGAGTAGAGCAATCAGAGGAAAAGTCTAATAGAAACACGTCACCACTTCTGGATTTAATCACCCACTGCTGGTTTTGGCTACAAAAACTGTTGAGCAAAAACAGCCCAAAAACGCCCAGTGTGAACACAGCCTAAAAGCAGTGATTACTACATCTCTGCCAGCTGCAAACAGCCTTTCCTGTGCGTTCTGCAATAGTGCATATCCGGTCCTTGTGTGTGGAGCCGGCTGCTGCGCGAAGCATCAGGTATCCATAGTGATACATAGGCAGCCTGCGCATAGCGTTGCATGTCGTTACCGCAATGCGCTCAGTCTCCCAGAGACTAAGTTTTTGACGGATTCGTCAGCCTGAGGGCTGACACTAGTTAGATCGTAGCCTTAATGTTTACGTAAACTGGTTTTGGGCATCAAACCAGGTTTTTGCAAATGTGCTGTTTACACATTTACAGTTTTTTGGCCCTTAAAAGCATTTTTTGGTCAATCTCCCCTGTCTACTAGGCCTATACAGGTCACCAACCTACCTGACTAGTTTTTCCTGTAATACTCCACAAAACTTATAGTTGTCCCACCTGTGTGTGACAGGGCATAACATTGATGGGAGCGCTTGTATGAGCTTTCAGCTTATCCGGCCTAGTAGGCCTAAAGAGGTCACTGACCTACCTCTCTATTATTTCCTGTAATACTCCATGAAACCTATAGTTGTCCCACCTGTGTGTGGTGGGGCATAAAATTGATGGGAGTGCTTTCATGAGTTTTGAGTTTATCCGGCCTACTAGGCCTAAACAGGTCACTTACCTATCTGACTATTTATTTCAGTAAAATTCCATGAAACTTATAGTTGTCCCACCTGTGTGTGGCAGAGCATAACATTGATGGGAGCACTTGCATGAGCTTTGAGTTTATCTGGCCTACTAGACCTAAACAGGTCACGGACTTACCTCTCTAGTTTTTCCTGTAATACTCCACAAAACGTATAGTTGCTGAGCAATGTTTAACCTTGAAATGCTAAGCCAGGTCCTGTTCCATACCCTGTGCCATGCAGGCAGGCTGGACCATTCAGCAATTTTTGGGCTGGGAAAATTGATGCCATTTTGCTGTGGTCTGACCCTTTGGGAAGAGTGAGAACTCTTGTTGGGGCCCCCTTGCTGTGTGGTAGATGATTTGAGCAGGGCGTGACATGCCTATACCTGTGTCTCATCCTCCTTTTACTCCTCCACCTCTTTTTACTTAATGTAGAAAACTACTGTCACTTTTCCCCTGTAACTCATCCATTTGTCAATTCAAAGTCAGTAGGTGAATATTTTCCACCTTCTATTTTGAAGTGCTTTGGAAGAGTGTGCAGGCTGGCACAGACTGTGTCTCGTGCACCCATGTTACGCCTTGGAACTCTTTGTACTGTGGGTAGATTGTTGTCACTTTTCCTGGTGTTTGTTGTCTATTCTGAGTAGTTTGGCAGCTTTTGGACACCTTTGAAGGTGTTTTCTGTGTGTTTGCTGTTGCCTGTCATTGATTCCAATGGGGTTAGACAGTGTTTGATGAATATTCAATGAACAGTTCTTCAAACACACCCCAATTTGGCGAATCAAACTGAATTCAAACACTTAGGTGTTGGCTCATCACTAGTCATGTCCAAAGATGTAGAGCTGTGTGTCACCAGCGTAGAGATGATACCGAAAGCCATGGGAGTCTATCAGCTGTCTTAGGCCGAAGGTGTAGATGGAGAAGATTAGGGGTCTTAGAACTGAACCTTGAAGAACACCGACAGACAGGGGGCGAGAGGAGCAGGTAATGTGGGAGAGGGAGACGTTGAATGTTCGGTCTGTTAGATATGATGAGATCCAGGATAGGGTCAAGTCTGTGACTCTGTGACACTGAGAGATGAGAACGATATGAAGTAAAAAGGTATGATAAAATGAGCGCTAGGGACTGAAACAGGCACTGGGCTCTTATCGAATATTACCTTTCAAATTTATTGTGAACAGTAGATGTTCAAGTGGACTTGAGAAAGACACCTTTAGTGTCGAAACATGTTGTGGCGAGGAGACCTATAACATCTACTGTTCACAATAAATTTGAAAGGTAATATTCGATAAGAGCCCAGTGCCTGTTTCTGTCCCTAGCGCTCATTTTATCATACCTTTTTACTTCATATCGTGCTCAAATCCTCCCTTTGGGGAGTGTGGTTTGAGAGCAGCTCTGGGACAGGATTTGGTCAACACAGAGAAGCTGCCCTTCCCTGGGCTCGTGATCTCTGGGAGAGACATTGAAGTTCCATAAGGAAAAGCTTCTTTTACACGTAGCAACGGATTTATGCCTGCGGTTAATTCTCACCTCAAATCATCAACCTAGTTGTGCAGGGGGCGCAACTAGAAAAGGTGAGTGACATATTAATATAACCCCTTGCTTCGGCTAATTTGCACAGTGTGGCGCAACAATTTCTTGGTTTTTCTTTTCCATATATCTTCAATAACTGAGAGATGAGAGGATCCGTAACAAGGGGGAATGGTCCACAGTGTACATGACCGATGGAGCCAATCCATGGGCAATCACATAGACATCAACACTGAGCCCAGTGACAGTCAACAGTGGATGTAGTTTGATGTCGCTTCTGCATTGATTTTAGCATAGCCCATAGGCAAAGAAAGGGGAGCAGCATTGGACCAAAAAAGGTAGATAGTACAGCACATGCATTTACTTATTTTAACAAAGAGCAAGCCTATGTAATAAAACACTTATATGTGGAACAACCCCTTTTAGTTTTACTTAGCAATTACAATAATGTCACAAAAGAGATATAAATATTTTATGCCATCCGGTTATTTTAGAAGGAAATCTGTGTTTTAATGACTACAGGGTTTAAGAGACACTATTTTGCATTTGTACAATCATCTACGCCTTAACAGCCTTCATTTCCCAGCATGTTTTACACTTTGGAAAGTCAAAACAAGTCGGGGGAAACGATGACAAACAATGCTGTATTTACACGCAAGATCTGACGGAGCGACAGTGAAGTGGTTAAATCCGTCTGGGAGCTCCTGGATTAAATTGCATACAATCAGATCATGTTCTCACAAAGCTCCTTAGAGCTCTACAGTAGAACACACAAACATGGACACAACAGACAGACAGCGGACACAACACACCGCTCACTAGAGAACGGCTAAATATACCATAGAGTCAGACATGATCTATGTTCCTAGTCTATAGTAAAACAGTGCCTTGTGAAAGTATTCAGTCCCCTTGAACTTTTCAACCTTTTGCCACATGTCAGGCTTCAATCATAAAGATATAAATTCTAATATTTTTGTGAAGTGTCAAGTGGGACACAATCGTGAAGTGGAACGAAATATATTGGATACCGTATATACTCGTGTATAAGCCGACCCGTGTATAAGCCGACCCCCCTACTTTTGCCCCCAAAATCTGGGAAAAACTATTGACTCGTGTATAAGCCGAGGGTGGACCCCAGAACAGGTATACAGCCCCCAGCAGTGTGGTATACAGGCCCCCCCGATGGTATACAGGCCTCCCCAGTGGTAGTATACAGCCCCCAGCAGTGTGGTATACAGCAACCTCCCCAGTGGTATATACAGGCCCCAGCAGTGTTACAGCAGCCTTCCCAGGGTATATACAGAAGCAGCCCCAGGGTATATACAGCAGCAGCCCCAGGGTATATACAGCAGCAGCCCCAGGGTATATACAGCAGCAGCCCCATGGTATATACAGCAGCAGCCCCATGGTATATACAGCAGCAGCCCCAGGGTATATACAGCAGCAGCCCCATGGTATATACAGCAGCAGCCCCATGGTATATACAGCAGCAGCCCCAGGGTATATACAGCAGCAGCCCCATGGTACATACAGCAGCAGCCCCATGGTATATACAGCAGCAGCCCCATGGTATATACAGCAGCAGCCCCATGGTATATACAGCAGCAGCCCCAGGGTATATACAGCAGCAGCCCCATGGTATATACAGCAGCAGCCCCATGGTATATACAGCAGCAGCCCCATGGTATATACAGCAGCAGCCCCATGGTATATACAGCAGCAGCCCCAGTGTATATACAGCAGCAGCCCCATGGTATATACAGCAGCAGCCCCAGGGTTATATACAGCAGCAGCCCCATGGTATATACAGCAGCAGCCCCAGGGTATATACAGCAGCAGCCCCATGGTACATACAGCTGCAGCCCCAGGGTACATACAGCAGCAGCCCCAGGGTACATACAGCAGCAGCCCCAGGGTATATACAGCAGCCCGAGGTATACAGGCTCCCCATCAGTATACAGGCCCCCCCCATGGTCCGTAAACCTGTAAAGGAAGATGATTATACTTATCACTGTCCCGCTGCCGTCCCCGCTCTGCATCGCAATCCTCCATCTGCATCGCGATCCTCCATCTTCATTCACTGGCTTCCGACTTCCTGTGTTCTGCGCCGAATGACGTCATTGTCGGCGCCGACAGGAAGCCGGAAGATGGAGGAGCGCGATGCAGATGGAGGATCGCGATGCAGAGCGGGGACGGCACCGGGACAGTGATAAGTATAATCATCTTCCTTTACAGGTTTACGGACCATGGGGGGCCTGTATACTGATGGGGGGCCTGTATACCTCTGGGAGGGGGGGGCGCCCGTGTAGTGACTCGCGTATAAGCCGAGGGGGTAACTTTTCAGCCCAATTTTTGGGCTGAAAAACTCGGCTTATACGCGAGTATATACGGTAATTAAACATTTTTAACAGGTAAAAACTGAAAAGTCTGAAGCCTGCAATGTGGCAAAAGGTTGAAAAGTTCAAGGGGCCGAATACTTTCACAAGGCATTGTATATCATGGTAGAGCACATACAGAAAGCGAGGTAACAGATTGTGTATGGTCATTAGTATTACATTTTAGTTTGGAGGGCATCAACAAAGAAAAATGCATCTTCTGCTAAAGCACAACCTGTATATACTAAAAATAAACTGTGAAACCAGCAGAACATGAGCATCTGCATATGGCAGAGGGAGAACGTAATGGCTCCAGAGAAGAAGAGCCTGATACAGCCAAATATCCAAGTCATTACTCTCAATGTGTCACTTGTATAGTATACGGTGCTTAAATGTTACTTGTGACAATATTACCCATGGAAATCTGGCAGTGCATGTAAGTGTCTTAAAGACCTGCCAATAATCTGAGAGCCCATATACACAAAATAAAACAGTTATCTGAACCTGATGTTTGTAGAGGGACCGGGCCAACCATCTGATGGGTAGAGGAGCCTCACCGCACTCCCCTCATTGTTGGCAGAAATAAAAATAGAATTTAGGCTAGGGTTAAACTTGCATCAGCCCTTGCGGCTGACGCAAGTGCTAAAAATTTAGAAATTTTCATTGTAGCGCTGCCAGGTAATGCAACCCCATAGAAACCCACTATTTACCTTAGCAGCGGCTCCACACAAAGCAACAGGAAGTGTGCTTTTGGACAGCGCACAGGAAAACGTTGGAGGACATGTTTCCTGTGCGCTGTTGAAAAGCACACTTCCTGCTGCTTTGTGTGCAGCCGCTGCTAAGTTAAACAGCGGGTTCTATATGGCTGCGTTGCCTTACATCGCATAGCGTTAACGCTATGTGCTGCACCGCACATTTCTAAGTTTTTAGCGGTTCCAGCAAGCGTGGGTCACCCTCCTAGTGTGACCCTAGCCTTAGTGAATTTTGAGGTGTCTTCTCTCTTTCCACTGATAACACTTGGAAGCTCTCATGTAATGCACATTATGAATTTTTGAGGAGTTGGGAAAGATGGCCAAGCTATTTTTCGCCAAACAGTCTCATAAGGTGTATTGACACCATTGGGCATATGTTCCACACAATATCTGCAGTTGGAGCAAGCAAAGAACTCTGTCCAGTGATTTTAGCAATCAGTAGAGATCTCAGAATCCAGACCGCTCTGATCAACAGTGCCTTAGACAGAATTTATAAATGGAATCAGTACAGGTTTTTCCATGCAATGTCCTGCTTCACATCACTGGTGTTATGCACTGCACTATTCTATGTCCAGTTGTGTATAAATATGGGTCTTCAGATTCTGTGTTATTATGAGCCTGATGAAAAGGCCTTATGGCCGCTTTACACGGCACGATATCGTTGTCTAACAAAGATAAAAAGTCACGTGGTTTGTGCGTTGCCGCCGATATCGTTCGTGCGTTGTGTGGTGTAAATGAGCAATGCGATGCGAGAACGATGCCAAAACGATATCGTTGGGGAATTGTGCAAGCTCTTCAACTGCCCGATATTGGATGGACGATCTGGCAGGATCGTGCTGTGTGACAGCCCAACAACGATTTGGAGCACAACTTCCCCTATTCACTCCCATGTTAAATGGTCGTTCCCGGGGTCGCTCGTACACAGCGCGAAGGAGGGGCATAGACATTGCAGTTGAGTAACCTGCCGATATCTCCCTGTGTAACATCTCCTATGCGATCTTGGACTAGTGCCAAAAATGTGCGCGCTCCCGTGCTGTTGTATCCAATATCGGAACGATATTGGGACGTGTAAAGCGGCCATTAGAGTCTTGAAAGCTTGCAATTTGTTACCATCTTTTCAGTTAGCCATTAAGCGTACCTTCTCACGCCACAACCGCGGGAGACATTTTTGGCAGCGATATTTCTCGCTGGAATTATCGCCGCCAAATTGCCTCCTTATTGCGATGTGTAATTCGGGAATTTGGCGGCGATAAAACCAATGTCGCCTGGTTTCGATTTTACAGCACTGCTCTAAAATCGAAACCAGGCGACATTGGTTTTATTGCCGCCAAATTCCCGAATTACACGCCACGATAAGGAGGCAATTTGGAGGTGATAATTCCAGCGAGAAATATCGCCGCCAAAATTGTCTCCTGTGTAAAGGTAGCCTAAAAGGTATCAACCACTGAGGACTCTCAGATTTTAATTTTTTCTTATCATGAATTATCATTTTTTGTGAAGACAACCATCATATTATATGGGGGGAGATAGTCTGAAGCATAAGAATGATAAATATATTCACGTGGTTCTTGAATTTTCACTATACATATGAGGTGTACTTAATTATTTGTACCAAATGTGCAAGTGGGAATCTGTATGTAGGTGAGACAGGGTAGAAACGTAGAACTAGAATGAATTCTCATCACCACACAATAAAAGAAAGAAGGACAGATCTACCAGTGCCCAAACATTTCTGTAGAATTGATCATAACATCATGGATATGAAAATACTAGTTCCGAAAGCTAGCTTCAGATCACAAAGAATCAGGAGAGTCTGGGAACATAAATTATTTTTACCTTTGACACATTTAGATCAGGAAGGAATGTATCACATGGATTTATGTCTTTCTACATCAATTGAGGAATTTTCAAATCTCGGACCAACCACTAATCAAATAAAATTATCTGTGCCTTTTATCTCTGAATGCCGAAATTTACTTCCCCAGCTGCTCTTCCCCTCCCAAAACTGACCACTATATTCTGCTTCATGTCACCTGTCTTATTTACTGCATTATACAATCCTGCATTTGTATATATGTGTGTGTTTAGAAGTTGTGTCATTATTAAGCCTGATGAAGAGGCCACAGTGTCTCGAAAGCTTGATATTTTTTTTTACCATCTTCTCAGTTAGCCATTAAAAGGTATCAACCACTGAGAACTCTCAGATTTTAATATTTTTCTTCACAATACATATATCATGCTTGTGCTACTGATTGGACAAAAGTAGCACAAAGCTGTTTTGTTAATCATATAATCAATGTAAGGTTACAATACATATGGAAGGGATAATGGGTTATTTATAAGTATCTCGAGGATTGGTCATGAGAGTGAGAGGGAAGACGATAATCATCAGGATACAAATCTAGAGAAAGAAAGAAAGAAAGAAAGAGAGAGAGAGAAAGAAAGAAAGAAAGAAAGAAAGAAAGAAAGAAAGAAAGAAAGAAAGAAAGAAAGAAGAAAGAAAGAAAGAAAGATGAGTTGAAAAATCTTCCACAACGAAATGTTAATTTTTTCTTTAGCATATTGATATATTTGTGGGTCACAGGGTTTATAGTAGGACCAGAACATTAAACCTGTGTAAAAGAATAACCATGACCTTGTGACCAACAGACGCTTATCAGATGAAGTTATCTGGAATGTTTTACTTTCAATTAATTTTATGAGCCTGTATTAATGCTATGCTTGGTACCTTCCAATTAGCAAAAGTAAATACACTGATTTACTAAAACTGGCAGTGAATAGTAACTCATTTACTAAATGTACGCTACGCTTAGTGCTCCTCGGTTACATGATCAGGAAAGTGCTGTCCCAAAAGTATTGTTAAGAATGTCTTTTCTGCAGTAGAAAAACTTGTTCTTAAATCAAATGTAAAAGTAAGAAGTGTCGTAATTGGAAGTGCTCACAGGTAATTGGAAAAGATGGATACTAGATAAAGTACTGCATCTCCACATCATTCAGGTGAATAGGGCTGATCCGCAACACCCAACATAGATCATGGACAAGAGTGAAAGCCGTATGTCTACATGGTAAATTTTTATAGTGTAAACACACCCCTAGAGAGTACACCAACGGTCTGGGGCAAAGCCAGTATGGCTAGGGTCGCACTAGGTAATTACCTTCAGACATATTTTTGTGCCCAAACCTTGTCTTTAAACCGCAATGCGGTAACCGGATTGCTCTGGATGTGTAATCCGGAGCAATCCGGTTACCGCCTGCTTTGTTCATCCCTGCTGCAGGGATGAACAAAGGGTTAAATAATAAGAATCCATGTGGGCAACATGTCTCTAGGGGGTGTCCACCCCCCCTAGAGACATGCTGTCCACACAGGATGGCATGTCAGGGGTTAATAAAGATGCAGTCCCTAAATTTTTTTTTTTTTAATGAATTTTTCAAAAAAAATTTGACGTGAGCTTCTCCCTATTTTTGTATGCCAGGCAGGAACGGGTTGCCCCAACCCCCAGCTGCCTATTTGTACCTGGCCAGACACAACAATAAAGGGAAGCCCTTTTTTTATTATGATTTCATAAATTTCATGAAATAATAAAACAAAAAATGTGGGGCTTTGCCCTATTTCTGTGTCCAGCCAGGTACAACTAGGCAGCTGGGGGATGGAATCCACAGCGCAGGCGGCCCAAGCTTTCTGCCCCCCCCGTCGCTGCGAATTGCAGTCCGCAGCTGCCCCAGAAGATGGCGCGTTCATAGAAGCGCCATTTTCTGGCTCTGCACCCAACTCATACAGGGCCCTGGTGCGGTGGCTCACTGGGTAATAAAGAGGTTAGGGCCAGCTTTGTATTATAGGAAACAATGCAGAAATGGTGGTATTTAGATTATGAGCGCTATACAAGGACACTGCACTGATTAGTATTACCTTTAGGTCTTTATTGAATATTGACAAATGTGAGTCCTCGCCACAACATGTTTCAACGCTAATGCGTCTTCCTCAAGTGGATCTTGTATTAGTGGAGCTTTGTATTATAAGCTGTCCCTAAGGCCGAAATTCATGGGGTCATGCCAATATTAGACATGACCGCCATGAATTTCTAGTAAAGCATTAGAAAAAAACACAACACGGAGAAAAAAATATTTTGTTAGAAATAAAACAAAAATACACTTAGAGACTCCATCTTTATTAAAAAAGTTATCTTTAGTCCGACATAGTCCAACCGAGTCTTCTTCTTTAGCTCAGCTACATTTCTGGTAGAGAATCTCTACCAGAGATGTAGCTGAGCTGTGCGGCCGTGGGAAAGTTCATATGAGTTCATGCTGCCAAGCATGAACTCACATGAACCCTCTCAGGGCACTGCAGCTAGTTCAAATGAACAGATGATCAGCATTAGCTGATGCATCAGCTGATCATTTGAAATAACCGGCGGGAAAGCAGACGGTGAAAAGACTTCACCGCCAGCTTTGCTGTCCCCGCTCCCTGATGTTGCGCTCCCCTGCCACCTGAACTCTTTTCACCGCCGGCTTTCTCGCCCGGGTCCTTCGCTCTCCGCTCCATGTGCTGCGCTCTCCACCCAGTCCTAACTTAGGATCGGATGGGGAGGCTGTGGGTAGCAGGGATGGGGCATTAGGGAGCGGAGTGTCAGGAAAGGAGGCGGCGGGGGAGTGAGGATCAGCTCAGTGATTGTTTAAAAGTCGGTGGCTTTTTACCACTGGCTTTTAAACAATCATGCACCTATTTCAGCCTTTTCCTCAGCCCTCAGACCGCTGTATAGGGTCCAGAGGAGAAAGTACTCGCAATACTCACTTTTCCCATTGACTTACATTGGACTTGCTACTCGAAACGAGTAGCCGAGTATTGGGACCTACTCGTTATGAGTATAGAGATTCCGAATATTTCACTACCCACTCATCCCTAGGCATGTAGTCTGGACAATGATAATTTCCTGGTGATAAAACCTTCATTATAGGTAATTAAAAGCACACAACCTGATAAGTTACACATCACTGAATTTCGTGCCCAGGCCTTGTCTCCTGTTGTCCTCATATTACATAGCAAAAACCTGCTGACAGATTCCCTTCGCAGGGATATTCTTAAAATCATAAGTTATTGAAAAAGGGATAACATAGCACCTCCAGCAACCCTGATAACCTGGCTCTAGAAATTGGGAATGGGGCTCTGCAGAGCACCGTCTTTACTGTAGTAGAGGTGTAAATTCTCAGCCTCCGTTCCATTCAAGAGTTCTCTTCTTCGGATCACTGAAGATCTGCTAGGATAGATAATAATTTTTGATTTTGGGAAAACTCATTTAAACCTTTTTATATGCGGAGACTGAACCATGATAAACTGTATTCTTTAAAGCCATGGAGCCAGCTTGGTAGCGTTGATTAATTATTATTATTATTATTTATTTATATAGCGCCATTGGGTTCCATGGCGCTTTACATGAGGATGAGGGAGACAAGAACAAGTACACTAAATCTAGGCGATCAGGACGTACAGGTACAGGAGGGGCAGGGACCCTGTCCACGAGGGCTCACAGTCTATGAGGGGTGGGTAAGGATACAGTAGGATGGGGAATGTCATGTATGGGGCGTTCGCCTGGGTCTCATGGCAGGTTGTAGGCTTGACGGAACAGGTGAGTCTTCAGGTGACACTTGAAGTTACTCAGGGTAGGAGAGTGTCTGACGTGTTCGGGTAGGGAGTTCCAGAGTAAGGCAGATGCCCGGGAGAAGTCCTGGACTCGGTTGTGTGAAGAGGTGATGAGGGGGGAGCAGAGGAGGAGTTCTTGGGAGGAGCGGAGGTTGCGTGAGGGTAGGTATCGGGAGACCAGGTCGGAGATGTATGGTGGGGCCAGGTTGTGTATGGCTTTGTAGGTCATGGTTAGTGTTTTGAATTGGGATCTCTTGGAGACGGGGAGCCAGTGAAGGGCTTGGCAGAGGGGGGAGACAGGGGAGTAGCGGGAGGACATATAGATGAGTCGGGCAGCGGAGTTTAGGATA
The DNA here is from genome assembly GCA_033576535.1 of Allobates femoralis. Lineage (NCBI taxonomy): Eukaryota > Metazoa > Chordata > Amphibia > Anura > Aromobatidae > Allobates > Allobates femoralis. The sequence goes on along the minus strand of JARQOC010000008.1, from coordinate 60,617,745 downwards.
GACTGGAGAGGTGTGAGGGAGTTAGCCGGGAGGCCATTGAGAAGGAGGTTGCAGTAGTCAAGGCGGGAGATGATAAGAGCATGGATGAGTGTTTTAGCGGTGTCGTGGGTGAGGAAGGAGCGGATCCGTGAGATGTTCTTGAGCTGGAGCCGGAGGGATGTGGTGAGGGCCTCGATGTGGGGTTTGAAGGATAGGGAGGAGTCAAGGATTACCCCGAGGCACTTGGCTTGGGGGACTGGGGAGAGGGCGCAGTCGTTGATGCAGATGGATAGGTTGGGAGGTGGGGTGGAATTTCTTGGGGGGAAGACTATGAATTCAGTTTTGTCCATGTTGAGTTTAAGGAAGCGAGCAGAGAAGAAGGATGAGATGGCGGAAAGGCATTGAGGGATTTTCGAGAGTAGGGAGGTGATGTCAGGGCCGGACAGGTAGATTTGGGTGTCATCGGCGTAGAGGTGGTACTGGAGGCCATGGGACTCGATGAGTTGCCCTAGGCCGAGAGTGTAAATGGAGAAAAGTAGGGGTCCCAGGACGGAACCTTGGGGGACTCCGACAGAAAGGGGGTAGGGTGAGGAGGAGGTGTGGGAGTGGGAGACGCTGAAGGTCCGATCTGCTAGGTATGAGGAGATCCAGGAGAGGGCAAGGTGGGTGATGCCAAGGGATTCCAGGATCCGGAGAAGAAGGGAGTGGTCAACCGTGTCGAAGGCGGCAGACAGGTCAAGGAGTAGCAGGATGGAGTAGTGGTGTTTGTTCTTGGCGGTCAGTAGGTCGTTGGTGACTTTGGTCAGGGCTGTTTCGGTGGAATGGAGGGGTCGAAAGCCGGACTGTAGGCGGTCGAAGTGGGAGCACGAGGAGAGGTGAGAGGACAGTTCGGAGTGGACATGTTGTTCAAGTAGCTTAGAGGCGAATGGGAGAAGAGATATGGGGCGATAGTTAGAGACAGAGGTAGGGTCAAGTGAGGGTTTTTTTAGGATGGGCGTGATTAGGGCGTGTTTGAAGGCCGAGGGGAAGGTACCAGTGCGAAGTGAAAGGTTAAAGAGGTGGGTGAGGGCTGGGATGAAAATGGAGGTGTGGTTGGGAATGAGGTGGGATGGGAGTGGGTCGTGGGCGCTGGTGGTGAGGTGTGATTTTGACAGGAGGGAGGAAAGTTGGTCTTCAGTTATGGGGGGGAAGTGGCTGATGGAGGAGGAGGGCAGTGTAGGTGGGAAGGGGAGTTGTGGGGATAGTGGACTGAAGCTGCTTCTGATCTTGTCGATCTTCTCCTTGAAGAAGGTCGCAAAGTCTTCAGCAGAGATGAGGGGAGAAGGGGGAGGAGCAGGTGGGCGAAGTAAGGAGTTGAAAGTTTTGAAGAGCTGTTTGGGGTTGCGGGACAGAGAGGTTATAAGGGATGAGAAGAACACTTGCTTGGCTGTAGCGAGTGCCGTCTTGAAGTCAGTGATGGATTGCTTGAACAGAGCAAAGTGCTCGGGGGTGTGAGACTTTTTCCATCTCCTCTCGGCGACTCTGGACGCCCGTCTCAGGTTTTTAGTGAGGGTGGTGTGCCAGGGTTGCCTGTTAATGCGTGGAGCATGGAGAGTGAGGGGGGCGGCTAGGTCGAGAGCGTTCATGGTGGTGTTGTATAGGGTGGTGGCAATGTCGATGTCGTCAGCGCAGAGTAGGTCGGTGAGAGGGAGGAGTGATTCAGAGAATAAAGGAAGATCAAGATCTTTTAGGTTTCGGCGAGGGTGATCAAGTTTGCGGAGAGAGGGGTAGTGTGGCAGGGGAGGAGAGGGCGGAGAAGGTCAAGAGATGGTGGTCGGACAGTGTGAGTACTGAGGTTGTGAGGTTAGAGAGGGAGCAAAGGCGGGTAAAGATGAGGTCAAGCGTGTGGCCTTGTTCGTGGGTGGGAGAGGAGGACCATTGGGAGAGCCCTAGGGAAGTGGTCAAGGAAAGAAGGTTGGAGGCGGCTGGGCGGGGAGTGTCAATGGGGATATTGAAGTCGCCCATGATGATGGAGGGGATGTCAGTGGAGAGGAAGTGAAGTAGCCAGGTGGTGAAGTGGTCAAGGAAGGAGGCGGTGGGTCCGGGGGGGCGGTAGATGATGGCTATTTGGAGGTTGCAGGGGGAGAAGATTCGGACTGAGTGGGCTTCGAAGGAGGGGACAGTGACGGATGGGGGCTGGGGGATGGGGCTGAAGGTGCAGGAGTTGGACAGCAGTATGCCGACTCCACCGCCGTGCTTGCCAGAGGGACGGGGGGTGTGGGACAGGCTGAGGCCGCCGTAGGATAGTGCGGCAGGGGAGGCCGTGTCGGAGGGGGTGAGCCAGGTCTCGGTGAGGCCAAGGAATGACAGTTTCCTGGAGATAAAGAGATCATGGATGTCGGGGAGTTTGTTGCACACTGAGCGGGCATTCCAGAGTGCGCCGGGTAGAGCGGTAGGTGGGGCATGGGTTGGGGGAATGGGTCTGATGTTGGTGGGGTTGCGAGAGCTAGTGGTCATGAGGTTGCGAGGGTTGGCGGTGGGTCGCGGGATGAAGGTTGTTGTGGGGATGTTGCGGGGGGGGCCAGGATTGGGGGAGATGTCACCGGCAAGGAGGAGGAGTAGGCCGAGGGTTAGCAGGTGGGAGCATGAGAGCTTGCGAGGCGGGCGTGCTTGTTTGGTGATTGAGGATTGAAAGTGAATGAAAAGGTCGGTAAAGTGGGTGAGGTGGTTCGGCAGGATGGAGGGTGAGAGCAGTATTTTGTTGCTGGGAGGGGGGATAAGTGGGGGTAGTAGGAAGTGGAGAAGGATGGGAGTGAGAGTGAGGAGTAGCGGGAACATTGCATACGGAGAACAGGGAGTGAGTGTGGCAGCAGGGGTCAGTCCGGGGTGGGATGCCACCAAGGTATGAGCTATAGTCCAGGGGAGATGTGGATGGGGATGAGATCTAGCAGTCCTGGACAGGATGGTGGAGCCGAGGACAAGGTGGTGCAGCCAGTATGGGGAGAAATAGTAGTCAAGAGGAGGTCAGATGGCTGGGGAGGGAGGGTGGACTGATGACTAGTTCCTTACTTGTGGAAGGGATTGCAGGAGTTAATATGAAGTGAAGTAGTAAGGGTAGTAGAGTTTGGAAGGGAAACATTGTGGGGGATTTATATTTCTTTACCTGCCAGTCTCTTCCAGTCCATTTCTAGTCTATTTCTAAGTATTGTACTTAGAAAATGTACTTTGAAAGATGTAGTTTGGAAGATGCATAGATCAGACTAAGTCTGGATCAGACTTATGCATCATCATATATCTGTAGCTGAATAGGATTCAGGTGTTGATTGCTGCCTGGGTGTGGATGGAGTGACTGGATGATGGGGGTTACACAGAGGTAATAAAACATGGGAAGGGGCTGGAGAACTAACTCTAGGTCATGCTACACTGATCATGAGGAATGGTGAAAAGCAGACACATGAAAGGTAAGAAAGTATCAACATATATAGATATTATAAGCACAGTATCTAAGCAGAGAGATTTGCAAAGCTGGATAGATGGGTGGAAGTTCACAGAGCGTACCTAACACACATTATAAGCACAGTATCTAAGCAGAGAGATTTGCAAAGCTGGATAGATGGGTGGAAGTTCACAGAGCGTACCTAACACACATTATAAGCACAGTATCTAAGCAGAGAGATTTGCAAAGCTGGATAGATGGGTGGAAGTTCACAGAGCGTACCTAACACACATTATAAGCACAGTATCTAAGCAGAGAGATTTGCAAAGCTGGATAGATGGGTGGAAGTTCACAGAGCGTACCTAACACACATTATAAGCACAGTATCTAAGCAGAGAGATTTGCAAAGCTGGATAGATGGGTGGAAGTTCACAGAGCGTACCTAACACACATTATAAGCACAGTATCTAAGCAGAGAGATTTGCAAAGCTGGATAGATGGGTGGAAGTTCACAGAGCGTACCTGTGGAAAGAGGAAACAGCCCAATTAGATGATGATGATGATCATGAGGTTGATGATTCAGCAGATATGATGATGATGATGATCATGAGGTTGATAATTCAGCAGATACAAATAGTGATGAATGGAATAATATGTCATAGATGTCTAGTCTATTTCTAAGTATTGTACTTAGAAAATGTACTTTGAAAGATGTAGTTTGGAAGATGCATAGATCAGACTAAGTCTGGATCAGACTTATGCATCATCATATATCTGTAGCTGAATAGGATTCAGGTGTTGATTGCTGCCTGGGTGTTGATGACTCTCACTCTCAGTATCAGTTGGTGGTGGAGGAGTTAATGGTCATTGGTACCCTGCAAAAGAAACATGATGCTGTAGTGCTTACCCAGGAGACACAGCAGAATCCTCCTGAGGGCTGGAGGAGGATACCTGCACTTGATAGCTTGCAGGGAAGTGATCATACTCCTAAAATGCCTCCTTTCGCTGCCATAGATTGTACTTCCAGTGAATAGTACAGAAAAGCCAGTTAAACATACTGTGGAGTAAGCCATTGTTTGTAGGCCACCAAGATTCAAAATGTTGGCTAAAGCTAAATCAATAAGTAATTTTTAATGCTGAATAGAGTTTGCAAAAAAATTGAAAGTTAAAGGGAAGCTGTTACCTCAGAGGACGCTAGAGATGAGCCACCACCCTAGTGTTCGAATTCAATTGAGTTCACCGAATTGGGCGTTTATTTGTCGAATGTTCGTCGAACACAGTCGAATCCCATTGAAAACAATGGCAGGCAAACACAAACACATACAAACACATAGAAAACACACAGAAAACACCTTCTAAAGTGTCCAGAAGGTGACAAACTACTCAGAAGATACAACAAACATATGGAAAAGTGAAAACCACATATAAAAATGCGAAAAGAGAAGAGATGAGTAAAAGGGGGAGGAGACACAAATATAGGCATGTCATGCCCTCTAAAATCAGTTTTTACTACAGAAGTTGTAAGGCATCATGCACACGATGAGTAGTTGTTGAGTTTTACTTCAGTATCTGTAAGGCCATGTGCAGATAATGACTATTTGGTGCGTTTTACTTCAGTGTCTGTAAGGCCACGTCCAGAAGATGAGTATTTGTTGCAGATGATGATTATTTGGTGCGTTTCACTTCAGTATCTGTAAGGCCATGTGCAGATGATGATTATTTGGTGCGTTTCACTTCAGTATCTGTAAGGCCACGTCCAGAAGATGAGTATTTGTTGGGTTTCAGTTCAGTATCTGTAAGGTCATGTGCAGATGATGATAATTTGGTGCGTTTTACCTCAGTATCTGCTAGGCCTTGTGCAGGCAATGAGTATTTGGTGCGGTTTTTAATGCATCATCTGGAAGGCCTCGTGCACACGCTGAGCATTGTGTCACATTTAGGGGACTACAACAAGAGTCTCCATTTTTCCCAAAAATTTGGGCCCAGATACCACTTCAGTGGCATCAATTGCCCCACAGTTGCAAGCTGAAAATGGTTGGTGAGGTGACTTTCATGCAGCACATTCCAAAATCCACAAACCTTTAGTCTCCCCATGTAATCTGTAAGATTTGTCACCAAAATGTAAGTAGCGGCCAAAAAATCTGGGTGACTATGAAGACAGCAGGAGAAGGGGCTGTTGTCCAAGTCTTGCCATCCCCACGAGTTGTGCGTCAATCCTCTGTATGTAGAAGTTCCTCCACTGCTGCTGCCTCCTCAACCTTGTCTCAGTCCTCCACCTGCACCCAAAGCCTGACTGGTAATGCCACCCGCGTTGTAACTGCGCACAAGGAATCCTGCACAGCTCCTTACTATGATGGCAGCAGGGCTCAACGGCATCAGGCGGTCTTTACCTTGAAATGTATGGGAAATGTGAGTCACACAGCTGAGGAGTTGTGGTCTGCTGTGGAGACCGAGTTTCATCAATGCTTGTGTCCACTGAACCTGCAGCCAGGGAAGGCTGTGTGCGACAATGCTGCAATGCTGGGTGCAGCCCTCCGCCAGGGCAATGTAACACATGTGCCTTGCATGGCTCACATCTTAAACATGGTTGTCCAGCAAATTTTTGTACACTATCTGTCCCTAGATGGTCTTCAGCAGAGGGCACGGTCGCTGTGTGCTCACTTCCGCCGTTTGCATCCCGTAGCTCAACACCTTGCATCTCTACAGAAGTCGTTCGGCCTGCCAGTTCACCGGCTGAAATGTGATGTGCCGACACAATGGAATTCAACTCTGCACATGTTGCGGCAACTGTGGCAGCACCGACGAGCTCTGGTGCAATACGTCATGACGTATAACCTGGGCCTACGAGATCCAGAGGTGGGGCAAATCACACTGCTGGAGTGGTCTGAAATGAAGGACCTATGCACCATTTACCAGTGTATAACTGTGATCACATAAATATATATAGAATCGCCGGTAAAAACAATGATTTCTCTGTCATGCCACAGGATCACACCTGTGGCATGACAGAGAAATGTCTGCCCTGTCTCCCAGTACACAGCCCCCGGTACTGGTACAGAGCCTGCACTCCCCTCCTCCTAAAATGGCGCTGCAGCGCACAGGAATTTCACACATGTCACCTCGGAGATGGACCTAATGCACTGCCCTGCCCCGCCCCCCATTTTCCCCCCTCCCCCCCCGTCATCCCCTGATCTCCCTACCTCATCCCCCTGGTGCGGCTCCTTCTGATCCCTGCGCTGTCTCCCGGCTGCATGCACAGACAGTGTAGAGAATGGTCTGTCTGCTAATAGAGTGCTCATATTCTTGGATGAAGTGCCTCAGTGTCCGCGCTGCTGCTCCGAGATGAAAGAAGCCAAGACACAGGGATGTCTGGGTCAGCTCTAGCCTTTATCATCCAACGCGTTTCAGAGCCTCCTACCGAGCTCCTTCCTCAGAGAATGTTCCCTGAGGAAGGAGCTCGGTAGGAGGCTCCGAAACTCATTGGATAATAAAGGCTTGAGCTGACACAGACATCCCTGTGTCTTGGCTTCTTTCATCTCAGAGCAGCATCGCGGACACTGAGGCACTTCGTCCAAGAATATCTGCATTACAACCACGATTACCTGTGGGAGTGCGGTCCCTGCAGCAGCTGACTTAACGCTTTCTACCAGTTGTGGGTTTCACAACTGACAAAGGTGAGCAATTCCACATCGCAAAGTGAAAGTGGTTAATTGAGATAAGACCCTATATGAGCATTCTTTTTTTCGCCAATAGACTGCTCATGACCTCAGTGAGGTCATGGCAGGTCAGGATCCTTTGTTCACAAAGGGTCAATTGTGATCCCATGATGGCATGACCTTCCCACTGCACTACGTCGGACCTACCCACTGGACTACGTCGGACCTTCCCACTGGACTACGTCGGATGCCCAAGAATAATAAAGATGGGGTCTAAGTAGTGTCTGCATTTTTTTTCTAATAAAAATATTTTTAGTCCAAGTATAGAAAATAAATAGGCGGCACTCACCGTATGTTCGTAGGTGCTTTCTTTATTGAAGAGGTGCGGGGACGGGGTGCATGAAGGTACTGACAACAGGTCTTCAGGACCTGTTGTCTGTACCTTCATGCACCCCTTCCCCGCACCTCTTCAATAAAGAAAGCACCTACGAACATACGGTGAGTGCCGCCTATTTTTTTTCTATACTTGGACTGTAAATGCTTGACAGGTGGCTGGGGGTAAGACAGCGGTCTGTTTGTGTGGAGCAATAAGAAGGACCAATAGCCCTGAAGGTGCCCGGTGCCCCTACCTTTCAATATACGTGATAAAAATATTTTTCTCTGTCTTGTGTCTTCTTTACAATTTACTAGGGATTCCTAATGGCCCGGTCTAATATTGGCCAGACATTAAGAATCTCGGGCTTAGTGCCAGCTGCCAAAAAGCTGGCATTAACCCCTTATTGCCCAGTCTGCCACCGCTACACGGCAGCTGGAAGAGCTGGATACAGCGCCAGAAAATGCGCTTCTATGAATGCGCCATTTTCTGGGGTGGCTGTGGACTGCAATTTGCAGTGGTGGGGAGCCCCAGAAAGCTTTGGCCTACCTACGGTGAGGATTCCAGCCTCCAGCTGCCTAGTTGTACCTGGCTGGCCCAAAAACATGGCGAAGCCCACGCTGTTTTTTTTTTTTTTTAATTATTTCATGAAATAATTTTTAAAAAAGGGCTTCCCTATATTCTTGCTTTCCAGCCAGGTAAAACTAGGCAGAAGGGGTTGGTGGCAGCCCGTAGCTGACAGCTGTACCTGGCTGGACCAAAAATATGGTGAAGCCCCACATTGTTTTTTTTTTTAAATTTATTAAATAAATAATAAAAAGAAAAATGCAGGAGAGGAGTCTTCTGTTATGTATGCCCCTCAAAGGGACTTCAAATGTGATGTGGTCACTAAAAAAATGGTTTTGTAAATTTTGCTGGAAAAATGAGAAATTGCTGATGAACTTTGAACCCTTATAACTTCCTAACCCAAATTTTTTTTTCCATAATTGTGCTGATGTGAAGTAGATATGTGGGAAATGTTATTTATTAAAATATAAAAATTTGAAAATTGCGAAATTTTCTAAATTTTCCCCAAATCTTTATTTTTTCACAAATAAACGCAAAAAAATATCGACCTAAATGTACCACTAACATGAAGCCCAATATGTAAATATATAAGACTGGCATCAACCGTATACGTAGGTGCTGGCAGAAAATAATCATACTTACAACAACAATAGATATCTGCCGCGACACTACTATATATATATATATATGAAAAATTCAAATTAATGAGCGGCACTGAAAAGAGAAGATCAAACTGCAATGTGAAAATGTGTAATGCAGAAAACTGCCCTGTGCTATAGTTGAAAACAGAGGTCTTGGTCTCATCAGCGGCCACTGAGGATGAAGCCTGGCACCCACTTCAAGGGGCCTCCACTGCCAGGTCCTGACACTATGCCCTAGTGAAATGGTGAGCTGGTGGAATCTGTGTGGGCTTATATGTCTAAAGGTGTAATTAAAAACAGGCGTGTGCTAGGACCTCACACTGGAGTCCATGAGTGGTTACCAGTCTATGAAAGGAGGGAAGGGGAAATAAATATATATAATGGGAGCTCAGTCAAAAAAGGACAATATGTAAATATATAAGACTGGCATCAACCGTATACGTAGGTGCTGGCAGAAAACAATCTCATAATCGCTAGTATCCATTGAAGCGTTCCAGAGTTATTACCTCATAAATGGACACTGGTCAAAATTACATAAAAAGGTCGGTCATTAAGGTGGAAATTGGCTCCTTCACTAAGGGGTTAAAGGACCTGCTTAAAAGCATAGAACTCTTATCAGCAGACTGTAATATAATGTGGTCTGTAAAGCCCTACAGTGGAAATTAAAAAAGGGATTCACACCTATTAGTTTTTCAATTTTTAGGAAATTCTATGGGAATTCTAATATTGACCAAAATGGCTCTCTTTATGGAGAAACCAGGTTATGTGTGTTTGAAAAGAAAAAATATTGCGTTTATTGAAACCCACTTAATGCTTCAAGGCATTTTCCCATCTTGTATATTTATGGATAGGTTTTAAAAGCTTTGTAAATGTGGAGCCCACCAACATTATCCACATGTTTCTCAAGAACTAAACCCCATCATGAGCCACTGTGAATTGAGATTTAGTTAAAATTCTTATAGATATGTATGGGAATTCTGACCACCTCCCTATTGACAGTGGTGTGTTTCAGGGCCCCATTCTCAAGATTGGTGGGATCCACATCTACATTAAATCTTGACATATTCTGTGGAAATGCCATAAATATACCAGATAGCAGTAGCTTTTTAAGCTTTAAAGGGGTTAACTACAAGTATTTTATTTTTTCCTATTGTCCTAAGAACTGCCCGGTGCCGATCTTTGCTGGCTCAGAGCTGTCACAGACTGCTCCTGCGACTTTCACTGATGTCAACTGAGCAGTTGGACTACTCTGTCAATTGCAGGTGTCATACTGATGTATGGACGGCTCTGGTGATTTGAAGTCATATGAAGCAGTAGAATCGCTTGCCAGGACTGGCACCAGGCCGAATAGGTAGGTAGTTTGCAACTACCTGTCTGTCAGATTTTAGTCCTATGAGAAAAAATAAAATAGTTCAGAATGACCCCTTTAAGTAGGTCATATTAATACAATGCAAGAAAATGATTTAGCGGTCTTGTAGAAGCGCTACTAAAACTCAGGCACCAGGATGATGAGGTTTATAAACAGCAATCTTTATTTTCCCCTCACAGCTCCACAACATGTTTCAACTGCTCAAGGCAGTCTTCCTCTGGTAGTGCCCCTGAGGGATCAGCGGCTGGAGCAGCACAGCAAGGGCACAGTGGTGAAGGACCTGGCATTCCCTAGATAACAAGCAGTGACGCACATCCGGGACTGGCGCCACGTGACCGGAAAGGTCCTGTACGGACAGCTGAGGACCAGCGAGGTCGAAGGAGCGGAGCGTGCACATTGCCGGGGGTCCACCATATATCAGAGGCCATTACACCCGGGTTGTGCAGGTCGTGCACAACCCAAACAGGTGAGTGGCCACCTGTAATAATGCCATATTAACTGAGCTATAGTGATCCTACACATGCGCCCCTTCTCTCCCTTTTTTCTTACATATTAATACAATGAGCAGTCTCTGTAACGCTAAAACAACTTGAGTTCTCCAGAAAGATAGTGAACTGTCCTGAGTGATATTAACTTAAAATTTTCTGGTAAGTATGCAAGTCCGTTTTCTAAACCAGATAACATCTCCAAAGCCCCATCTGCCCTAGAAAAAAAACACTAAAAAGCAAAAAATATCTGTAAAATGTACATTTTTTTTCAAGCGTTAAACATTTGTACCAACTTATGTTCCTGATCAGTGCAAAATGCCGACTGGCCACATGAGAAGACACATTGTTTACCACGCATCTGCAATTGAATGTGATCTATGATCATTATTGTAAAGTGAGGGGGCACAATTGTTCATAGAATCCCCCTACAATCATTGCCACGCGTACATGGAACTGGCGCTGACTATCATCCTATATTGTTGATCGGTGCCCAATGCAAACCCTAAAGATGAAGGATTTGGATGGTTCATCTATTTGCCAGTTGTTGTATTAAAGGGTGAGATCTACTGTAGCAAAAGGTTTTCTAAACCAATAAAATGAATTAGGCAGTAAGAAAGTTTTGTAATACATATCTTCCCCCAATAAACACATAACATGAGATATTGTGAGTGCAAGTCCCACATGATCCGAGCAATGATGGTGTGCATACAGTATAATAGCGGTGGCAGCAGGTGAGCCTGTAGGATGGCAAGAGGGACATCTGTGTTCTTCCATGTTGGTAACATTAATATATATTGATATTTCCTTGAGGTGCTGGTTTTTCTGGAAGACTTTATTCACAATTAAATTCAGTTTTTCTTTCTATATAACCTAACACTTTCTTTTTCTCTCCTTCCACTTCCCTTGAGGGTGGCTGTCACTGTAACTCTTGCCACCTGCTTCACTCAGGTGTGAGGTGTTTCCATGACAACCATCCCCGGGCAGTACAGGCCGAAGCACGCCTAATGTTTCTCCGTCTTCCATTATTAACCACTTCTGTCCTGGGGCATCTTCATTGCTTCGTGTCTAAGGAATTTCAGGGGCCTGAGGCTCAAGGGCCCTGTGACCTATTCTAAAACTCTCTTATTACCAACAATCCTTGAAAGGCCCCAACAGGAACTTGTTTAGGTTTGGATACGCATGACTGTCGTGTTTTCCAGTGGGTGATGCTGGTTGCAACACTTTTCACATAGTATCCTATTTTAAATGAGTAATTTCTTTTTTGCCTTTGGGTTTCTCTGCCAAAGGCAAGGATTGTCACATACTCCCATCGTTGCGTTCACACCTTGTCAGGAGCTGTGGGTGCCGTCAGAATAACATTTTGTTTTTTAATGTAGTTTTAAGTGGAATGTACAACAAAATGGAAAATGTGCCTTTCAATTAAAGGAGCACATTGTATGTGTTTAGATACAGCTGGATTCAGATGAGCATTAGGATCCATCAGAGAACATTACAATGTAGAGAGAGCAATTATTCACATCTCTAAAGAGTCCAAATGATTAGCTCATTGCATTGTCATAGTAGCTGAAATATACATGTCCTTGATCTTTTTTTAATACAAAATTGGGGTTGTGTTTGAACAAAAGAAGACTTGTAAGCAGAGGAGTGCTGATAATTTGGGGACTATATTAAACCAGGTCATGATTGTCAAAATGTTCACTTTGCCTTATGGCAGATGCAGCTCTAGCCTGTTACCACCTAGGAGATCTAGAGATAGGCCAGGATGTTAGATAGGCTAGGATATTACATTCCAATTCCAATTTCATCCATTCAGTCTTGTCCAACTATTAGATGCCATGTGAACCATTTTCCTCCAAGCTTCTCTATCACAGAATCTTTAAGTTCTCTAATGCTCATTCCTGTGTTTGCCATGATGGTGTCCAGCCAACGGGTCTTAGGTCTTCCGCAACCTCTACTGCTACCGATCATACCAAACATCATGTCTTTCTTGAGGGCATTTGCTCTCATCACATCGCCGAAGTAAGGAAGTTTCTGTTTTATGACTTTTCCTACCAGGGACGTCTGTGGATTGACATATTCCAAAACAGCCTTATTTGTGATCTTGCAAAAAAAGAATGCGCATATAGGGTCTTATCTCAATTAAACACTTTCGCTTTGTGATGTGGAATTGCTCACCTTTGTCAGTTGTGATAACCCACAACTGGTAGAAAAGCGTTAAGGCAGCTGCTGCAGGGACCGCACTCCCACTGGTAACCATGGTTGTGATGCAAATATTCTTGGACGAAGTGCCTCAATGTCCACACTGCTGCTCCAGGATCAATGGAACCAAGACACAGGGATGTCTGGATAAGCTCAAGCCTTTATTATCCAACGCGTTTTGGAGCCACACACCGAGCTCCTTCCTCAGGGAACATGTTCTTGGCTGTCCGGCTAAGATTATTAGATATTAGATAGCCTACGATATTAGATAGGGTAAGATGTTAGATAAGATAGATAGGCTAGGATATAAGATAGGCTAGGATGTTAGATAGGATATGATATTAGATAGGCTAGGATATAAGATAGGATATAATATTTTCTCCGACATTGACGTTTGATAGATTAGTCTTCTTTCCTGAGTTGTATGTATGTTTGCTTGTTTATAGTACCATTTAACATACTTTATCTAGCTTTATTCTTCTTTATAGATTGTACTTGATTAAGGAGATTGCTCTTTATTATGATGTTTAGAGATGTAACCCACTGCGTCAGTGTATATGGTTTGGATTGATTCACCCTTTTGTTGACCCCTTTCTTCCTTTCTCCCTCCACCTAGTGATGGGCGAATCCTAAATTACTCGGAATCGCTTGACTCTAGCGAGTCCGAGCACAGGACTCGCTACTCGTTGTGAGTCTAGCGAGTCCAATGATAATGAATGGGGAAGCGGAGTAATAGCGAGTAGTGTCAGATTTACAAATCGCAGATGTGTCTCGGAAGCTTCAGCCTGAAGCAATCCTAGTTTTGTCATTTATTTGCATTGGACTCGTTTACTTTGTAAGTAATCGCTGGGAAACTCGCACAGATAGGAGTCCTGTCTGCTCTGTGTGCTGGCTGCCAGCTCCAGGGTCCTAGAGCCCGCCTGCTGCCTGATGTAGCAGAGCTGAGATTGTTCTCAGTCTGCTCATTCCCTGTGTACATGTAATGAGATATAGAAATTGGTTGCGCCACGCTGCTTTATGTTTTATATCCACCCTCTGTTAAGTCACCGTTACACTCACCTAGTGGACCTAGTGTGATTTGAACAATAAACTTACAGGTAAAATACTTGTTGAAGTGTAGCTGTCTTCATATCCCAGCGCTCACCCAAACATCGTTTTATTCCATTCCCTGTGTACAGACATGAATGTCTGTGCACAGAGATGATGTAGCAGAGCTGAGATTGTTCTCAGTCTGCTCATTCCCTGTACATAGACATCTATATCTATGCACAGGGGATGTAGCAGAGAGGACATCGCGTTTTGGACTGCGTCGGACGGAAGAGGATTTTTTTAATTAAAGATGGAGTCCCTAATGGCTTTTTTTTTTTTTCTAATAAAAAATTTTCTTTGTGTTGTGTTTTTTTTAAAACAATTTAATAGAAATTCATGGCGGTCATGTCTAATATTGGCGTGACCACCATAAATTTCGGGCTTAGGGCCAGCTGATAATACAAAGCTGGCCCTAACCTCTTTATTACCCAGCGTGCCACCGCTACCAGGGCCGCTGGAAGAGCGGGGTTCAGCGCCAGAGGATGGCGCTTCAATGAACGCGCCATCTTCTGGGGCGGCTGCGGGCTGCAATTTGCAGCGGGGGGTGCCCAGAAAGCTTGGGCATCCCTGCGCTGCGGATTCCAGCCCCCAGCTGCTTAGCTGTACCTGGCTAGAAATAGAAATTGCGCGGAGCCCCACGCATTTTTTTAAAATTATTTCATGAAATTCTGAGATTCTGACTCTGACTCTGAGACTCTGACTCTGAAATTCATGAAATAAAAAAAAAAAAATGCGTGGGGCTCCGCGCAATTTCTATGTCTAGCCAGGTACAGCTAAGCAGCTGGGGGCTGGAATCCGCAGCGCAGGGATGCCCAAGCTTTCTGGGCACCCCCCGCTGCAAATTGCAGCCCGCAGCCGCCCCAGAAGATGGCGCGTTCATTGAAGCGCCATCCTCTGTCGCTGAACCCCGCTCTTCCAGCGGCCCTGGTGGCGGTAGCACGCTGGGTAATAAAGGGGTTAATACCAGCTTTGTTATACAAGCTGGTATTAAGCCCGAGATTCTTAATGTCAGGCCACGTTTGACCCAGCCACTAAGAATCTCCAATAAAGGGTTAAAAAAACACAACACAGAGAAAATTTTTTATTTGAAATAAAAAAAAAAGCCATTAGGGACTCCATCTTTAATTAAAAAAATCCTCTTCCGTCCGACGCAGTCCTCTCTGCTACATCCGTGTGCATAGATATAGATGTCTATGCACAGGGATGAGCAGACTGAGAACAATCTCAGCACTGCTACATCATCTCTGTGAGCAGGCGGGCTCTAGGACCCTGGAGCTGCACAGAGAAGACAGCTGGACTCGGCTCGCAAAGAAACAGCAGTTACTTTGCGAGTTTCCCTGCTATCACTGGCACAGTAGCCGAGTCTAATGCAAACAATGGCAATCCTAGTTTTGTCAGCGTTTGCCAATGATTTGCATTGGACTCGTGCGAGTAATCACTGGGAAACTCGCAGAGTACCGAGTCCTGCGAGTCCCTTACTACTCGCCGAGTAACGAGTCCTAGCGAGTAGATTCGCCCATCCCTACCTCCACCCCCAAACCCCGTTTTTCCTTACTCCTGCCTTTTTCCCCTTTTCGGTTTAATTTATGCTGCACTTTTCCTTCTCCTTTGGTATTTATCCTCCATCTTTCCTTTCCTCCCTTTTTTTTATTCTTCTCTTTTATGTGTATCTCGCTAGTGACATACTATCAAATGATTGTTATTCCCGTTTTTTTTTTTTAATTGTAAATGAATGTATTATTATTTTGATTAACTATTTTGTTGTTTAATTACCGCAATAAAGAGATTTAAACTAGGATATAAGATAGACTAGGATGTGAGATAGGCTAAAATGTTAGATAGGCTAGGGTAGTAGAAAGACTAGGATATTATAAGCTAAGATATTAGATAATCTTGAATACTAAATAGACTAGGTTGTGGGATAGGCTAGGATATTAGATAGGGACAATATTAGTTATGCTAGGATATTAGATATGCTAGGATGTTAGTTGGCTAGGATATTAGATAGTGGTCAACCACTTGAGGATGCTTATTTGACATACGCATAAGGTTACACTGATATTTTTAGTCACACTTTGCTGCATTGGTATATCCTCTATTTAGCAGTTATGTATAGGTACACCCTTTGAGTCCACTATTGGTCATTGTTACCTTCAGTATTCTTAATATATTTCTGCTTTGGATATAAGCCTATGAATTGATATGTATTATGCTTTGATACCCCCCATATACTGTGTACCTTTTAACATGCAATTTTGCACAACTGTAGACCTCACTTAGACTGTCATTAGTTTGTTATTTGTGTTTTTGTGTTCTCAATAAAATGTATGTGTATTTTTTCTAAATTGGGAGAGTATGACTTCTTTTTGATTAGGATTTATAGATTGTGTGGAGTTTCTGCCCTATTATATTATATTCAGTACTGTAACTTAGACTTATGAGTTTACACTGACCTTGCAAGCTCAGATATTATTAAAATAGGATAGACTACGATATTAGATAGGCTAGGATATTATATAGGTTAGGATGTTGTATTTACAGATAGGCTAACATCACCATTGATGGCATTAAACAGACGTGTCAAGGGCAAGGGGAGACTTGTTGTCAGACACTTTATAAGCCCATTATATTTAAAGGGGCTGTTCTGTACTCAGAAACCCCCTACTCAATTACAATCAGGGGCGGAACTACCGTGGTGCAACTGGTGCAGCTGCACCAGGGCCCCGGCCACCTAGGGGGCCCTGAAGGCTCCAGCGGCGGGTCTGTTCCGCTGATTACAGCGCCGCCGCGGCCGCCATTCACTCCCCTGTGGGGTGCTGTGCCTGACAGGGCTGACTCCAGTGAGGGGCCAGTGAGGGGCCCGGGTTGCAGAGGCCAGGAGGGGGGCCCGGAGACACTGACAGCCCGGACTCCTCCTCTGTCACTCTGCTGCTGGCCGAGCCCCAAGGGCAGGGGGCAGAGCCCAGCAGCGTACCTGAAGGGGGCCTGGCGGGGGGCCCGGAGGTGCAGCAGGTGGGCGCCGTCGGCAGTGTGAGTCGGACATCCTCTCTCTGAGCCCCCGTCAAACTGACAGGGCTCAGAGAAAATGCTGCGCCCGCCGGCTCCCACTGATCAGCTGTACGAGCATCTAACTCGTACAATTGAAGCCCTGACCGGACACTTCCGGGTCAGGGTGACGTCACCAGGGTTCATCACGCTGCCGACGTCACAGCGCTGTAGAGGCGCTGTTTAAGTGCTCCGCTCTAATGGAGCTGAAGACACAGAAGATGGAGTCGGAGTCCTCATGTCAGCGTAAGAGAGGGAGAGGGAGAGGGAGAGGGACAGGGACAGGGACATTGGTCAGTAAAAGGAGGCAGAGGGAGGAGGGGAGAGGAGAGATGGTTAGCAGAGGGAGGAGAGTGATGGTCAGCAGGGGGGGGAGAGGAGTGTGATGGTCAGCAGGGGGGGGAGAGGAGTGTGATGGTCAGCAGAGGGGGGGGAGAGGAGTGTGATGGTCAGCAGAGGGAGGGAGAGGAGTGTGATGGTCAGCAGGGGGGGGAGAGGAGAAATGGTCAGCAGAGGGAGGAGAGTGATGGTCAGCAGAGGGGGGGAGAGGAGTGTGATGGTCAGAGGGGGGGGGAGAGGGGTGTGATGGTCAGCAGAGGGGGGGAGAGGAGTGTGATGGTCAGCAGAGGGAGGGAGAGGAGTGTGATGGTCAGCAGGGGGGGGAGAGGAGAAATGGTCAGCAGAGGGAGGAGAGTGATGGTCAGCAGAGGGGGGAGAGGAGTGTGATGGTCAGCAGAGGGGGGAGAGGAGTGTGATGGTCAGCAGAGGGGGGAGGAGGAGTGTGATGGTCAGCAGAGGGAGGGAGAGGAGAAATGGTCAGCAGAGGGAGGAGAGTGATGGTCAGCAGAGGGGGGAGAGGAGTGTGATGGTCAGCAGGGGGGGGAGAGGAGTGTGATGGTCAGCAGAGGGGGGGAGAGGAGTGTGATGGTCAGCAGAGGGGGGGAGAGGAGTGTGATGGTCAGCAGGGGGGGGAGAGGAGAAATGGTCAGCAGAGGGAGGAGAGTGATGGTCAGCAGAGGGGGGAGAGGAGTGTGATGGTCAGCAGGGGGGGAGAGGAGTGTGATGGTCAGCAGAGGGAAGAGGGGGAGAGGAGAGATGGTCAGCAGAGGGAGGAGGGGGAGAGGAGAGATGGTCAGCAGAGGGAGGAGGGGGAGAGGAGAGATGGTCAGCGAGGGAGGAGGGGGAGAGGAGAGATGGTCAGCAGAGGGAGGAGGGGAGAGGAGAGATGGTCAGCAGAGAGAGGAGGGGAGAGGAGAGTAATGGTCAGCAGGGGGAGGGGAGAGCGATGGTCTGCAAATGGAGGGAGGGGGAGTGTATCATGTGTAGCAAATGGAGGACAGGATTTGAGAACAGAGAATGGGGAGCAAGGGGGTGATAGGTGCAGACACAGTATGGGGAGCCATAGGCTAAATCTGAGTGCACAGTATGGGCATGTGTGCAGACAATATGAGTAGTTAGGGGGAATAGGTGCGGAAAAAGTATAGGAAGTGAGGGGAGGTGGGTGCAGACACAATATGGGGAATGAGGAGGAATGGGTATGGTCACAGTATGAGGAGAAAGGAGGGATGGGTGTGGACTCAGTATGGTGGTGAGGGGGGTATTTTGTGTGCAGACATAGTATGGGGAGCAAGTGGGTGATGAGTACGGAGGTAGTTTGGAGAGAATACGGGATAAGAAAAATGTGAGGTCAAACATAATAAAGACTGGGTGGCGTGGGGGTGGGATGGATGCAGACACGACTGGGTAGTATGTGTTTGTGTGGGGGGTTGCATGGGGTAGAGGAGGCTGCATGGGGTGACAGTGTGAGGCCACAGCAAGGATGAGAGAGTATGTTGAAGAGAGAGAGTGTGATGAAAAGGTACAGTATAGAGGACACAGTGTGAGAGGACAGTGGGATTATTTGTTCAGGAGTGCAGTGTAGGGCAGATATTTTTATTTAGACAGAATTATAATGGCACTCTTATTTTTAAGGGCACTGTGTCAGGACGTGCTGCAGAAAAGTGGAGAAGATGGAAGTCTGCAAAGACGTGAAAAGTCATCATGGCGTCAGGACAAGATGAAGAAAAGAAAAGACGATCCCGATCAGACACAAGGTCATCTATAAGGTACCTGGGTGGAAATGATATTTGTGTGGGGGGGAGGCGGGGGGTGGGGAGGGGCGGCGGCGTGGGCGGCGTTGAAGGGGGGCCCCCGAAAAATATCTTGCACCGGGGCCCACTACAGTCTGGGTCCGCCCCTGATTACAATATTCCACATCATAGAATAAACTTGCCTGTACTTACCTACAGGGCAGGCCTCATTCTTGCAATGTCGGTGCCTGATCTGGGGCTTGTATTACGTCACACCATGTACATCTGCATCTGCTTTTGGATAAAAGTCTTTGGATTCTTGGTTACTACCCAAAAATTCAAGTGTAATTTTAAAGTATGGAGGCTGCACTCCAAAGTAGTGGGTGTAGAGAAAATACAGAATATGTCCAAAAACTCATTGTAGTCACACAGTGTAAGATGAAGCTGGGAGAATAAAGAATTTAAAATATACCATGATCTTCAAGGTTTTTTATTGTGTCTACTAACCTTTTTTGTGGTGTTTTTTTTCTGACACTTTGTATATGGTTTTACCATTTTTTTTTTTAATGCTACAAACCAAGGATCATTGCACCCTACAACATTGTCAAATACCATGTGGAAAAACGCTATGCAGGCATATGAATGACTCCTATGTATGTAGTCCTATCAAGAGGTTTCCTTGCATTACCGAATAAATTTATTATCCCGTGAGAAATTCCCTTAAATCACTCATCTGAATAAGATTCACCAGAGAAAATTCACACAATTTGCAATAATAAAATGATAATCATTCCCGTACCAAATTAATTGCTGTGTCTGCATAACTTCCCTGTCACTCCCCGAGGAGGTTGATGGATAAAAACAGGTTTTTTTTTTTAACTACAGAATAATGCAAAGTGAATTATCCCTGGTTGGTGTTAATCAATAGGCCTTACTAGACCCTGTAATGTTTAATGAAGATCACTTGGATACACAATTAAGTGAACAAATTGAGGAGGAGCCCTCACAGCTTTGATTGGTGTTCTGGATCAATGGCTTTTTAGCTTTGCTGATGAGCTGTTAGGAGGAGGTAATAATGGTGGAGGAACCGGGACGCTCCCGTCACTTGTCTAATTTAAAAACAGCGTGACTCCGGCTATAAAATGCTACATGCAAAAGTCTGCAGAATAGAAAATACAGAAAGGGAAAGATGATTTATTTACCTTATGAAATATTAGATGCCAGCCTAATTCCACAAGATAAAAATGGGAATTATTAGCCTGACTTTAAAGGGAACAAACCACCTCAGTGACGTGTATAAGCTGTTAATTTCATGTCCCTGGACCCTATGTACACCATTGCAGTATGTTTTGCTAAGATTATTGATAACACAAACCGAAATAAACAGTTTATAAACTTACATGTTTAGTACTTGAGGCGTCTCCCTCGGGCCTTTAGTACGTTGAGGGCTGTGTCTTATGCAGCCTGAGTGCTTTCCTCCCCCTCCCTCTCTGTTTGCAGGACGTTCACATTAGGGCGTGATATTTTCTTGGTGTGGGTCGGGCACCCAGGCAGCTCCCGTCCGTGCACGTTTCTCATTGACGTCTGCAAACAGAGGGTAGGGGAGGAAAGCCACTCAGCTGCATAACACACAGCCTCTCGTACTAAAGCTGAGGGAGACGCCCTCAAGTACTAAATCATGTAAGTTTATAAACTGTTTATTCGGTTTGCTGTTATCAATATTCTTAGCAAAAAATAGTGCAATGGTTGTACATAAGGGTCAGGGACATGTATTAACAGCTTATACACGTCATCTGGGGAGTTGGTTCCCTTTAAGCATTACTGTATTTATTGTAGTTGTAGAATCACTTCACACCTTACAATATCTGGACTATTCAAGCTGCTCTATGTATTTACACTTTTATTTACGGTACTTACATAGCACCATTAATTTCACAGCACTTTACAGACATCAGCACTGTTGCTATTAGGGCTCACAATCTAAATTCCCTATGATTACCTATCTGAAGTGTGGGAGGAACTGGAGTGAGCCATCATTTTGCCTTATATATAGGTAAACATTAATATCTATTTTAGGCAAATATATATCTATATCTATATATGTAATATATATACACAGTACAGACCAAAGGTTTTAGACATACCTTGTCATTCAAAGAGTTTTCTGTATTTTCATGGCTATTAAAATTGCAGATTCACACTGAAGGCATCAAAATGATAAATTAACACATGTGGAATAATATACTTAACAAAAAAGTGTGACACAACTGAAAATATGTCTTATATCTAGGTTCTTCAAATTAGCCACCTTTTGCTTTGATTATTGCTTTGCACACTCATTCTCTTGATAAGCTTCAAGAGGTAGTTACCGGAAAAGGTTTTCACGTCACAGGTGTGCCCTGTCAGGTTTAATAAATGGGATTTCTTGCCTTATAAATGGGGATGGGACCATCAGTTGTGTTGTGCAGAAGTCTAGTGGATACATAGCTGATAGTCCTACTGAATAGACTGTTAGCTGCTTTTTTCTTGCCATGATACAAATTGTAAGTAAAGAAAAACGAGTGGCCATTATACTTTAAGAAATGAAGGTCAGTCAGTCTGAATAATTGGGAAAACTTTGAAAATGTCAACAAGTGCAGTTGCAAAAACCATCAAGCGCTACAAAGAAACTGGCTCACCTCACATGAGGACCGCCCCAGGAAAGGAAGACCAAGAGTCACCTCTGCTGCGGAGGATAAGTTCATCCGAGTCACCAGCCTCAGAAATTGCAGGTTAACAGCAGCTCAGATTAGAGACCAGGTCAATGCCACACAGAGTTCTAGCAGCAGACACATCTCTACAACAGCTGTTAAGAGGAGACTTTGTGTAGCAGGGAGGCCTTCATGGAAAAATAGCTGCTAGGAAACCACTGCTAAGGACAGGCAACAAGCAGAACAGACTTGTTTGGGCTAAAGAACACAAGGAATGGACATTAGACCAGTGGAAATCTGTGCTTTGGTCTGATAAGTCCAAATTTGAGATCTTTGATTCCAACCACTGTGTCTTTGTGCAATGCAGAAAATGGTGAACGGATGGACTCTACATTCCTGGTTCCCACCGTGAAGTATGGAGAGGAGGTGTGATGGTGTGGTGGTGCTTTGCTTGTGAAAATGTTGGGGATTTATTCAAAATTGAAGGCATACTGAACCAGCATGGCTACCACAGCATCTTGCAGCGGCATGCTATTCAACTCGGATTGCGTTTAGTTGGACCATCATTTATTTTTCAACAGGACAATTACCCCAAACACACCTCCAGACTGTGTAAGGGCTATTTGACCAAGAGGAAGAGTGATGGGGTGCTACGCCAGATGACCTGGCCTCCACAGTCACCAGTCCTAAACCCAATCGAGATGGTTTGGGGTGAGCTGGACCGCAGAGTGAAGGCAAAAGGGCCAACAAGTGCTAAGCATCTCTGGGAACTTCTTTAAGACTGTTGGAAGACCATTTCTGGTGACTACCTCTTAAAGCTCATCAAGAGAATGCCAAGAGTGTGCAAAGCCGTAATCAAAGCAAAAGGTGGCTACTTTGAAGAACCTAGAATATAAGATATATTTTCAGTTGGTTCACACTTTTTTGTTAAGTAAATAATTCCACATATGTTAATTCATAGTTTTGATGCCTTCAGTGTGAATCTACAGTTTTCATAGTCATGTAAATAAAGAAAACTCTGTGAATGAGAAGGTGTGTCCAAACGTTTGGTCTGTACTGTATATATATTAAAAGTCTCCAGACTATAAAAGTGTTTGGCGTAGAGACATGTAATGTTACCATCAGTGGCATAACTAGGTCTGGTGGGCCCCTGTGCGAAATTTAAAACTTGGCCCCCTGTGCACACATTGGTCAGATGTATGGGCCCCGTGTAATGTTATAAATACTTTAAAGACTCACAATTTGACCCCTCTCCCCCTTGATTATGTATTAATGTCCCCCATTCTGCTATATATGATCCTCCTCCTTTAATATGGCCCTTATCGTGGTATATATGTCCCCCATCCTGGTTTATATGGTCCGCCTCCTCCCGTTACCATAGTCCTCCAAATATTATAATGCATGCCTCCATATAGTATAATTTACTCCCATAGTCCTCTATTTATTATAATGCATCCCATAGTCCCCCATTCATTCAGGTAGCCCCCATCAACATCCAATTATTATAATGCACACCATTATCCTCCATACAGTATAATGCAGCCTCTGTTTTCCATATAGTGCAGCCTCATAAATCTCCATATAGCGCAGCCTCAAAACGCTCCATATATTGCAGGCTTAAAACTCTCCATATAGTGCTGCCTCATATAGTGCAGCCTTTTATATGCAGTCTCATATCTCTCTATATATTGCAGCCTCATAACTCTCCATATTGTACAATGCACCCCTCGTCCTCTCCCATAATCCTCTGGTTACCATGTACTCTGTACTTACCTCTCCCCATTCCACCGCTGCTCTGGTCTCCTTGCAAGAACTGAAGAGAAGACTCAGGAGGAGGCAGCGGTGCTGGTGTGTGTTCCACTGTGGAACGCATAAAACAGCAAGTGCTGCCTACTCCTAGTGTGGATGAGGCGGCACCAGCCTGCTATGTGCGTTTCACAGTAGAACGCACAAGGAAAGCCGGCTGGTAAGAGGAAGCGAGGGGTGGGGCGGCACCAGTAGGAAGCAGGAGGCTCTCCTCCCTAAAACATGGGCCTTAAGGCGGCGTTTGCTGCGGCGCAGTCACATGGATGTGCATCCTCGGGGATGGACATCCATGTGATGCTGGCACTGGGATCAGCGGTTGCAGGGGGCAGTAAGCGGTATGGGCCTGTGTATGTCCAGGCCCTGTCGCAGCCATGACCCTTGCGAACACTATTGTTACGCCCCTGGGTACCATCAACTCCCTGATTTTCATCCTTTTAAAACCTGTACAATATTTGTGAAAGATAGCAGCACAGAGAAGTTGTCTATGTGTACAAGGTGATATTATTCTGGTTCCAGGACCAGGCAATTATAAGACAATATGGTGCTTATTAGTGGTGTAACTAGAGTCAGATGGGCTCGGGTGCTAAGTTTGGACCTGTTCCCTCCGCACGCGCACACGTTGGCCAGATAGATGTATAGGCACTTGTAGCATTCTAAATCCTATAAAGACTTATGAATTTCCCCCCTCTACCTACATTATGTATTAATGTCCCCATCCTGGTATATAGATCCCCCATCCGAATATGTATGGTGTACAGTATATGAGCCCAACCTGGTATATATGTCCTCATCATGGTATATATGGGTTCATTCTGGTATACATGGTCCATACAGTCTCTATCCTGCAATTTATGTCCTCATCCTGCTATATATGGGCCCATCATGCGGTCTCCATCTTGCTATATAGACTTCATCCTGCTATTTATGTCCTCATCCTGTGATATATGGGCCTATTTTGCTATATATGGTCTTCATCTTCATATACATGTTCTCCATCCTGCTATATATGGTCCCCATCCTGGCTTACATGGCCTCATTCATTGTTATATGATTGCCATCCTGGTTTACATGGTGCATCCTTGGATATATGAACCCACATCGTGGTTTACATGGTCCCATTCTTGTATATTTGATTCCTCATCTTGGATTACATGGCCTCATTCTTGTATATATGATCCCCATCCTGGTTTACATGGCCTCATCTTTGGATATATGATCCCCTTCCGGGTTTTCATGGCCCCATCCTTGGATATGCGATCCCCATCTTGGTTTTCATGACCCTATCCTTGTTTATATGATTGCCATCCTGGTTTACATGACCCCATCCTTGGATATATGATTCCCATCCTTGTATACATGGTCCACATCCTTGTATATATGTTCCCATTCTGTCCCTAACACATCATTGTTGTCTATGTCCAGTGCACAGTGGCGGCAGCTGACATTGGAGTGCGTGCCAAGGCTGATAGCGTCACTGTCATACGCCATATCACCAACTTCAGCTGCTGCCACTGTTTATCTGGCAGCATGTATGACAGTGCAGGGACCTGACGGGTCGCTGCGCCATGATACCTTTCAGCTGAATGCACATCCTCGGATACTCATCCAGCTGCTGTAGGTGCTGGAGTCGGCAGGACCCCTGCACTCCCAGGCCCAGTCACAGTCGCGACCCCTGCGACTGCCATTGATACACCCCTGGTGCTTATTCCCCAACAGCAAATTTTTTTGGTGGCAGTAGAGTTAACTCCTGGGATTCCAGCCATCTCTCTTCAGTCCATTGATTTCTATATAACAATTATCTGATAATCTCCCTCCCTCTCAGCTATGGACCTATTTTCAGCCCTGAAAAAATTACGGTACTAGCCCTCAGCATTGTCATTTTCCAGAGAAACTTTTCTAATTACCTGCTCTCAATTTATGGAATCATGTTCTTGTTCAATGATCCTATAGTCTTTACATGCAAATATAGAATTAACAATATACATACATATGAACAAGAGCACTGACATACTATTTATGTGTCACAGTAGTATAAGCTTAACAGAAGGAAACTAATCAGAACTGTCAAGGAGGAATACCCACCCCCCCAGAAACCAAGAAGTGAGGTGACTGGAAAGTTGTTGCTGCCCAAGAGACAAGTTGAGAATAACCCTTTAAACAATCTTCAATATGTAAAACAGATCAGTATCCAATAATGCAAATGTAGAGTGCATGCATATAAATAGCAATACAGTACCTTTATTATACACAGCATGTTAATGTTTCTATGTATGCAGTGAAGGCAAAAAAAAATCTTTACACTTGTGTGGCTAAAAAAATCTTTACATGTAAAATCAGTGTCATGATTTCACTTTTAAAAGTGCAAACAAATAATCAAAAACTGTCTAGTAGTAAAACTGTTTAGTTGCCCATAGGAACCAATCTGATTGGGTGCTCTATAAACTTAAGCCCCCATCACACTTGGCGAGATCACTAGTGAGATCGCTGCTGAGTCACAAGTTTTGTGACGCAACAACGACCTTAACAGCGATCTCGCTACGTTTGACACATAGCAGCGATCAGGCCCCTGCTGTGAAATCGCTGATCGTTATAAACCGTTCTGGACCATTTTTTGGTCGTTGCACTCCCGCTGGGCAGCGTGCATCACTGTATTTGACAGGGACAACGACCAACGATCTCAATACTGCGCCCGAGAGTGACAGGTTCCCAACGACCGCCGTATCATTGCTCCGTCGCTGGTGAGATCTGACTGTTTGACATCTCACCAGCAATCACGTAGCGACGCACCAGCGATCCCTATCAGGTCAGATCGTTGTTGTGATCGTTGGTGCGTCGCCAAGTGTGATGGTATCCTAAGCCAATTTGGTCATTAGATAGCTTTTATCTCCCCAATTGGTCGGAAGAAGCTTTAAAGGAAGATAAATCCTGAGCCTTGACTCTACTAGAGAAGGAGGATTTGGTGATTGTTGTAGCTAGAGATCTGGGTGTATCAAGAGAGGAAAATTATCAACTGAACTGTTTGATTACATCATTGTCTCCTGGGATGGCACCCCAGGTAAAGTCAGGCTCTGGTGTACCTAAGATGACTTCACCAAGGACTGAGAGGCTTTGGAAGTGTAAAGTGATGTTAAATCCTTCTATAACCACCATTGACCTAAAAAACATATTACCCTATGCTCCTCCAGAACATTGCAACTAGGACATTGCATTACCACCTGCAGAAGGACCTGAGTCTACCAAGTCACCATGCTGCGAAGAAGCCCCTGCTCACAGTAACAGTGAAGAAGAAAAGGCTTGCCTTGTGTAAGAAATATTATTATTAATAAATATTTATATAGTGCCATTAGGTTCCATGGCGCTTTACATGTGTAAGGGCAGACAAGCACAAGAACATAAAATGACGACACTTGAATAATACAAATACAGTAGGGCAGAGGATCTTGTCCACAAGGGCTCACAGTCTATAGTGGATGGGTGGGAAGACAGTAGGAAGGGGAGAGGTGAGGGTGAGGTGGTGCAGCAGATTAGGTCTCAGTGTGGGTTGTAGGCTTGAAGGAAGAGGTGGTCTTCAGGTTTTTCTTGAAGGTTCCCAGGATAGGGGAGTGTCTGATGTGGGGGAGAGAATTCCAAAGTATGGCGGATGCACAAGAGAAGTCTTGTATGCGGTTGTATGAGGAGGAAATGCGAGGGGAGAAGAGAAGGAGCTCTTGAGAGGAGCGCAGATTGTGTGAGTATAGGTATCAGGAGACCAGGAATGGAAGGGACAGGTTGTGTATGGCTTGGTATGTCAGGGTTAGGGTTTTGAACCCGGGATTTCTGGGAAGTGGAGAGCCAGTGAAGGGTTCGGCAGAGGGGAGAGAGAGGGGAGTAGCGGGGAGACAGGTGGATGAGTCGGGCAGTGGAATTGAGGATGGTTCGGAGTGGTGCGAGGGAGGTAGCAGGGAGGCCGGTGAGCAGGAGGTTGCAGTAGTTGAGGCAGGGGATGATGAGGGCATGGACAAGTGTTTTAGCAGTGTCTTGGTCAAGGAAAGAGTGGATTTGGGTGATGTTTTTGAGTTGAAGTCAGCAAGCGGTGGTGAGGGCTTGGATGTGGGGCTTGAAGGAGAGGGAAGACTTGAGGATTACCCAAAGGCACTTTGCGTGGGGGACAGGTGAGAGTGTGCAGTCATTGACAGTGATGGATAGGTCGGGAAGGGGGGGAGAGCGACTAGGAGGAAAGACGATGAACTCAGTTTTGTACCACGTTGAGCTTGGGGAAGCAGGTGGAGAAAAAGGATGAGCTGGCGGACAGGCATTGCGGAATTTTGGATAGTAGGGAGAAGATGTCGGGGCCGGATCAGGTAGAGTTGGGTGTCATCTGCATAGAGGTAGTATTGGAGGCTGTGGGACTCAATGAGTTGGCCTAGGCTGAGGATGTAAATGGAGAAGAGTAGTGGCCCCAAGACTGATCCTTGGGGAACTCCAACAGATAGGGGTAGGACGAGGAGGAGGTGTGGGAGTGGGTGATGCTGAAAGTCCGATCCGTTAGGTAAAAGGAGATCCTGGAGTGGGCTAGGTCAGTGATGCCAAAAGATTCTAAAATTTGAAGTAGGAGGGAGTGGTTGACTATACGAAGGCGGCAGAAGGTCGAGAAGGAGAAGGACAGAGTAGTGTGGCTTGCTCTTTGCGGTCAATAGGTTGTTGGTGACATTGGTTATCAGAAATGTTTGGAAATCTGAAAAGAGGAAGAAAGTGTGGTTTAATGATGATTAGGAGAGGTTCAAAGATTGAGCATCATCCGAGAACAGTGTCACGGTATAACCTGAAATATACGGTTAAGACTGTTAAACCCCCTGGAAGTGTGGTTTTGTGGGGGGCATTCAGTGGATGCATGGGCAAGGCAGGTTTGCACCACCTTCCCATGAAAGCAAGCAGTTTTATTAATGTTTTGGAACAATATTTGCTTAATTTTTGGGTCATTCATCAGTGTGATTACTTTATGCATGATGGAACCCTTGTCCACAAAGTCAAAACAGTTACAAAGTTTCAAAATGACCATCACATTAACATTTTAGAGTGATCAGGTAACTCCCCTGACCTTAAACCCATAGAAAATGCCTGGAATTTAACAAAAAACAAGGTTTAAGAGACACAGCCCGGCAACATCAACAATCTCAAAGAGGTGCTGAAGACACTGTGGGTAACCATAGTCTTCTCGTTCTTCACCAGTTCTTCTGAATCCAGACCTAAATGACAACAGATGGTGATAAAGTGTAAGGAAGACATGATGATATACTAATTGTAACAAACTATCCAAAATAAAACACTCAAATGTTAAGATTTATGGTTTTATTGGACTTATAAAGAATTTTTTGACAACACTGTATTATTATTTAGGGAGACAAGATCTATTAAGAAAGATTGTACCAAATAAACATGCACACTTATTTCAGAAGCTTGCACGGATGTGTGGATACAATGTGAGCCTTTACTACTGTATAGTTGCTAAAGAACTACATAAACAATGCTCATATAGCAAGTGTGTCTGCATAAAATAATATCATAATAAAATATAATGCTGTGCACCTGTGTGTGGCGAGGATCAGCCTGCGCCAGCATTGATATAATCTGTATATACCCAGTAAAATTCTTCATTAAAAGCATAACAATTGATACATCATAAATTACTTCCTGTATGTCTAGCTAGGCATGTGGTGGTAAATGTGGATGGAGTAGTCATCTTTTGCAGCCCAGTAAGTACATGAGGACCTGGCTGGAAAAGTGGACTTGTGTCATGGGCGCGATATGACGTTGAAAGGCGCATGCTGACAGTGGCTTTGGCTGGCCATCATCAGATCTTAATACACTGTCTGTGTGCCACTTGTATGCTGTCCATTTCTTTTTTTGCGAACGTAGACTTGCATTGTTGGGTTGAGTCCGAAACTCTCTAACAATCGTACCATGCTGCGATTGTTTCCGCAGTTTGATTTGAGCTGACTGAAAACTTGCAGATGTGAGAGGACTCATTTAATAGCATTGGTCCGGGTGCAATGTACTTTTTAATCACACTGCACAGATCTGTTTTAAATGCCAGTGTGACCCAGATGACCCAGGACACTACCTTTCCAACCACCTTCTGCCAAGTATATTAATTATTGTTTTACCCATCTTCTTTCAAGAATATTTGAGCACATTCCCTGCATTCTTGTAGGGAATCCATTCAATCAGTTATGAAGCCACTTGTTGCAAAAACCAAGAACCCTACAGCAGCTGTATGAACTGGCTGCATTTTACATAACCTGTCCTGCAAAAATACAGGTGAAGGACATTTCTTTGCACATACTAAGGTTGGATCTATTGATAACTAATATATATAAACTGCATGTATCATTTTTGGTTGAAAATTGCATGCAAAAAATCCAAAATTGAGAGACTATGAAAAAAGTCACTTAGAAATGTATTTAATAAATCAACCAATCAACCAGCATAATCAGACTTTTTTTTTCTTCCTACCATAGAGCATACATTAAAGGGATGGATTGTTCTGTGAATTATTTTCTAATTTAGAAATTGTCTATCATGGTCTAAATCCCCCAAACATATACAACTATTAGAAGTCATATAAGCTATATGTATAATATTTTTGTTGAAAATTTTATGCAAAAAAACCTCAAGAATGTGATGGTATGAAGAGGAGGACACACACACATAAAAATAGTGAGCATAACGCATGTGCGATAGAGCAGAAATAGTACAGGGGTGGTGTATGGGGTACAGTGCCTACAAGTAGTCTTCAACCCCCTGCAGATTTAGCTGGTTGACACATGCGGAATTAACTTGGCATTGTGACATTTGGACTGCAGATCAGCCTGGAAGTGGGAAATGCAGTGCAGCCAAAAAGATTTTTTTTTTTTTTAAAGCGTTAAAAGTTAATTCAGAGGGTCATTTATTATTCAACCCCTCAAACCACCAGCATTCTGTTTGGTCCCCCTAAAGTATTAAGAAGTAGTTTCAGGCACAAAGAACAATGAGCTTCACATGTGTGGATTAATTATCTCTTTTGCCAGCCTTTTCTGACTATTTAAGACCCTCCCCAAACTTGTGAACAGCACTCATACATGGTCAACATGGGAAAGACAAAGGAGCATTCCAAGGCCATCAGAGACAAGATCGTGGAGGGTCACAAGGCTGGCAAGGGGTACAAAACCCTTTCCAAGGAGTTGGGCCTACCTGTCTCCACTGTTGGGAGCATCATCCGGAAGTGGAAGGCTTATGGAACTACTGTTAGCCTTCCACGGCCTGGACAGCCTTTGAAAGTTTCCTCCCGTGCCGAGGCCAGGCTTGTCCGAAGAGTCAAAGCTAACCCAAGGACAACAAGGAAGGAGCTCCGGGAAGATCTCATGGCAGTGGGGACATTGGTTTCAGTCAATACCATAAGTAACGTACTCCACCGCAATGGTCTCTGTTCCAGACGAGCCCGTAAGGTACCTTTACTTTCAAAGCGTCATGTCAAGGCTCGTCTACAGTTTGCTCATGGTCACTTGGAGGACTCTGAGACAGACTGGTTCAAGGTTCTATGGTCTGATAAGACCAAGATCGAGATCTTTGGTGCCAACCACACACATGACGTTTGGAGACTGAATGGCACTGCATACGACCCCAAGAATACCATCCCTACAGTCAAGCATGGTGGTGGCAGCATCATGCTGTGGGGATGTTTCTCAGCCAAGGGGCCTGGCCATCTGGTCCGCATCCATGGGAAGATGGATAGCACGGCCTACCTGGAGATTTTGGCCAAGAACCTCCGCTCCTCCATCAAGGATCTTAAGATGGGTCGTAATTTCATCTTCCAACAAGACAACGACCCAAAGCACACAGCCAAGAAAACCAAGGCCTGGTTCAAGAGGGAAAAAATCAAGGTGATGGAGTGGCCTAGTCAGTCTCCTGACCTTAACCCAATTGAAAACTTGTGGAAGGAGCTCAAGATTAAAGTCCACATGAGACACCCAAAGAACCTAGATAACTTGGAGAAGATCTGCATGGAGGAGTGGGCCAAGATAACTCCAGAGACCTGTGCCGGCCTGATCAGGTCTTATAAAAGACGATTATTAGCTGTAATTGCAAACAAGGGTTATTCCACAAAATATTAAACCTAGGGGTTGAATAATAATTGACCCACACTTTTATGTTTAAAATTTATTAAAATTCAACTGAGCAACATAACTTTTTGGTTTGTAAGATTTATGCTTCTGTTAATAAATCCTACTCTCGTTTGCAGTTTGAAGGCTCTAAGGCTGGCTTCACATTTGCGTATGGGAAGGCAGCGTTTTGCTGCGTTCCCATACGCAGTTAAACGCATGCGCACTGCGTTCCTATGTTTAACATAGGAACGCATGGTGCCTGCGTTTGCTGCGTTCGGGTGCGGATGCGGACGATATCTGCTGCTTCCGGTGTCCAGCATCCGCACCCGGGACGCAGCATGTTGGGTTTTTTTGTGCGTTTGGGGAGCTTGGACAATCAGCAAGCGTCCCCAAGCGTACAAAAAAAGCATTGCCTTCAATGGGTCCGCAGTGTCCTCTGCATGACACAGCAGGAGAACGCTGCGGACCCATTGAAAAATCTCCCGGTGGCCGCCGGTGATGTCACAGGAGCTCACCGACGGCCACCGGGAGATCAGCTGACCCTCTGCTGTCCTCCTTCTCCCCGCCGCTGGTAATCTCCTAGCGATGTCGGCGGGGAGAACAGCTGATCTGAAAGCTGTTTGAATCTTCCCGCGCCGACATCTCCTCACAGTGTCGGCGCGGGAAGATTCAAACAGCTCTCAGATCAGCTGTTCTCCCCGCCAACAGTCCCGGAGCTTACCGGCGGCCGGGGGGCGGGGATCTCCGGCGCTGATCTCCGCCTCCGGCCCGCCCCCGGACAGCGCCGATTGGCTGCCGGGCTCCATAGTGATGTGTCCGCAGGCGGACATTATCCGCTGCGGACACATCAAAGTGTCCCTGCTTCTGACAGCGTTTGTGTCTGCATGCCATCAGCATGCAGACACAAACGCTAATGTGAAGGCAGCCTAACTTATTTGCATCTTATCAAACCACCTAAATCAGCAGGGGGTTGAATACTACTTGTAGGCACTGTATGTAATCTGCATGGAGAGGACAAAGCAGGCTGTATTAGGACTGTAGAAGGAAGGGTGTAAATAGAGAACTGGGGACCGGAATATGTATTCAACATGTGAAAGGCTCTGAAGAATACTAGGAGTATAAGGCAGCCTGTTAACAAATTACAGAAGGACTCGGAGACTGACAACATTCACGTTCATTGTAGTCTATGTACTGATATATTCAGTTTCCTGATATGTTTCCCATTAAATCTGATCCCATACAAAGTCTACACATTACATATGAACTTAATATTTATATCAAAGAAATACTTATAACCAGACAGCACTAATGAATAATCTTTTAATTACAAGTCAGTTCAAGACTTTGGCTTCCTTGCACAGACATGTAGCCTGTGACTAGTGCGGCAGCCATTTGTTGTGGTGGTACATGTGCAGATTGTGCATTGTAGGCATTTTCAGATAATTATTTTTTACTTATAAACATTTCCATGTATTTAGGGGATGACATTCCGAGACATCTGTTCCTCTACAGCAGATGCAAGTTTAACTGAACTGTCTGGGAAGATGTTCTGCTTTCGTGACTTTGATGAATATACTTTGTTATTTCAATAATATGTCATCTATGAATCCATTTATAACTACATAACACAATTCTTTCTCATATTCAGAGTTTCTCTATCATATCTGTAACACAATGACACTGTATGGTGTGTGATTTAAAGTAGTCCGATAAAATTGGACAGCATCAGCTCCCTTCTGATGCCTGGAATCGGATGCCAAATAGGCATCCGATTCCACCAGAAAATTGCTGCCTCCGGGCTAAAAAAAAAAAAAAATGTATATGCTCACCTGTCCCCGAGGCCCCCGCCGTCTCCCGCAAGCTCCCGGTGTTCTCCCGGTGTCTCCAGAGGTCTTCTTCTTCTGAAAAGGACCTGCCGTGATGTCACAATCACGTGACCGCATGTTAACATGGTGTAACCTGCGGTCACGTGATTGTGACATCACGGCAGGTCCTGTTGAGAAGAAGAAGACCTCTGGAGACATCGGGAGACACCGCGAGGAGACGGGAGACGGCGGGGGCCTCGGGGACAGGTGAGCATACATATTTTTCTTTTTTAACCCCTGCTGGAGCAGTTTTACTGTACTGAGCATGCTCAGTACAGTCAAATCGGGTCCAAGGACACATCAGATGTTTCCTTGGACCCTGCTCCATAGGACCCCATGTTAAAAACATCGGGTCAGGTTGCATGTGCACTAAATGCCATCCGATTTAGTCCAATCCAATTTTGTCCGATTTTATTTTCGGTGCAAAAATCGGACAGAATCGGATCGGACCAAATCAGATGGCATTTAGTGCACATCCGATTCGGTCCAATGCCCATAGGGCTGCATGAGGGCCAAAATCGGTCCGATGCTGTCCGATTTTTATCGGACAGCATCGGAAATTAAAAATTTGTAGTGTGAAGTCAGCCTTAGAAAAAAGTCTGCTTCAAAAAATACACAATTTTTGTGTCATTTAGTTCCTACCACTTGAGAGCCAGACATAGTATTTGAAAAAAATCCATATTTCTAATGTTAAACTAAAATGTTCATCTCAAAAACTAAATATATCTAGGATGGAGAAAGAATTAACAAATGAAAGATAAATAATTGATTTTTAAGCAACATTTATAAAAAAGAGAAAGCAAGTGGCACATCCGCAGCGTTATGCTGCAAAATCTACTTTTATTTTCCAACAATCCAAAAAGTGATGCCATTTCTGTCCTTTATAACATACCATAATCATACGTGCGGATTGTAGATAGGGAAGGTGAGACCGCTAAAAATTAACAGGCTCAAAGTACTTGTGCAGTGTCACTAAAGAAAAAGCACAGTGCACATGGTGATTGCACCGTTAACTTGATAAAGGTCTGTTGTAAAGGACCAAAAAATTATCACTTTAAATTGTTGAAAAATAAAAATCTATTTAGCAGCATAATGCTTCAAAGTGCTGAGTGCTTTCTCATTTCTACTGAAGTGCCCACCATCCAAACAAATCTTTTAAAAATCTTTATAATTTCAAGGTTTTATACATGTAAACTTGTCAGTGCAAGTTTGGTGCACATGCCAGTCTAATGTTTTCAGGTATTATCCCAATTTTCCTGTTCTCAAAGGATCCAGCGCATTTTTTGGACGAATGATCCCAGGAAATCCAAGGTTTCTTAAAACATCTGTTTATTTCTTCATATTAAAAACACATAGCAAAAAAAGTCAGTCAGTTTGGATACACTCATGGTTGCAAAGAAGGCATGGAAACCAACATGTTTCAACCCAAACAGGACTTTATCATGAAGTTGCGAGATCCTGTTCTGTAACTTCTCATTTACTCTTTTTGAATGAACGATTTCACTTTTTTATGAATTTTCTATTTAACAGACTGTGAAAAGGTTACAAAAAATTGCACTCATAAATAGATAACAACCTTGCCTTATTGGGTAGGGGCATAACATTGGAAAATACGTGGAACAATTGGGGGGTTGGAAAGGTGGGTGGGAAGGAAGGAGGTTGTGGGTGAGAACTGGAAAGGGCAAGACAATAGGGGGAATAAACAACTTCAATTATCTCCTCACGTAACAGAAGTAATGCACAAACTGAGCAAAGGTACAATTAGAAGGATTCGTTATGGCATACGGTAAACAAGTAATTGAAATTATAAATGAAAAAGGCAAAGTTTATAGGTTACAAGTACTTTTCCCAAGGTGGGATGTAGGGGAAGGTGTCCATACTGGTTCTTCATGAGGTGATTAGTAATAAATCCATATAGCTAAAGATCACTTAGGTGATTTAAACTTGGACTTCCATAGAGCCAAAATTTTTTTATAGGTTTCGTGGGAGTGGTTTTCCTAGCTGGTAAGTTCCTCTAATCGTGAGATCTGATGAACTTTCTTTATCTACTCTGCAGTAGAAGAGGGGAAGGCATCACCCCAAAGTATGGATATGAGTTATCTAGCTGTCCCTATCAGAAGTGGTAATAGGTCATGTTTCATTACTTTGAAGTTTTTGGAGGGCAAGACTCTTCTGACTTCAGATTAGTACTCAAGAGACCAAGACTCTTTAATGTTTGGCCAATTGCTAACCAAAATTGGGAGAGAAGCGAGCACTGCCAGAATATGTTAGATGACCAATGTGAGTGTCAAGGTACCGTCACATGGGGCGATGTTGCAGCAACATCGCAGGTGCGTTGTGCCAGGTAACAGCACAATGCAACTGCAATAAATCGCTGGATCGCAGTTGATTGGTTTACTAACATGTTGGTAAACCTGGTGATGTTGCTCCAGCGATCTGCAAACATCCTTCTATGTGACATGGCGATAGCGATGTTGCCAGCGATTTTGCCTATTAACAACATTGATGCGTATCGCTCACTGGGTTGTGCACAACCCAGCGAGCGATAGCTGCTACAACATCGCGGCGGCGTCGCTGCCAACATATCCCCATGTGAAACCTAAGGCAGCACTGTTGTAAGTGAGTCCGCACCCGCAGAATCGCTTCCGACATCACTGCAACGTTGTACCGTATGACGGTACCTTCACATCTCCAGCATTAATTGGATTCTTTTAAACCTAGGTGATGGAGGAACTCCGGAGTCCTATACCATTGTGTTGATATCTTATATACATTCCCTTGCAATAGAATGTATCTGGGAAAATCCCTCACATTGTATACATTTTTTTATATTTGATCTTCAGGGAGGCTAATTTTAAGCTCGGCTTCCAAGAATATATAAAGTCTAGCTTAAAAGGCAGAGGAGGGGAGACAAGTCAGAAATATACTTTGGAAGTAAGTTTTGGACAGGGTTATGGAAATTTAGTAATTAAGTCCATCCAAGACCAACTGGTTTTATTTGGAAATTTTACTTGAAATTGCATAAAAATGCATTCTAAGTGACTTTTTTGCAAGAGGTTCTGGGGTTGCTTTTAAGCCGCTTCTGGCCATGCATTCACCACTGGTATTTTACTGTCGAAAAACTGAAAAATTGAGGCTCTTGGGAGTGAGACCCACAAATTATAGGGGTCATCAAAGTGCGGGTCTTAAAGATAGAGTATTGCTCCTATAAGTGTCAAAGCAGATAAGAAGGTTGTTGCAGGGAAGTTGGCAATAAGGTCTCTTCTGGTTTTAATAGTGGAAAGTGTGGTTTAATCTAGTCCCAAATAGGTTAGATGTGTGGCACCCCACTGGTCAGGCGTCACAGTTGGAGTACTGCACCCATAAATGAGTGTGCAGTTATTCCTGTCACAGTGGAATGTAGGATTTGTAGGAGGATCCCATCTTAGCACTCCCACACACCCGCCTAGAATAGATGTTTTGGGCCCACACACATTGAGTTTTAGTCAGCACTGAGGAAAGACGGAGCACGGGGAGCCTCCGAGAGAGAGAAAGGAGACTTCCAGAGAGGGGGCCTGGAGAGAGAAAGAACAGGTCGCCCAGACTGAAGGAGGGGACCCCCGAGCGTCCATACTCAAGAAGGGAACCCTGGTCCATACACTGGAGTGCCGTTTCCGAAGACAAGGCACAGGAAATTCAGCCCCTGAGCCGTAACACTGGTGGCCATGGGTCCGTCTAACTGCCCAGACACCCTGTCAGAAAGGAAACCAGTCACACCAGGAAAATCCACCGGGGTCGAGATCCAGTGCAGGAGAGAAGAGAGCGGCCTGTCTGCTGCTGCCTTGTAATTATGCACGCCCCTCTCTGCTTCTAAGAGCCTGGCCGCGTCATGAAAGGGGCGGGGCTAAATAGCGGCAATGCGGAGCCCCTCCTCCTTTCATGACGCCGCCAGGCTCTTAGCAGAGCAGCAACCTGAGAGGGGCGTGCATAATTACAAGGCAGCAGCAGACAGGCACGCCTATTTGCGGCTTCCTCAGAAAGAGAGAACTCACACAGGACAAAGTAATATAACTTTTTCTCTACTTTACAAAAGCGATTTTTTTCTGCAAAAGGGATGGCTAGAAATGATAAGAGGGGGTGCAGGGACAGGTCTAAAGATGTGGGGGGGTCAGTTTGTGGGTTTAGGATCA
The DNA here is from genome assembly GCA_033576535.1 of Allobates femoralis. Taxonomy (NCBI): domain Eukaryota; kingdom Metazoa; phylum Chordata; class Amphibia; order Anura; family Aromobatidae; genus Allobates; species Allobates femoralis. Next base: position 60,580,205 of record JARQOC010000008.1, on the reverse strand, counting down.
CTTTAAGTTGTTGGTTACCCCTGCCAGGAAGGTTCAGAGGCCCGGTCTGCATTATCTCCACTAGCTCAGTCTCTAGAATACGTACGTTTCTAGTCCTTAGTTCTTGCATCTGAAGTTACAATGATTTGAAGGATTTTACGCTACCCCACAGTCAATTTGACCCTTTAGAGTTATGTACACCCATTAACTGCATTCTTTTTAGGTATGACATGGCCTGCACGTCAGAACTAAACTCTTATCCCACCACATCTAAATTTAAGATTGATTCAGACCTGTTCCCTAGTGACTGGCTCCTACCCATGTGGGCTACCCCCACACTTAAAAAGAACCTGTCACCAGTCACACTACTGCATGACACATGCAAGGATTGCATCCCACTGTCCGTGACTCACTGTTGCCGGGTTCTCAGGTCTCAGGCGCTGGCTGCGGTCACGGTTCGGTGCCTGAGGCTGTAGGGGCCCGGTGGTCAATGCACGGTTAAAGGAAAATAAAGTTTGTTTCGTGACGCCACCTGTGGGTGTCCGGTGATAACACCGGCACTGCTCAGACCTCCGGGGGATGTGCGGCAGCTAGATGGGACCGCTCCCCACAGGATGACCAATAGTCCCCGGGGTCAGGAGCTGCACTGATGGAATGCGGCAGCTCAGTTGATTTGGTAGGTGAATGAGGTAACAACAGTTCAAAAGGAATACTCGGACACAGTGCTCCTCTGCACGAGTCTTTACTGAAGTTATTCACGGTACACGGGATAACAGTCACTTGTAGCTAACGGACCGGGTGGTCCCGGTGATGCTCAGTATCTTTCCAAGGCTCCATAGTGTTCCCTCTTTAACTAACTGTCCCTTGTTACTCGTTGCTGCCTTCGTGCACCAGGTCAGGGTACTGGGGAACCTCTGGTGAGGACCCCAGGCGAGAGCTCACCGACTCCTGATGGGTCCCCTGAACCCAAATGGTGGGTACCCCTCCTAGCACAGCTGTGGAGATGGTGGTTGTCGTGATGCGCTCCTAGAAAGCCCTCTATCATTCCGGTGTTGTAGCACAGCAATGGACGACTGTGTTACCTCGGGACCGGTCTACGAATGGACTGGGCGCGGGTGTCTTTGGACCCGTTATGTGGTTACTGGTTACTTGGCCCCTTTCACGTCTGGGTCACCGCTTCTCAGTGCCCTATTGGCCCCTTTACACGCAGCTACAGGTAACAGGTTTTCCACAGGTAACTTACTGGCTGCAGTGAAATCATGGAGACATGGTTCTATCTTGTTGTTGTGTACAAATGGAACTATGTCTCCATGATTTCACTTCAGCCAGTAAGTTACCTGTACAAAACCTGTTACCTGTAGCTGCGTGTAAAGGGGCCATATCTGTTAGTTGACTCAGTGCTTTTCTGCACTTCTTCCACTCTGCTCGATCTGTTAGTTTCACTTCTCCTCTCTGAGCTGCATGGCACTGTGCAGCTCATGTTCTTCTTGCTTACTTCTTGAACTAACTTTCTTTCTACTCTTTCCCCACACTGCACATCTCACACTCCTCCCACCAGGACCCAATTGGTCCTCTGCCTCTGGATGTTGCATGTGGTGTATGGAGCCTTGGAGTTAACCTGTTCATCACCGAGACGGAGAATACTGCACCTTCAGTCAGGGGTGCAGTACCCTCCTGTGAAGCTTTGAAATGCGGGGCGCCACATCTGGACTGGCGCTACTGACCTGAGTGTCACAGTTTCATGTATTTCTCTGCAGCTGTCATTCACAGGTCAGGAGAGCCGATGGCCAGTCTGGTTATGATGATGTGATTCTCGTGCAAGTAATATGGCAGTGTGACTCCAGCCTTACTATGATACTTGTCACACTATGCAATGTATATACATTAATATGCTTGTGTCTTAGGCTAGGGTCACACCTGATTGTGCCATACGTTCAGGGGCTTGTGTCTGGCACTTAGAAATTTTCAGCCTTAGCGCAGTGTAACCGGATAGGTAGCACTACGTTAACGCTGTGTATGCATTTATTTGGCAGACAGGAGTCGACACTTGCAATGCTGGCTCTACACACAAGGACCGAATGTGTGATTTTGCTGAGCGCACAGAAAAATGCTGCAAACCGCGTTTCCTGTGCGCTCTGCAATAGCACATATCCGATCCTTGTGTAAGGAGCCGGTGGCTGCGCAAAGCATGAAGTATCCATAGTGATGAATAGGCAGCCAGCGCATAGCATTACATGCTGTTAATGCTATGCGCTCAGGCTGGCAAAAACTAAGCCTGAGGGCTGACGCAGATCTGACCCTAGCCTTAGGGGCAGAAAGACTCTGACCACCTCCTTGCAAGGTTTCCACCAGCACTGTACAGACCTGCCTTATTTCCAGAAAAGTGCCTGCTGAAGATGGCTTACACTTGGTTACAGGCAGTTAGACATCTTGTGACTGGCATTTTTAAAATTAATTTTCAGGCATTAGATAACATTATCATAAATTAAGTGATTTGCAGATGTCTTCTTTACCTTTACTTATTAGAAAGGAGTCTATATGTTCTCTCTGTGATTTCCTCCCACACTCCAAATACATACTCATAGGATGCTTAGATTGTGAGCCCTATGGGGACCCTATTACTGATGTATGTAAAGCACTGTGAAATTAATAGCACTATATGAATAAATAAATATTATTATGATTATTATTATAAACTTCTCTTGTATTTTTCAAAAAATTCAATTTTGCAGGGTTGTGTTATTGATACCACACATGATCAAATAACACATGATCAAATAAGATAAAGTCTGAAAGGACAGTGACAACTTAAATTGGCAATTATCTGAATTCATATTTTGGAAAAAAGCTTTTAGGACTTACAAGACTCGCACCATATACAATGTGTGTTTCAAGCAGCCAGTGGAAGCTGGAGGAACTACTTTCAGAGACTTGTAAGCATTTCTAGCCAAACTGTGCTGCTTTTGATATAAAAAAGCATATAATTTTATGTGATGTTTTCTTGCATGGACCCGGTTCACACTTTACGCTAAGCCTCTACTAACATTCACACGATTCTGCAATATTCAGTAATCTACAGTGGTGAGATCACACACAAGTCCATAGAATCATATACCATGGAAATTACCGTATATACTCGTGTATAAGCCGAGTTTTTCAGCCCAAAAATTGGGCTGAAAAGTCCCCCCCTCGGCTTATACACGGGTCAATACGGTATGCTGTGGGGGGGGGCTGTGACCGGGGGCTGGAGGAGGCAGGAGGGGGCCGCGGTGACCGCATGCGGTCACGTGGGGCCGCCTCATTAGTGCAATGAATATGCACGGCATCCCCCCGTCCATCAGCGGCGGGGGGATGCCGTGCATATTGCACTGCACAGCCCCCCTCCTTAATATGGCTCCCCCGGTAGTAATAAACAGCCCCCCTCCTTATCACGTCCCCCCAGGCTGCGGCAGCTGTTAAAATAACAAACACTGTATACATCACCTTCCGACGCAGCTCTCCGCTCCTCCGGTCCTGTGCCCTCCGCTCGCCGGCTTCTTCTTCCTTGATGTGCCGGTGTCATGTGACCGGGCGCAGGAGATGACGTCATTTCCTGCGCGCGGTCACAGAAGTCGGCACATCAAGGAAGAAGAAGCCGGCGAGCGGAGGGCACAGGACCGGAGGAGCGGAGAGCTGCGTCGGAAGGTGATGTATACGGTGTTTGTTATTTTAACAGCTGCCGCAGCCTGGGGGGGACGTGATAAGGAGGGGGGGCTGTTTATTACTACCGGGGCTGCTGGATACTACACTGGGGCTGCAATACCACTGGGGCTGCTGTATATAGGGGCTGCAGTACCACTGGGGCTGCAATACCACTGGGGCTGCTGTATATAGGGGCTGCAGTACCACTGGGGCTGCAATACCACTGGGGCTGCTGTATACAGGGGCTGTATACTACCACTGGGGCTGCAATACCACTGGGGCTGCTGTATATAGGGGCTGCAGTACCACTGGGGCTGCAATACCACTGGGGCTGCTGTATACAGGGGCTGTATACTACCACTGGGGCTGCAATACCACTGGGGCTGCTGTATATAGGGGCTGCAGTACCACTGGGGCTGCAATACCACTGGGGCTGCTGTATACAGGGGCTGTATACTACCACTGGGGCTGCAATACCACTGGGGCTGCTGTATATAGGGGCTGCTGTATACACCACTGGGGCTGCAATACCACTGGGGCTGCTGTATACAGGGGCTGCAATACCACTGGGGCTGCTGTGTATAGGGGCTGCTGTATACACCACTGGGGCTGCAATACCACTGGGGCTGCTGTATATAGGGGCTGCAATACCACTGGGGCTGCTGTATATAGGGGCTGCAATACCACTGGGGCTGCAATACCACTGGGGCTGCTGTATACACCACTGGGGCTGCAATACCACTGGGGCTGCTGTATACAGGGGCTGCAATACCACTGGGGCTGCAATACCACTGGGGCTGCTGTATATAGGGGCTGCTGTATACACCACTGGGGCTGCAATACCACTGGGGCTGCTGTATATAGGGGCTGCAATACCACTGGGGCTGCAATACCACTGGGGCTGCTGTATATAGGGGCTGCAATACCACTGGGGCTGCAATACCACTGGGGCTGCTGTATATACGGGCTGCTGTATACACCACTAGGGTTGCAATACCACTGGGGCTGCTGTATATAGGGGCTGCAATACCACTGGGGCTGCTGTATATACCACTGGGGGCTGCTGTATATTATACTGCTGGGGCCTGTATACCACTGCTGGGGGCTGTATACCTGTGCTGGGGTCCACCCTCGGCTTATACGCGAGTCAATAGATTTTCCCAGGTTTTGGGGGCAAAAGTAGGGGGGTCGGCTTATACACGGGTCGGCTTATACACGAGTATATACGGTAAATGAAAGATGAAAATATGTCTGTACTTTCCTTATTGCCAACTTTTCCCATATGAATGTCTCCCTTGTTTAACCATCACAGAACCAGTGTAGAATTTAAGATTTACATTTTAACACATTCTACAGCTGCTTCTCTGAAAATGCCTCATTTTATGGGTGGTTGTACATGGGCACTGATGGGTGACGAAGCATCTTCCTGTTTTATGACCTCTCTACAATGCAACTCCAACAAGCTTTAAAAATTATATCTTGCTGTAAATCATTTTACAGCTAGTAAACATCAGTATTTCCCAAAATGTTCCCTCTATGTATTTCAAAATCTGTCTGGGTATGACCAGTCTAGGAGAGTTATGCTGTAAGAAACAAAAGTGAATACTAAAAATGATGGTTGTCTTTCTATAGACCCCATAGATTGTAAAGGCTGAAGGAGATTTCTTGTTTAAACAAAATATCACCCACTAGATAACTTTTAGACCAGTGTGGGTCCAGATAGGTGTAGATGCAACCATTGGGATCCCTGCATGCTCCACTATCTCATATCTTCACCTGTGCTATGGATTTTGGAGCACTAGTCCATTTACGTAATCGTGGCCACAGTCTTGCAGTGGGTAAGAACAAGGGGCATGGGATTTCCATGGTTGTTGGTGGGGATCCCAGTTGTTGGATCAACACTAACATATCTTAGAGGATGGGTGATGATAATATGTCTAAATTGCAGTAACCCTTCCTATTGGAACTTTTGCTTCTACCTATTTAGTATTCCTAATTTCAGCTTTGATTTGGCGTTTGAGAAGGGCAATGCCATGCACTGCCAGTTACTATTCCACAATCCTAAATGAACACCTCACAAATATATGTTAATTGATTTTAAAAAGAGCTATGCTAAACTTAGTTTTCTACCCAAAGACATCAGGGTGTTTATGACCCACCCCAGGCCGTGAGGTACCTGATCCCAGGCTGTAGTTTCACGGGGGATGTCACTGGTGGCCTGTGCCTGGGCCCGTGGCCCTGGTGGTCGCTGAAAAAGGGGCGAAATACAAAATAAAAAGTGAAATAAAAGGAGTTTGTGATGCCACCTACAGTAGACGGCAATGGTACCGGCGCTGCTGCAAACCTTCGGTGATGCTGATGAGGCGGCGAATTGGTAATGCTCCCCGTAGGTGGAGCGTAGCCCCCAGAGCAGTGTTGAATGAATAGAGAGCTCACACAGGAAGGCGGCTCATCAGGTGGAGATGCAGGCTGACAGTCTGTGGGAACAGAAGTATGGCTCCTCCGGCGTGGGCCAATAAAACACACCACACAGTCTTTTTCTCTGAACCAGGCTTTACTGGTGACTCAGGCAGCAAACAGTCTTTACACACAGTCAATGGGTACTGCTGGCCTGGGTAGTCACCAGAGAACTAGGATGTTTTCCTGGGGACCCTCGGTGGTGTGCCTGCCTAGTCCTTTCATCTGCCCTTACTGCGCTCTCCCCCTGTTCCTTCCTTGCGCTCCCGCACACAAAGCCTTTTGCCGATCCCCACTGATCCTTGTGATTGGTCCCTGTCTTGAGGCCTCCGGATCCTTAACGGGGCCTTAGGGGAATTATGAAAAAGTCTGTGCCCTCTGGTTCTGCGGCTCGGGGATATACGCTCGCACCGCCTCGAAGCCTGCCCCCCATTTTTGGCCTGGATCCTTCCGGACAGGAGTCGTATCGGCACGGATTCGGGTGCACCTCAACACCCTAGGATCTCCTTCATCCTTCGGGCCACCTGTACTGAGGTGCCCTCCACTGCGCTTCTCGCAAGGTCATCCTCCAACCGACTTCTCTCTCTGACTAACTTTCCTGCTCTCCACAGCTCACCTAAGCTCCTCCCACTGGGACTGGTTCCTTAACAACGGATTAACTTATTGGTCCCCTGACCTAAGATGTGTGGATGTGTGTGGTGAGGGTCCGACATCCCAGTCCCCTGGTCACAGGCATACTAAACACTCTGGTCTGGGTGCAGTACCCCTCCGTGGCGCACCCGACCAATGGGGCACCACATCTAGAAGAGTGGGATAATCATTTGAGGTAGACAAAGAACATTGGATTATAAATGAAACTACAGGATGAAAAATCTGTTCTCATCAATGTGGACCTCAGACATGGAGGCTGACTATAAAACATGTTTATTAAACATATTTCGACATCTAATCTGGTTAGTTGTTATTATCAGATTTTTTGTGGATAATATATTGTAAATGTTTTGCTATCTTCTATGTCTTTTATACTCTCCTGCATGTACTTTGGATTATCATTTCATTAAACTGCATATTTTATTTAGTCATTGTGTGTGAATTAATTTAGTTCTGCATCTTCAAATCCATTAGAAATAAACCCCTTTGAATCATTTGTGTGCTAAGGCAGAGTCTTTCAATTTTCATGAGCTGCAGTGTATAGCATGGAAAAGTAGATAAAGCAACAGCCTTAGACAAGAGCGCACATTGATGCTAAAAGCCAACAGATTTTCTGTCACATACAGTGCCTTGAAAAAACTTTCAGACCCCATTAACTTTTCCACATTTTTTCATGTTACACCCCCAAACGTTAACAGGATTTTATGTGATATGCCAACACTGAGTAACAGATATTTTGGTATTTTGGAAGAGTAAAGGAAATTGATACATGGTCATGGTCGGCATCAGCATCCGGTGCACCTGGGAAAGTGTCGGGGACCTGGACAAATGGGGGGCCCACTCACTACTGCAGAGGGGGATCGCCATGTCTGACCTAATCAGTGATGCTGCTGGCCTACCATTTGTTCAGTATTTAGATAGTTTGCATTGTGCATTCACTAAAGAGGCTGTGCAAACAGGGACTTACTAAATGACGCTGACGCATGAAGATCATCCAATCACCGCTGAGGGCACCAGATCTCCATTTGAAACTTCTGTCTTCAGTGTCGGAGCTGCCTATGACTGTTGAATATAATCTGTGTCTGGTTGTCTTCTGGCTCCTGTTTACAGCTCATACACAGCACCATACTGTATATACAGGTCCACCCTATATCCTGTATTACAGTACTTCTGTGTGTACTATACAGTGGTATGAAATAGTTTTTGCGCTTTCCTGATTTCTTTTTCTTTTGCATGTTTGTCAGACTTAAATGTTTCAGATCACCAAATAAATTTAAATATTATACAAAGATAACACAAGTAAATACAAAATGCAGTTTATCAATAAAGGTCTTTATCATTAAGGCAAAAAAAATCCAAACCTGCAAGGCCCTGTGCGAAAAAGGGATTGCCCCCTAAACCTAAAACTAGTTTTGCCACTTTTAGCAACAACAACTGTATTCAATCACTTTCCACACAGGGTCCTGTAGATTTGGATTTCTTTTTCCCTTAATAATAAAGGGCCTTCATTTATAAACTGCATTTTGTGTTTACTTGTGTTATTTTTGTCTAATATTTAAGTCTTTTTGGTGATCTGAAAATTTTACGTCTGACAAAGATGCAAAAGAAAAAGGAATTAGGAAGGCGACAGATACTTCTTCACACCAATTTACGTACAATATATAGTTTAGATTTGTGTACAGTAAAGTCCTGTATATATACCATATGCAACCTGCAGCCTCTATATTATATATACACAACAAGCAGCCTCTATATTATATATATACAGCCTGCAGCCTCTATGTAATATATATTCACCCTGCAGCCTCTATATTATATATATATAGCCTGCAGCCTCTATGTTATATATATATGCAGCCTGCAGCCTCTATATTTTATGTATATACACAGCCCACTGCCTCTCTGTTGCATATATATATATATATATATATATATATATATATATATATATATGGCACCCCAGAGTCCAGCTACCACAATGTCACTATCTCCCCTGGGGGGTGGTGTCATATCTGGGAGCAACAGAGGGTATCCACACCAGGCAAAGCCAAAGCACACAACACATTTCTACCTTCAGGCCTGAAGGGGGAGCTCAAAACCTGGGTTCAGGGTAGCTTCCCTATAAATTCTAGTCTGGGGCGGAGTTATGCAGTTCAGTACAGAGCAGTACTGAGGAAGACATCTTGTAGACTGAAGAAGTGCTAAGCTCTTCCCAGGAGAGCCAGACTTAGCTTGAGTGACCCATAGGCAAGGGTCTCAGGAAGTTGAGGAAAGCCTGGGGAGTAGAATGATGTCAAGCTCACCCCAGAGGAGTAAGAGCCAATAAACGTACACTGAAGTCCAAGGCTGTGCAGGGCCTAACGACCCAGCAGCCAATATCGGAGGGTCGGGGATTCCAAGCCCCCCATCCACATCAAATGCCCGAAGGCAAAGTAGATTGAGAGCCCAGGAGCAGTTGCCCATAAAGTGCTACTGGAGAAGGACTTGAGCTGCCTGTCATACGGCACACTGCAGGAGAGAGAGAGGGCCGCAGCCAAGCTTAAGCAGCAGCAGGGCCCTACCAAGAAGGCGCAGTAGGGAGGCCTCAGAGCTTGCCGGGTGAAGAGAACCCCGAGTTGCTCCCAGGTTGCCAGATTCCAGCCATACCATCTGTCCTTGTGCCAGTATCACCAGTAAAGGATTTGAGGAACCAACAAACCGTGAGTCTGTCAGTTACTTCGTGCCCTCCATCCTCTACCCTACACCCTTTCATCATCCACTGCCCTGTATATGGTAAAAAATGTTTGTACCGTGTTAGCCAGTAGATAGAAAAACATTAGTATCTGAGAGTTCTCAATGGTTGATACCTTTTAATGGCTAACTGAAAAGATGGTAAGTAAAGTAAGCTTTCGGGACACTATGGCCCCTTCATCAGACTGATCATGACACAAATTCTGAAGACACATACATATATACATATGCAGGGTGGGATGATGCAGTAAATACGACAGGTGACATAAAGCAGAGTCAGTCTTGGGAGGGGGAGAGGAGCTGTCAAAATTCCGAGATAAGAGAAACAGATGGCATTATTGTTCTATGTTTTCTGGTCTGTGGAGACCTGAAAATTCCTCAGTGAGTGTAGAAAGCTATTAATCCATGCGAGGCAGTTCATGTAAGAAGTGCCAAAGTTCATTGTCCTCTAACTGAGGTCTTTTTGAAGATGTGATATCTCCAAATGCCCTTTCAATTGATATAAAATCACATGAATCCATGTGAGACATTCAATCCTGTTTTGAAGGTGTCAAAGGTCGTTATCAATTTGTATTCCCAAATTCATCTCTCTTTCTGAGATTTGAAGTTATTTTTTAAAATGAACAGATTCATGTCTGTTACCCTGTGGTCAGAGCTGCAAAAATGCTTTCCTACAGGTAGATCCATACGCCTTTCTTTTATTGTGTGGTGATGAGAATTCATTCTTGTTCTGAATTTTTGTCCTGTCTCACCTACGTACATGCCACCTGTTGGACATTTGGTACATATAATTAAATACGCCACATTGCTTGTAGTGCAGCTGAAGTTACCTGGGATCTTGTAGTCCTGATGTGTCCCAGGAATCCTTATCTTGTCAGTTGTCATTATAGATGAACAGGTTTTGCACCTGTTCTGGTTGCAGGGAAAGGTTCCTGTAGCTGCTGGAGAGGACAGGTGCTTCTGACAATTATGTTTTTTAGATTCGGAGGTTGTCTAAAACACAAGAGTGGGGGATCCGGAAATATTGATTTTTGTCTGTCATCTTTTTGTAGGAGTGGTTGCAGTTTCCGTGCAGCTCGTCTTAGCACCTCCAGACTTGGATTGTAGGTGACTACGAGAGGAATCCGGTTGCTCTCTTCTCTAGTTTTATAATTTTGTAATGTAGGAGATGATTCCTTGATATTTTGATTTTACCTCCCCAGCCCCTCTCCCCTCCCAAAACTGACTCTGCATTTATGTCACCTGTTGTATTTACTACATTATCTAACCTGCTTTTTATGAATATATGTATGTGTCTTCAGAATTTGTGTCATTATCAGCCTGATGAAGGGGCCATAGTGTCCCGAATGCATGCTTCACTTACCACTTTTTCAGTTAGCCATTAAAAGGCATCAATCACAGAGGACTCTCAGATTCTAATATTTCTCACTCTCTCCCTATATATATATCATTTATATATATATAATATATATATATATATATATATATATATATATAACACAAAAAATCACACAGCTGCACTCAGTCTAACCAACAAGTGTGTGCTGACAAGCAATAATGGTTTGTGAAAAAAATAAAAAATCAGTTTTTTCTAAAAAACTCAGTACTCACTTTAAAAGCGGGGCTCTTGGTACACTCATTGGCCAATGTATGCCTGCCCTCCGGCCACTTCTCGGCGGCCCCGGGGTCCGGAGGGTCCTAACGCTGACATCCCTGCCAGATCCTTGTCCGTGGACTCCCTGGTCCTTCTGACCTCATCCTGATCCCTGAACACCTGGGGTGGTGGGGGTGCAATCTGCAGCTGGGTGGAGCCAGCTACTCCACCTCGTCTAGTATATGTCAGCAAAAAACTGCAAAGCACTCGTTACACTGTGCGAAAGGTGCAAAGCTGTGCTGCTGGATCAACATGCAACAAAAAACAAAATAATCACAGCTGCACTCAGTCTAACCAACAAGTGTGTGCTGACAAGCAATAATGGTTTGAGAAAAAAATTAAAAAACATCAGTTTTTTCTAAAAAACTCAGTACTCACTTTTTTTTATTATTAAAAGCCGGGGCTCTTGGTACACTCATTGGCCAATGTATGCCTGCCCTTCGGCCACTTCTCGGCGGCCCAGGTGTCCGGAGGGTCCTAACGCTGACATCCCTGCCAGATCTTTGTCTGTGGACTCCCTGGTCCTTCTGACCTCATCCTGATCCCTAGAAAAAAACGGATGTTTTTTAATTTTTTTCTCAAACCATTATTGCTTGTCAGCATACACTTATTGGTTAGACTGAGTGCAGCAGTGATTTTTTGTTTATTTGTTGCATGTTGATCCAGCAGCACAGCTGTGCACCTTTCGCACAGTGTAACGAGTGCTTTGCAGTTTTTTTGCTGATATATACTAGACGAGGTGGAGTAGCTGGCTCCACTCAGCTGCAGATTGCACCCCCACCGACCCCAGGTGCTCAGGGATCAGGATGAGGTCAGAAGGACCAGGGAGTCCACGGACAAGGATCTGGCAGGGATGTCAGCGTTAGGACCCTCCGGACCCCGGGGCCGCCGAGAAGTGGCCGGAGGGCAGGCATACATTGGCCAATGAGTGTACCAAGAGCCCCTGCTTTTAATAAAAAAAGTGAGTACTGAGTTTTTTTAGAAAAAAATGATGTTTTTAAATTTTTTTCTCAAACCATTATTGCTTGTCAGCACACACTTGTTGGTTAGACTGAGTGCAGCTGTGATTTTTAGTTTTTGTTGCATGTTGATCCAGCAGCACAGCTGTGCACCTTTCGCACAGTGTAACGAGTGCTTTGCAGTTTTTTTGCTGATATAATATATATATATATATATATAGACAGACTGTATATATAAAACCATAGTGTCATAGAAAGGTAGAGATGGAAGGGACCTCTTGGGTCACTGTTCCAATCTCCTGCTCAAAGCAGGATTCACAAAATCATCCCAGTCATCTGTTGAAGACTTCCATTCAAGGGGAGCTCACCACCTTCTGTGGCAGCCTGTTCCACTCGTTGGTTATTCTTATTGTCAAAAAGTTTTTTCTAATATCTAATCTGTGTCTCCTCCCATACAGTTTCCCCCCATTGCTTCTAGTCTTTCCTTGTGCAAAAGAGAAGCTGATTCCTCTACAGTGTGACAACCCTTTAGATATTTGTAGACAGCTATTAAGTCTCCTCTCAGTCTTTTTTTTGGCAAACTAAACATTCCCAAATCCTGTAACGGTTCCTCATAGGACATGGTTTGCAGACCAGTCACCACTAGTTCTGGTTGGACTTCTCTGAACTTGCTCCATTTTGTTGATGTATTTTTTAAAATGTGGTGCCCAGAACTGGAAACAGTATTCCCGATGAGGTCTGACCAAAGAAGAGTAGAGGGTGATGATTACTTACGTGATCTAAGCTGTATGCTTCTGTTTATATATCCCAGAATTGTGTTTGCTTTTTTGCTGCTGTATCACACTGTTGACTCATGTTCAGTCTGTGGTCAAATAATATACTCAAGTCTTTTTCACACATGCTGTTGCTCAGCCCTATTCCTCCCATTCTAATAATAAATCTTTATTTATATAGCGACAACATATTCTGCAGCGCTTTACAATACAGTGGGCAATAGACGAAAATACACAGTATAATACAGTAAGAAAATACACAATATAGTACAGTAGTTCAAGTAGAGAAAGAATACAGTACAATAATAGGAAACAATACAATGAGCATAAAATCAATGTAAAAAATACAATACAGTAGATAAAGCAGAAATAATGGTGACCCTTCTCAAACGAGCTTACAATCTACAACGGGATAGGGGTTACACAAAGTACAGGGGCTTATTACACTGATGGTCCAGGCATTTTGAGGAAATGGGGGATAGAAATAAAGTTACATGAATGGTCAGCAGACAATCTGTGTAGAGCTTTTGGGTTTGGTCGAGTTTAAAGAAGAGTTATGTCGAGAGAGATAGTAAATGGGCTATGTACAGTACAAAAGAATTTTGTTAGGGCACATGATAGGCCGCCTTGAAAAGATGTGTTTTAGTGAGCGTCTGAAGCCATGCAAGTTGTGGATGGTCCTGATTTCTTGGAGTAGAGCATTCCAGAGAATTGCTGCAGCTCGGGAGAAGTCTTGGAGCCGGGAGTGGGAGGATCAGATTAGTGCAGATGTTAGTCGAAGTTCATTTGTAGAATGTAGAGAGCAGATGGGATGATAGACAGAGATGAGGGAAGAGATGTAGTGGGGTGCTGCATTGTGAAGAGCTTTGTGGGTGAGAACAAACAATTTGAACTTTATCCTGTAGTGTATAGGCAGCCAGTGCAATGACTGGCACAGAGCAGAGGCATCTGAGTAACGATTGGCCAGGTGAGTGATTCTGGCTGCTGCTTTAAGGATAGACTGTAGAGGGGAAAGTTTAGAGAGGGGGAGGCCAATTAATAGAGAATTGCAATAATCAAGGCGGGAGTGGATTAGGGCCATGGTAAGGGTTTTAGTTGCTTCCATGGTGAAAAAGGGGCAGACTCTAGAGATGTTCTTCAGATATAAGCGACAAGAGCGGACAAGAGATTGTATATGGGAGGTGAAGGAGAGATCAGTGTCAAACGTGACACCCAGACAGCGAGCCTGTTGCCTAGGTGTTATCGTGGTACAGCACACTGAGAGAGATGTCAGATTTAGGGAGGTTAGTTGAGGGCGGGAGCAAAAGAAGTTCAGTTTTGGAAAGGTTGAGTTTTAAATAGAGAGCCGACATGATGTTGGAAACTGCAGCTAGACAGTCATTGGTGTTCTTTAAAACCGCAGGGGTAAGGCCGGGGCTGAAGTGTATAATTGTGTGTCATCAGCATAGAGATTATACTGGAAGCCAAATCTGCTGATGGTGTGTCCAATCGGGGCCGTGTAGAGAGAGAAGAGAAGAGGTCCAAGGACTGAACCCTGAGAGACCCCAATAGCGAGATAGTGAGAGGAAGAGGGGGGGGGGGAGTAGAGCCAGCAAATGATACACTGAAAGAGTGGTCAGAAAGATAGGAAGAGAGTAAGGAGAGAGCGGTGTCCTTTGTACCAATGGAGTGCAACACAGAGAGTAGGAGATGGTGGTCAACAGTGTCAAAAGCTGCAGAGAGATCAAGAAGAATAAGCAGAGAGTGGTTACCATTATGTTTTTCTGTCAGTAGGTCATTGGTCACTTTGATGAGGGCAGTTTCTGTAGAGTGAAGGGGGCGGAAGCCAGACTGTAATGGATCTAGAAGAGAGTGAGCGGAGAGGTAACGGGTAAGGCAGGAGTAGACCAGGTGCTTCAGGAGTTTAGAGATGAAGGGGAGATTGGAGACTGGTCTTTAGTTATTTGTGCGGATGGGTCGAGAGAAGCTTTCTTTAATACTGGAGTAATGATCAAGTGTTTGAAGGAGGAGGGGAAGATGCCAGAAGAGAGAGAGAGGTTGAAGATTTTGGTTAGGTGAGTGGTGACGACCAGACAGAGAGACTGGAGTAGGTGTGAAGGAATGGGGTCAGTGGTGCATGTAGTGGGACAAGAGGAAGACAAGAGCCTGGCAACATCTTCTTCTATAACTGGGTAAAATGGGGAGAGTGAGCTGGAGGAGATGTGGGGAAGAATGGGAGTTGCAGCGCTTGGATACTGGGAGCTGATTTCCTGATTCTCCATAAAGTAAGAGGCCAGATCATCAGCACAGAGGTCAGTAATGGGGGCCTGCACTTTAGGATTGAGTAGAGAGTGAAAGGTGTCGAAGAGTTTTTTTGGATTGTTGGATGTGAGGATATCGGGGTGGTGAAGTAGGTTTGTTTGGCAAGGTGAAGGGCAGAGTTGAAGGTTTTGAGCATGAATTTATAATGGATAAAGTCTTCTGGTGAGCGAGTTTTCCTTCATAGGTGTTCAACACTCTTAGAGCATCGCTGGAGGAATCAAGTTTGTGATGTGAGCCAAGGTTGTTTTGTTCTGTTTGAGGTTCTGAGGGTGAGGGGCACTACTTGGTCCAGGGTGCTTCTGAGACAGTCATTGTAATGATTTACTGCCAGATCTGGACAGGAGAATGAGGAGATTGGGGACAGTGATGAGATGAGGGAGTCTGTGAGTGCATGAGGGTTAATGGCATGTAGATTTCTGGTTGTTTGATAGGTAGGGGTGGGCTTTGGTGGGTGTGGATTAGTGAGCGTGAAGGGGAGAATGTTGTGGTCAGAGAGGGGAAGAGATGAATTATCTAGGAAGGAGGTTGAGCAGAGTCGGGTGAAGACCAGGTCAAGGGTGTTACCATCCTTGTGTGTCTCAGAGGTTGAGAGCTATGAGAGGCCAAGTGAATGCAGGTTAGAGATAGGAATTGGGATGCAGATGGGGAGTTGGGGCTGTTTATGGGGATGTTAAAGTCTCCCATAATGAGGGCTGGTAATTCTGCGGACATGAAGTGTATCAACCATGCTGAGAAATGGTCCAGGAACTGGGTGGGTTGACCCTGGGGGGCGGTATACCACCACTACTCTGAGGGGAAGGGGATGGAATAGCCTAATGGTGTGAACCTCAAAAGAGGGGAATGAGAGTGATGGGGCTGGAGGGATGACCTGGAAAGCATATTGTTGGGACAGGAGTAAGCCAACTCCACCACCATGTTTGTTACCAGGTCTTGGGGAATGAGAGCCACCATAAGAGATACCAGCAGGTGAAGCAGTGTCTGAATCCTGGATCCAGGTTTCAGTGAGGGCCAGGAAATTGAGAGAGTTAGTGAAAAAGTAGTTATGAATGAAGGGACGTTTGTTGCTTACAGACCGTAGATTCCAGAGAGCGCAATTAAAAGAGGGAGATGAAGGTGTGCAGGTAATGCTAATAAGGTTAGAGGGGTTTCTGTGTGAGGTGGGAGAGGGGTTGAAGTTAGCAGAGGGCGGACAGGGTTGGGAGATATATCACCTGACAGGAGCAGCAGTAAAAGGAGAAAGAGCAAGCAGTTTTTGGATTTAGGAAATGATTTATTATGACAAACTTTGGAATATGATGGGCTGAGAATCTTCAGCAAACTGAAGATAGCATGGGAGCTGTACATAGAGTAGGGCAGGTGAAAGGGGCTGATGTGAATGAGTGGTATATGCTGTATTCTGTATATGCTTTTTCATTCTTCTTGACCAGATTTAGAACTATCATTTTGTGTGTCCAGCCACGTTTTGGGCTGCGTTTGCAAAATGGCATGCGTTCTGTGTTTACAGAAAATTACATGCATTTTTACTTGCGTTTGCAATGCGTTTTTCATTTAAATCAATGGGTGCGTTGACGCATCCGTTTCATTGCGTTTGTATGCATTAATGCAGTGCAAAAACGCTTAGGAACACAAACGCAAGCCCCCTTAAATGTGAACTTAGCCATACACTATATACTCTATAATATAATCATGAATTGTGGTGTGTCTTAAAAGGACCCACAGAGAGATTTTCACCTGAGGCCAACAAAAATTATTTTTGTCTCTTTTTTGGGGATATATGTTTTGTTTCTTATTTACCTTTTTTTTTGGCAATATCAGTTGAACATGTAAAGAAAATATGCATTTATTTTTCACATTTTTCTTTCAATTTTTTTTGGCACATAGTGTCACGAAAATATGTTTGCAATTACATTCTTCTTTCCTTTGCAATTATGTTTTATGTATATGGGATATATAGAGTTTATTATTTGTTTAGGGTGTAGCTCAAAATTGCGGTTTGGACTAGTGGTGGCATTTTTTTTAACATTTTGTTTTATTTATTTTGTCTAGCTTATTCCTCAGCCTCCTATGTGAACTGGAGAGTTGGGCTAGTTCCTCTAAGCCCCAGCAGCTTTTGCACCTTCATGACACTGGTTATCATGTGAATGCTGGGACAAGAGAAGGAAGCACTGTGGGTAGAGATGAGTGCATCAATCCATAGAGGATCGAGTTTTAGTAAATTTTTCAGTTTCAAGCAAATTTGAACACTTTTTGACTCAATTTACAGTTCACAAATAAGGCCAGCTTCACACCACGGTGTGATCAGGTCCGGAGCTGTCCGATGTGAATCAGGCCGTGGTGTGAAGCCGGGCTAAAAAAAAAACTTGCCAGAACTACTTGGCACACTGCTAAAGCATCAGACAGAAGCCCAATGTCTTTGTGTGTATTAAAAGAAAAAGAAGAGTTCAGCTCACCCTTTACGCTCCAGGCATGCATGGTCCAAAAACTGCTCACATGTAGCCGCCCCAGTCCCGGCGGGTAAGGGCCGCTTCACACTGCGCGTAATCCGGTCCAGTGCTGTCGGGAGGACCCTGACAGCCGCGGACTGGATCTGCACACATGACTGGGGGGCTATTATTATGCCCTCCGGTCCAGTGTGCAGCGCACGCAGCTGCAGCCGCTGACAGCTCAGGACCGTGGCACCCACGGTCCTGACTTATCAGCAGCGGGAACTGCGTGCGCTGCACACTGGACCGGAGGGCATAATAGCCCTCCAGTCCTGTGTGCAGATCCGGTCCGCGGCTGTCAGGGTCCTCCCGGACAGCACTGGACCGGATCACGCCGCAGCGTGAAGTGGCCCTAACAATCCGAGCAAGAAAAAATCTCCAGCAAAGACAGACAGGGCAGATGAATTAAAATCCAGATAAACTTTATTCTTCCATTCAAACCATCATCCAGCAGTTAGTAGAATGACCCAGCACTAGGAGAGATCCCAGACATTTCGATTTCAAGAAGTCTTAATCATGGAGGAATAAAGTTTATCTGGCGTCTCGGACACAGCGCCTTCAGACTGGCGAAAACCCGCAGGTGCACGCAGGTAGACCGCAGCCACCCTGTACCCATGATCTGCGGTGGGTGCAGGGTGGCTTCTCCCTGCGTGCAGCTGATGGTGACCACTTCTGACTGCACAGCATGAAGTTAACATACTTTGGAGATGCAGAAATCAGGAAACCCGCACCACATCTAAAAACACGCTGTGGTCAGGTGAAGCATGTGGAACATGGGATTTCTACAAATCCCATCCTCTATGCTTGTACTGTACAAGTCAGCATTTTAGATGCAGCAGTAAGACGCTGCATCCAAAGCGCTGCTTTTACTGATCATGCGCACACAGAGTTTTTCTCTTTCCTCTCTCCATATGTATTTTCCAAGTAATTACTAGCTTTTCAATATTGAGATTGTCACAAATACATTCAATGAAAATCACATTTTTGAAGAAAATGTAATGAACTCGTCAATTTCAAATTGAAAGATCCGCTCACATCTAGTCATAATCACATGCTGTACATGGCGCTTATTCATTACTAAGCATGCAGCTATCAGAAAGGCAGAGATGATAATATACTGTCTCTGCCTTTACTACAGGAAGTCTGGCTCTCAGCTCCAAGGACCATGCAGCTGATGACTCAGTAAACACGTTAAATCTCCTTATGGAGCCACATGCAAATTTTCCAAAGTTGTAAACTTGTTCAGTAGTCACTAAGCACAAGCCAATTTCTAAAAAGCTGGGACACTGTAAAAACAACACAAAACAATGATGCAGTAACGCAAATTTCCTATAGTCATATTATTCACAATAGAACACATTTCAGAAGATTAAAGTTAGGCCATGTGCACATGTTAAGTGTTTGGTGAGTTATTTCCCTTCAGTATTTGTAAGACAAAACCATCAGGAGTGGAACAATCAGAGGAAAGGTATAATAGAAACACTCACCACTTCTGGATTTATCACCCAAACTGGTTTTGTTTTAAAAAAATTGTGGTAAAAAAAACACCAAATCTCAACATGTGCACATGACCTTAGTCATTTTTTCATTTCATTTGAAAATATTAACTTGTTTAGAAATAATGAATTTTTTTTCCACGTTAACCCCTTCACCACAGAGCCTGCTTTTCACCTTAAGATTCGTCGGCTGAGTAGGTACATTGTAACTATTCCGTTTTAAAATTGGCAATAACATTTTTTTTCGAAAAAGCTGTAGAGGGCTGAAATTTTGTTGACATCTTTGCAGTTGTTTGTGCCAGAATATATTGGCCAAATTTCAATAAAATATCTCCACCCTCTTCCGAGATAAGGGGTCGAGATATTTAATATAAAATTATGCAGCCTGACAAAGGTTAAAGGATTGTCTGGTGTAAAATGATAATTCTGCAGTCACTCTGTGTGACTCCAGAATTATCAATGCTCCCAGGGCCCATACTGCACGCTGCGAGGATTTTCCGTTTTGTAAGCCAGGAACGGACCACAGTTATGTAGTATGCATGTTCCCAGCAAAACAAGGCTAGTGGGTGCGGCCTCGCTCTATACAATTGTATGGAGCGGGTGCGTCTGACTAGTGGGCATGACCTTGCTCCACAGATTTGTATTGAGTGAGGCCACGCCCACTAGTCGGAGCTTCGGCGGCAGTGGCCGGAAACATGCATACTGCAAAACTGCGTCCATTCCAAATGTAGAAACAGTGAATACTCTCAGCGCACAGTGGGGGCACTGGATGATTCATACTCTGCAGTCACTAAAATATCATTTTAGTCCGGACGACCGATTTAATGACCAGGCCATTTGTTTCAATTCTGATCATGTCACATTATGATGTAATAACTCCGGAGCTCTTCAACGTATTCCAATAATTAGAAGATTTGTTTTGTGATTTTTTTGGTTAGAAATTAGAAGGGTTAAGCTTTTATCAGCAATATCTCTTTTTTTCAACAACATTTACAAAACCATTTTTTAAGGGACCACATCACATTTGGAGTGATTTTGAGATACCTATGTGACAGAAAATACCTAATTATTATTATTATTTATTTATATAGTGCCATAATATTCCATGCGCTTACATGTTAAGAGGGCAGACTAGGACAAGTAACATAGTAACAATACAAGTAACAATGGCTGTGGACAATTCTAATAATGACAACATTCTAAAAGAATCCACCAGACTGCTCAAAACCACATTCAAAAAGTTTATTAACCTTCAGATGCTTCACAGGAATTAAAGTAATGTGGACAAAAAAAATAAAAATTTAAGCTTTTTGATCCAAAAAGGTTACTTTCAACCCCAAATTTTCATCCTCACAAGGGTAAGGGCTCGGACACACTCTGCTAGTACATGAGAGTCTCTCGGACAGAGACTCAGAAGAGGCTGGAGCAGTGACCCTGAATGGCTTCTCCCTGTCTGGAATGGGAGTGTGGAGCTGCACAAAACCACAATCAGCTGACAGTCCCGTCCACACAGCGAGAGGCCGTTCAGGGTCACTGCTCCAGCCTCTTCCGAGTTTCGTCCAAGAGACTCTAATGTAACTAGGAGAGTGTGTTTCCAGCCTAATAGAAGAAATTGGACCCCAAAATTGCACTAAAATTGCACTGTTGTGCAATTTCTAATGAGTATGCTGATACACCATATGTGGTGGAAAACTACTATTTGGGCACATGGCAGGGCTTGAAAAGGAAGAAGCAACTTTTGACTTTTCAAATTCAAGATTTGCTGGAATCGTTAGCGGATGTCAAATCGCATTTGGAAACCCCTGATGTGCCTAAATAGTAGAAACCCCCACAAGTGACCCATTTTGGAAAACTAACTCCCTCAAGAAATGTATCTAGATGTGTGGTGACCTTTTTGGACCCCTAGGTGCTTCACAGAATTGTAGCAAGTTGAGGCATAAAATAAAAAAGCACGTTTTCCCACAAAAATGTTCTTTTAGCTCCAACTTTTTTATTTTTACAAGGGTAACAGAAAAAACTGTACCAAGTAATTTGTTGTGCAACTTATCTTGAGTACGTCGATACCAGATATATGGTGGTAAACTACCGTTTGGGTGAACGGCAGGTCTCCAAAAGGAAGGAATACCATTTGACATTTGGAGCACAGAATTTACTGCAATCGTTAGTCGTTGCCATGTTGCATTTGGAGAGCTCTGTTGTGCTTAAACAGTGGAAACCCCCCACACGTGACCCCATTTTGGAAACTAGACCCCTCAAAGAATTTATCTAGATGTGTAGTGAGCACCTTTGACCCCCAGATGCTTCACAGAATTTTAGAACATTAAAATGTGATGAGCTGATGTAATGTACTCCACAGAGCATGCGCATTGCGCAGCCTGAAGTCCGGCTGCAGAGTACCGGAAATTACGCGTTCGGCGTCATACCCGGCATTCTGCAGGATGGAGCGAGCCAGGCTGGGGGGCACGCATTTGGATGTCAATATCACACCCATCAGGGCGTGATAAACTACACAGGAGGCAGCCACGGGACACAGAGAGGACACCCAGGGGGGCTAGCAACGGTTGCCCCCCCGGATCATTAACACAGTAATGTGTAAGTGATAAAAAGCTTTTATTACACAGTCACAGGTCAGATTTAAGGCAGAGAGTGATAGTTAGAGTAGTAATAGGAAGGTGCAAGGACAGGTAGTGATAGCCTGGGGGGCTTTATGCAAGTGACAGGTTCCCTTTCAAGTATAGTTTTTCTGAAACAGCAGAACTTTTCAGCGAAAAACCACAGCACTCTGTAATTGTACAGCAGGCTCTAATTAATGCTGCCTGCGATTTGAGCAGCATGAATCAGATGATCATTTCCATTTAACATGGAGTAATATGAATTTCTTTCTAGGGAATTTAGGGTTCAGCTTGTCATCGTAGAGGTTACTCCTATTGTTATGTGCAGAAGAGATATTTTATTATTGTGACATTTAATGTTAAGAGAGAAATTGGATGCTGTTGTATCTCTTCCCTTTTTAGACAAGACAGGAGCAAGGGGCATCTCAAGATTAAACTACATAGAACAAAGTCACCTTGATCTAAATATGGAGGAAGGACACAGGTACAAATAATGGAGCACTACAGATAAGACTATAAATCAAGATATGTCAGAGGTTACTCCAGAGCACATCTTGACACCTCGTTCATTATTTAATGTGAGCCCTGTGTAATAAGCTATCAAAGAACTCCTGATTATCACAATGTATTGTAATAGATGAAAGGGAGAAATGGAACAAGGATACTTTTGGTGATGAGCCATTAATTTATTATATGTCTATTAGTTTTCATGTACATACAAAGCCATAGAGCCTGGACGGTCTGCCAGACAGTCTCCAATTAGTGGCTGTATGTATGAAGAGATCCTCTCCGAAGAAAATACTTCCATACTGTATATACCAATTAATGGGACAAACATCTACCATAAATTTATTTGTTGGATTAGTACGGAATACATTTGATGTAAAAAACATATAGAACTATCATAAAAAGCCTCCGTATTGCTATAATAGCCCTAATATGTACACAACCACACAAAGGAAGCTATAACATAATTAAAGTACTACTCCAGTGTTTTTATTTTTTTAGCTCTGGATTGGCACATTAAATCAAAGCCGCCTGCCCCCTGTTATTTACTCACCTTCTAGCCACTTAACCTTTCAGCGACACTGCTCTGGTCCCACAGCGCCATCTTGCGATCGTATCTTCTGACTGTCCAAAAGTCTACAGTTACATCACAAGCTTCTAATGCAGTGTTTCTCAACTCCAGTCCTCAGGACCCACCAACACGTTTCCTTAGCATTGCACAGGGGTTTGAATTATCACCAGTGCAGGTGATTAAACTATCACCTGTGCAATACTAAGGAAATCCTGAAAACAAGACCTGTTGGTGGGTCCTGAGGACTGGAGTTGAGAAACACTGTTCTTATGCATTTGAGAGCCAGAACAAGGCCACAATGAGGCTCTCAGAGATGTATTGAGTAGTGACCTCAGTGCCCTCCATGAAACACTGGAGTGCTTGCAGGTCACAAATCACAGGACCAACAACATGAGCTGCAGCCATAAACGATGAAGAAGTCAGAAGGTGATTATAAGACAATGGGTCGTCGGCTTAGATTTAAAGGGGAACTCTGGGTAGATAAAAAAAATTGTACAGTCCCTGCAGTCCTAGACAATAATGCTAAGCTGCCTTACATTTGTATAATGTTTAGGACACTTATAAATCACTTATTCACTAACTGCTCCTTAACAGTCACCCTTTCTGTAGAGGACAATGTGTCATGCTTGATTGAATAGCTCTTCCTCCTCCCTCTCAATCAGGTTCAGCTCATCTGACACTTCCTCATTCAATCACATGAGCATGATGTTATAACAGGTCCTAGAATAAGCTGGGGTCTGGAGACCTGATTATGTACAGAGTGCAGTGGTAAAACCAACCAATGTGTCAACAGGGCCTTATGTGATATCATGCCTATGAGATTAAATCAGGAAATGTCTGTGCTCCGACTCACTGATGCTCACTATGGAGGGAGGGGGAGAGCTGCTTAATCAGTTGTGACATATTTTTCCATAAGAGAGGGGCGATGAGTAAGGAGCAGTTAGTGAAAAAGTGATTTATAAGAGTAATAAACATTATACAAGTGTAACAGGCAGCGTAGCATTATAGTGTAGGAGTGCTGGGACTATACAAAAATGTTTATCTCCCCGGAGTTCCCCTGTAAAGCACCACTCCATTGGTGCAATAAAAAGAAAACCTGGAGTGGTGATTTGGGAATAAAAACAGTTGTACCTTTCTATTCCCTGATGATCTACACTGTTGGCAGAGAAATGCCACTAAATGTGGCACATGACTGCTGTGCGGTGGTACTGGACACATGCTGACAGTCAATAAAAGAAGACAGACAGGAACCTCAGGAGCATCTTTGTCAAAAGGATGTTTTATTTTAGAAGCTGGAAGCTTTTTAATGTGAGTAACGTCATGTGAATAGTGTAAAATACACTATCATGACCTGTGTCTAGCCATAAGCTACGTTCATAATCTATTTCTGTCTCACCATTATATTGAAATGGGGCACCTTCTAACATTATTATATGCACAGCTGCTAAAAGTTTAGGGATGTAAAGATATATTAGGAAAGTCTAGGTTTTTATGTTCAGTTATGAAAGGAATATAGTTAATATTTCTTTTCAATAAATTAAAAATTAAATATCGAAAGGGTATTTTGTGGAAGGGACAAAAAATAATTGTAAGAAGGTTTGTGCAGGGGGCCTTAAAATATGACCTCTCCCAGGACACCATTTTATCATGGTACAACCCTAATGGCCACTTTACACGTCCCAACATCGGTCCGATGTTGGATACAACGGTGTGGGAGCGCGCTTTTTCTGGGCAGCTTTCCAAGATCGCATAGGAGATGTTACACAGCGCGATATAGGCAGGCAACGCAACAGTGATGTGTACGCCCCCTTGTACGGCCGGCCCAGGAACGACCATTTAACATGGGAGTGAATAGGGGAAGTTTTACACAGCACGATCCGGCCACATCGTCCATCCAATATCGGGCAGTTGGAGAGCCTGCTCATTTGATCCCCGATATCGTTTTGGCATCGTTCGAGCATCGTATTGGACATTTACACAATACAAAGCACGAACGATATCGGGGCCAACGCACAAACCATGTGACTTTTTATCGGAGTTGGACGCCGATACCGGGACGTGTAAAGTGGCCATAATACAGTGGATTTATGTCAGACAAAAACAATCAGAGGAAAAACATCTGGTTTGAATCACGAGCGCTCCCAGGATGGCAGAGAAGTCACTTTATAACTTCAGAATTTATAAACAAAACTTAAAACAACACGTTTTTGAAGGCTATTTTTAAATGTTTGAGCCAAAACGCGTTGTTTTAAGTTTTGTTAATAAGTTCTGAAGTTATAAAGTGACTTCTCTGCCATTCTGGGAGCGCTCATGATTCAAACCGGATGTTTTTCCTCTGATTATTTCTGACAAACCTACTGGCTGGAGGTTCTGAGTGTCCGGCACGTAGCTGCAAACCAGCAGTGGATACAGCTTCACTCCTGCACTCTATACTTGTAACAAGACATCTAAAAGGTGAGGAGCTTTCTTTCTGACTATACTAGAATTTCATTACATCTGCACTTAGATCTGCGCCTCTCTCCTTCTTATCTCCCTCCCAACCAGGACCCTACAGCCCTGAGGAGTCCACAGGTAGTATTTCAGACAAAAACAGAATCTTATTGGTGCTAATACATAGGGACATCACAAAAGTCAGTTTGGCACTAAGCTACAACGTAATCTTCTACTTCTGCTGCTAGTATTTATTCTGTTTACAGATGAGCCGATAACTTCCCACAATCCCGATTCATGGTCCAGGTTGGTGCTCTCTGGTCATGGAAAAGAGCTCTGCAAATTTTTTGAATTTCCAGATTCCATGATGTGGCGTTTGGATTACCAGTCTGGGCTGGCATCATCTATGCTGTGCATAGATGAGATGACATCTCCCCAGCCCTGCCAATTATAAGCCAAACCTTAGATCCTGGATAGTTGGAATTCGGACAGCCCTTGTCCATGGCTAGAGAGCACCGATCCGGACTGGGAAGTGATTAACTTATACTAGCTCTGTGCTCTTTAAATGTCAGACAAAATAGCAACTAAGGTCTGCCGCCTAGAGTAGTAATGTAACACCATTTATCCACCCTTTACTTTCTGTAATCATATCTCAAAAAGGCCCTCTAGAAGGGGATGTTCATCAAGTGATTGTTTGTCTGCTTTATGCTCTTTTAATATACTTAGGATTTTCTGCCCCCAAATCATAGTGGAAAATCTACCTTTGTGAACAAATCTGAATGCCGAAATGTTCTGGATATTTTGGTACTTTTATTTCAGCACCCAATAATATTAAAGCATTAGTGGCAATTTTTGAAAGGAGACATATTGTACATGCTACTGTAGGCCTTCAGACAAATAAAAAAATATACAAAATGTCATGTCAGGAACTCCATAGAATTCTAAATAAGCCCTGAAGGCAGATTCTTTGGGAAATTTGTGTCCAGCCCATAGATCTTAACAGTCCATTTCTATATTGCTCCCACCTGTCCCAGATTCAGTTGGATTGTCCCATCAAATCTTGACTGTGTCATGACTTTCTCACCGTTTTCCATGGCTTCTCCTCAGGGGCAGGGCGATCTCTTTGCACATGCATCCATTAAGTAACATTTCTCTTCTACTACTCAGAACTAGAAATGAGCGGACCTTCACCGAACATGTTTGACAATTTCAATTTCAGTACAAACATTGCAGATTCTTTTTGAGATTCGGGATTGGAAATCCAAACAATTTCCCCCAAAAATGGCAAACATGGCTATGTCCTGAAAAAAAGTGTGAAATTT
Organism: Allobates femoralis; assembly: GCA_033576535.1. Taxonomy (NCBI): domain Eukaryota; kingdom Metazoa; phylum Chordata; class Amphibia; order Anura; family Aromobatidae; genus Allobates; species Allobates femoralis. Next base: position 60,553,599 of record JARQOC010000008.1, on the reverse strand, counting down.
AAAATGGTTCCAAAACTTTCCCTGTTAGGTGCCAAAACACTCGCTGAAAGACTCGTTGGCCGGGAACAACACCTAAACTTAAGGTTAGGTGTGTTCCAACCATCAGGTCTACCAGCTGGTATCAAGCTATAGAATTTTTTTGAGCTTTATATGAAATTATTTAAGCTTCCTGGAGTTTGCAGATGTTTTGACATGTGTAGAGTGTGAATTTTGGAAACAGTGCCAGATGTGGAATCATCTGTGAAGTCTAGGAAGATTACAATGTCCTTAAAACATCCATTTAAAAGAGTTTAACATTTTTTAGGGATTTATATATATATATATATATATATATATATATATATATTTATATATATATTTATTTTTTTTATTATTATTATTATTATTATTATTATTTTTTCTTTTTTGAGAGAGCAAAACTTTATTATAGCATAGGGTCAGCAGTGTGTGAGGCCATCTCTTCTACACTTATGTGATAGCAATTCATGTAAAAATAGCATATGGCCATTATATGCTTCACATACATGTCTTATAGGTCTGTTCACAATCATGAAACATCATGCATATTCCTTCTTGAAAATGTGAAATCACTATTTTATATCATTCCATGTTTACTATACAGATTTTTGGCACATACACGTCTGTCTTATTATATGTATAATTCATATTGAACTTGTCCTTGCATTGCTGCTCCACACTTCTTTATTCATTAGCATTCCAGATGAATTGGTGAATTCGTAACTGAATAATGTTATTTGTTTTCATCATTATGTCTCTTACAAATATGTCAGTCTTCAATAATCACTGCACCTAGTACCTGCGCAACCCAGGTTTTACCTTGTGGCATCGTGAATTGGTTATGTGTGACGTTACTTCTGCAGCCCACAGTACTGAAGAGTTAATGAGGGGAGCTAGGTAACAAGCTTGTGCAAACAGCAATATCTTGGAGTGATTAATTGTGTCTGACTCAGTTCTCAGTGGAATATATTCAGAATCACTGCACACGTACAACGGAATATTTGCTTATAGGTGAGAATTTATTTATAGAGGAGTATGACCTCATATGACGTTTCAGCCTAATTACAGGCTTTGATCACATAATCGCTAGTTCTGTATTGAATACGTTGAAGAATGTACTTGGATGCGTTTCCAAGTTTGCTTCTTGGAGGTTAATTCAGTGGAATCAGACATAGAGGGTATTGCCCTGTTTATTTGTAGTGAAGGGATCCCAATTGGATGTTCACTAGGTAGCAGTAGCTGTGATGGATGATCCCTGTTGATTTCAGAGCCAGGCAAAGAGTAGTTACTCAAAGGGGGAGGAGCAGCCTGGTGGACAGTGTTTCCACCTCAAAGGTCCATGGGATGAACATTCAATTGGGATCCCTTCACTACAAATAAACAGGGCAATACCCTCTAGGTTGGGGTCTCCTGTGCAGCATGGTGTGGATAAAATGCTGCACTCAGATACTAGAGAAGGACCTGAGCTCACAGTCAGGAGGTGAGCTGTTGCACATGCCATCCGAGAGCACCACATGTCACACTGCAAAGGACCTTGAAGCATTACTGGCTGTATTAAATCTGCAGCCAGTGCCACAGCTACTGGATTACCAATACCACTGGGACCAGGAGTATGATGCGGAGTTCGAGGAGGATGACAATGAGAAGGCTGAGGAGGAGGCCAAGGTAGAAGAGGCAGAAAACCAAGATTCCCAGCCACGCCCACCAGAGGCCTTCGACTGGGACAATGCCATGTGGGGATCCTTACCCCTCCAAGCAACTATCCAGTACGGCATGAACCTTCAAGAAGGTGTGGGGTAGCAAGGGGTGGTTAGCATAAGTCGGGTTGCCACCACCAACCAATTTGAGAAATGGAAGGAGGAGGCCGACCAGGAAATAATGTGGCGACAGGTAAAGGACAGACCTTTCATGGTTAGCCAGCCAACTGCATCCAATCCCATGGGGCATGTCGGTGTGGCACAAGTTGCTGCTGTCTGGCATATAGGGTGTGGTCGTCCTCTAGTTCCTCCATCTTCTCCAGCAGTGGCCATGATGGAGTGTTCTGGGGACAGGTGGTGGCAGAGAATGTCCCAGTAGAAGTAACCCTTGTGACCCCTGAGACCTTTCTATCACCAATGCGAACCTTCAGCCTGGGCAATGCTGAGAATGCTGGAAGACTGTTTCAATGCCATGAAGAGTGGACTTTCCTAAAAAAGGCATGTTGTTTGGTCGATGACCCATCCCTTAGTTGGCATTTTGGCTATAGAAGGACTTTTTTGAGTTGTTTTTTTTTTCAGTTCTTTCTTGACTGAGGGTTGCATTTTTGTTAATATTTTATTTCCCCTTCCCATGTTTTTCGCCATTTGCACTTCCCCCTACTGGATAATTGGGCATGCATGCAGCCTCTGGGGACCAACTCATAGACCTTAATAGACTCTGTCCTTCATTAAGTACAGAAAAAAGCAATTACATTATTAATGCACTTTAAAAACAATAATAAACATCACAAAGACACGATACTGCCTCTAATGTCTCCAAAGCTCCAGGTATACTAGTAGTCACCTAAGCCATCACCTGAATCATGACTGACCAATACACGTGAATAGGCACTCTCCAACACTCCTCCAACACCACACTCAGGCTGCACTTCCAGGTAACAATACTACCTGCAACTCAAACCCTCCCTGCATAATGAAAAGAAAAATTGGAATCTGGCTCATATAAGACTGGATTTTTTATTTATCAATAAAAATGGTACAAACAGAAGAAAAAATTACGTGGCCGGCATGTCCAAAGTCAACACGTTTCGGTTGCGTCATGAGTCATGAGTAAAGTTGCTTAATGCAACCAAAACGCATATCCGTATGAGTCGGATTCCAATTTTTCCTTTCCTAGTTTTCACTTGGGCCGAGGCAGGGCTTCTGAGCTTGAGGTGGCAAGCAGAAAGCAACTGGGTGAGCTGGACGTTTGAAAGTTTATTTGTATTTCCTGCATCATCTCAATCTTCCGACGGCAAAATATTACACGGGGCAGTATCTGTGGGTGAAGTAATAATTTTTTATGCCTCGGCATGAAATTAAGTTGGTGGTCCGTTCTGGATGTGTGTAGTTGTACTACGGGGGCGTTATGCCCATGCAGGTTGCATGATGCTATTGACTTCATCTGGCCAGGACCAGATGATGTAAAGTTCAATTAAGGAGAGCACCATTCCACTATAAACTTTTTACTTGATGATAATTTGTTAGGAAGTATGTACAGTAGATAGCAACGGGCTAAGCAGTTGCGTAACATCAGCGCCGCGGGCCCAGGTGCAGGATTTACTCCGGGGCCCCATAGGTGAGGAGCGGGGGGGGAAGGTGCTACCAGGAATTTTAAAATCCTGGCGTGCGAAGTTGATGAGGGGGGTTCGAGTTTTCGTGTGAGTACTCGGTGTGGGACTTGCCTTAAGGTGCCTCCCGCGATGTCAGCTTCAGCACCGATAACAAGAGAGGAGGGGCGGGCACAGCTGCAGGAAGTGAGGCTTGACTCACTTCCGTTCTCCCTCCTCTCCTCGGGCACACGCGGTCGCGGCGGCTGGCTGCTGTGACCACGGTAGTTACGCTACTGGGCATAAGTTCATGAATATTTCTTTCACAACATGGCACATTGTTATCCATAGCCTGATATTTAAACACAATCTTTCTATCTTTCCAGCACACCTCGAGTTCCTTCAACACATCCTAGCTTAGTACTAGAATCAAGTTAGTGAGATTCCTATTTTCAACCTGCAGTTCTGCATTTTCTTCGTTTTAATGGAATCATTTTGCCAATATGGCTGCACTTAACTTCTCCAGGTCTGATGCTTTGGGATATTACACCTAGGGGACCTCTCTTCATTTCACATACTGTTCCATCCTGGCTCATTATCTCTCTAAGGCTAGGGCCACACTTGTGTCATGCATCCAGTAACTGGATCCAGTTTTTGACATGTTGAAATCTTGAAAACCTGATCCGATAATGCACCCATAGACTCCAATGCAAAAAATGGATTGCAAAAGTGCAATCCGTTTACCGGATTGGGTTTTTCCTAAATCCAGTAAAAACATGGTCTGCAATATTTTTTGGTGCATTTTCAAAACCGGATGCACCATGCGTTAAGGGATCCGGTACCATAGCCGGTAAAAATGACTCAAAAATGGCAAGGGGAAAAAACTGGATCCATTAATGCATCCAGTAAACGGATGCAACCTCTAAAGTATGACCCTAGTCTAACTTATAAACTCAGGGAACTTACCGCTAGGTGTCCTGTCTCAGGCCCCATCTCCTCTCGACCACTGTTTCCTTCATTCACCTGTCCCTTTTATTCTGTATTCAGTATCACATAATCTTTTGCCTCGGCTCTGCCTTCTAGTCAGACCTTAGGTCCGTCACTACTGCCCACCGGCCCCTATCTGCCCTCCTGACAAGAAACTGTCACTTTTCCCTCTCTCTAGCCTCTCCAGCTCTGGGATAGTCCCAAACTTTACCTCTGTTTTTACCTACGGTCAAGCAAAACAAATTCAATCACAAATAATGCATGGTACAATACACATTACACATCTTATCATTACTAATGTCTTCAAGGGAGAACGTGTGGCATCCATCATGGCTGTATGTCCTCTTTTTACAGGTCCTTTTATATTTGTTTGTTTGCAGTACTTCATATTGGATTCCTCTTTATTTTTTGTTTGTGAAGTCTACAAGAAATAAATTGCAGGCTGGAAAATGGTACAGCTGGCTTGTGTCCATGCAGTAGTACAAGCCACATTCATTTGTTTTTAACACATGTGACTGGACATGAATGTTTAATCCCAGCAGAGAGACAGCAGTATTATTCCACATCTTAGGAAAGCATTATGTACAAGTCTTTTATTTTAGTGCCCTACATACAGTTCTCTTCTTTCCAAAATTTAGCAGTCGCATTTAAAGTGAATGTCAAGCTGAGAGATGCTGCTGCCGTGGTGACTGTGACTGATTGCTAGGTATCGTGGATGCCAACAGGTATATTGCACCTGTTGTATTAATAGGGTGAATAGAACAGGATGTGTGCCAATAGCTGCCAGGCATATGTCACACCCGGGGACAGGGGTACCCGGAACCGGGCCCTTTCATCTTCAACGGCTGCGGGGTCATCACGATGACGTGATCCGTCCAGTGGTCCCAGGTGCGGCAATAAAAAGGGGAAAAAGAGTTTATAGTATAGAATGGGGAAAAAAAGTTTATACTTATTCGTGACACCACCTGTGATTTGTGGCTAGCAAAGCCACCACTGCCTTCCAGGCCTCTGGGGAACGATGATGAAGGCGGCAGCCAGGATGCTGAGCCCTCCACGGGCAGGGCTTGGTGTTCCCTAGAGCAGGTATAGGGATGCAGTCTATGTGAATGAAGAATGTTGGAGGTGCAGGGTTCAGTGTGTGAAGAATAAACAGACACAGAGGGAACAGTTCTCTTTTACCTTTTACTTAGTAGTAAAGTTGTCCGGGTACTGTCCAAAGCTGGTGTTGGGGATTCGGGCTTGGAAGCAAGTTGGGGCAATCCACTCATGCAAGTTCTGGGGTCTACCTACTGCTTCATTGTCTGTGGGCCTTTGCTGTGTGTAGCTGTGCTGAGGCCTCCTTTAGTTTGCTCTGGCTGTGTGACAGGCAGAGTGAGCTCTCTGATGGTTCCCCGTCTTAGCTGGGTCTCCTGAGCCCTATTATGCGGCTGTGTGTCCTAGCCTTAGGTTGGGCAGGCAACGTGAAATCACCCACCCTCCTGGTTTGGTTGCTGGATATAGAATTCTTGGCGAACCTCGGTCTACGGTGACTGTACTGCACTAACTATTGGGTCGAACCGGCACTGGCTCCACTCCCCAGACCTAGTCCTCCACTTCCCAGACCCTCTACACGAGTCTCACACACGGTCTCCTAAGTCTCCTAGGACGAGCCTGGCGTGGCTCCGTCCGTAGGGTGTCTTCTACAGTCCTCCTGGGAACTGAACTGCCTGACCCCTTCCCCAGACCAGAATTTATAGGGAACCTGCCCTGAACTCGGGCTTTAGAGCTCCCTCTTCTGTCCTGGAGTCAAGAAGGTGTTGTGTGTGTATGTGTTACCTGGTACATGTCTTGCCTTGCTTCCAAGCTTGTATTGTGGCAACCGGTCCGCAGGGTGCCACACATGCATTATAACTGACAATTATCTGACGGACACCAAACCACCTTCCTATACACAAGTGAGTGAAGCTAGGTTATCAATTTATTTAATAAATGTAATGCAAACCATATAAGGCAGATTTTGTGACCTTTTGTGTCGAGCCCCAGGCCCTGGGATACTCGGGTATCAGGCTCGGAGGGGTTCACGGGGATGTCACAGGTGGCGGTGCCTGAGCCCGTGGTCTGGGTGACACTTCAATAAGGGGTTATGTACATGGGATAAGAGTTATTGTCACGTGACGCCACCTGTAGTACCTGGTGATGGGTCACTGTCCTCCGGAGGGCAATGGTATTGTGGCAAGAATGGCAAAGCTCCATAAGGTGAAGCTGCACTTCCAGGGCAGCATAGAGAAAAGGGGCAGCTTGGAGTGGGACTTGAGGACAGGTTAAGAAAGCAGTAAGGCAGTCTATAGGGAGGCTGGGGACGGAGAGGCAATGACGCACCCACTCTGAAGAAAGTCTCTTTTACCTTTTTACTCGTGGTATTCACAGGTAGAGATGTTCAGAGCACTGTCGGGTGACCAGGTGCACAGTGAGTCTCCACAGCAAATGGGTGTACAGTTGTGGCCAAAAGTATTGACACCCCTGCAATTCTGTCAGATATGACTCAGTTTCTTCCTGAAAATGATTGCAATCACAAATTCTTTGGTATTATTATCTTCATTTAATTTGTCTTCAATGAAAAAAACACAAAAAGAATTGTCCTAAAGCCAAATTGGATCTAATTCCACACCAAACATAAAAAAGGGGGTGGACAAAAGTATTGGCACTCTTAGAAAAATCATGTGATGCTTCTCTAATTTGTGTAATTAACAGCACCTGTAACTTATCTGTGGCACCTAACAGGTGTTGGCAATAACTAAATCACATTGCAGCCAGTTGACATGGATTAAAGTTGACTCAACCTCTGTCCTGTGTCCTTGTGTGTACCACATTGAGCATGGAGAAAAAAAGAAGACCAAATAATTGTCTGAGGACTTGGGAAACCAAATTGTGAGGAAGCATGAGCAATCTCAAGGCTACAAGTCCATCTCCAAGACCTGAATGTTCCTGTGTCTACCGTGCGCAGTGTCATCAAGAAGTTTAAAGCCCATGGCACTGTGGCTAACCTCCCTAGATGTGGATGGAAAAGAAAAATTGACGAGAGATTTCAACGCAAGATTGTGCAGGGTGGTGGATAAAGAACTTCGACTAACATCCAAACAAGTTCAAGCTGCCCTGCAGTCCGAGGGTACAACAGTGTCAACCCGTACTATCCGTCGGCGTCTGAATGAAAAGGGACTGTATGGTAGGATACCAAGGAAGACCCCACTTCTTACTCCGAGACATAAAAAAGCCAGGCTGGAGTTTGCCAAAATTACCTGAGAAAGCCTAAAATGTTTTGGAAGAATGTTCTCTGGTCAGATGAGACCCAAAGTAGAGCTTTTTGGGCAAAGGTATCAACATAGAGTTTACAGGAGAAAAAAGAGGCATTCAAAGAAAAGAACACGGTCCCTACAGTCAAACATGGCGGAGGTTCCCTGATGTTTTGGGGTTGCTTTGCTGCCTCTGGCACTGGACTGCTTGACCGTGTGCATGGCATTATGAAGTCTGAAGACTATCAACAAATTTTGCAACATAATGTAGGACCCAGTGTGAGAAAGCTGGGTCTCCCTCAGAGGTCATTCCAGCAGGACAATGACCCAAAACACACTTCAAAAAGCACTAGAAAATGGTTTGAGAGAAAGCACTGGAGACTTCTAAGGTGGCCAGCAATGAGTCCAGACCTGAATACCATAGAACACCTGTGGAGAGATCTAAAAATGGCAGTTTGGAGAAGGCGCCCTTCAAATATCAGGGACCTGGAGCAGTTTGCCAAAGAAGAATGGTCTAAAATCCAGCAGAGCATTGTAAGAAACTCATTGATGGTTACTGGAAGCGGTTGATCACAGTTATTTTGGCTAAAGGTTGTGCAACCAAGTATTAGGCTGAGGGTGCCAATACTTTTGTCCGGTCCATTTTTGGAGTTTTGTGTGAAATGATCAATGTTTTGCTTTTTTGCTTCATTCTCTTTTGTGTTTTTTCATTGAAGACAAATTAAATGAAGATAATAAACCAAAGAATTTGTGATTGCAATCATTTTCAGGAAGAAATGAGTGTTATCTGACAGAATTGCAGGGGTGTCAATACTTTTGGCCACAACTGTATCTGTCTATCTGTCTATTTATCTATCCATATATGTTTCTTTCTATCTATTTTCTATCTATCTTTATTTCTGACATCTATATCTTTATATAAGATTGCGCTATTAATATATAAGTAGCTTCATTTTACATAGCGTTATTGCAGTATGTAAAAGATGATGTGGATGTTAAACATGCATCGCATACACATGTCATGTCATGTACGTGTGCATATGACATCCATTTTTTTCGCACCTATTGACTTGTGTTGGCCAGTCTTGGTTGTTTTATGCGGCCATACGCAGCATGCTATAATTTTTCCTCGGCCTCTTACCAGCTGAGGAAACACTCGAAGAGGGAAAGGGCCCTATAGATTAACATTGGTGCGAGGGCAAACACATTTTCTATACGATTGCACTTGTCACATTTTAAACACAGAAATGAGTGTACTCTAAAGGTGCATGTTTCTAAGGCGACAACCTCTAGGAGGCTATACGCTTACCTTATCATTTCAGTTTGGACTGTAGACTCCATTTAAGTTAATTTAATGGAAATATAAGATATAAAATATGCTCCTGTTTTACATATTTAAACTCCTGACAAGCATATAAGGCTGCAGGTGGCATGTTTTATTGCTAATGTGAAAAGTAATGTTTCTTTAAGAAGAAAGTGAAGTTATTTTAGATCTTCAGGATTGCCTGTGCCATGTGTAGCCCCCAAATTGAGGGGGAAAGCATTGAAAACCTTGGGAGAAGAATGTCAACTTCAGCATCAATTAGATGGGAGAAATCAAATACTGAATTATTAAGTGTAATTACAGGCAGGATTACTTCAATAGGCAGAGTAATTTTACAGATGATTGCTGGAAAACATGAGACAAAAGAGTTCCTTTAATCTTTCGGCAAATCTATTTATACCACAAGAATGCTTGCAGTGTATACTCTGTGCATACAGAGATGGAGCGATAGATATACATAGATTGTCCCAGATAAAGGATTCTTTTACATGATTTAGTATGGCAAGGGGCAGGTAAAGGGGATTAACTAGGCACTGGAATGCTCTACAGGAGTCTTCACAAGGGCTGGGAAGCCGTTTCATTTAATATTCATATTAGTTGTTTTCTGTGTATAAAAAATGGCAAATTGTGATGCAGGAAGTTAGCGCAAATTAAGAAACATCTTCAATATTAAGACTGGGTTCACACCCGCCAACCGGGACTCTTCAAAAATAAACAGCCAACGGCCATTTAATACAGAAAAAAACAGCACTGTTGCGCCACACCACTAAATTTCACCACAATGTGGCTCTATTAAATGAACACTAACCTTTCCAGGTTGTGCACGAATCCGCACAACCGGGTTAAGCGTATAGGGCGTTAGGGTCCATAAGGTTGATGATCATCAGACCTCTGTGTGAAGAGAAGATATTTTACGCTCCTTGAGTTGGTAGGAAACACTTCCTTGTCTCCTCAGAGCCGGCTGATCATGTGATGGACACATGTGGAGTTTGGATGATGTACTGCCAAGTCCTGTGGACTTACCCGAGCAGCTCGCTACACCGCGCTCCCCGAAGGGAGAGTAGGTACGAATGATAGAAGGAGCGGTGTTAGAATGTGGCGCTAGGTAACACAAGATCAAGCCTTCATAGATTTACCTTAGGTTTATTACACAAAGCTGCAGGGTGCGACCACAACGCGTTTTGACACGCAAATCAGCGGATCCACTTGAGAAAGACGCTGATTTGCATGTCAAAACGCGTTGTGGTCGTGTAGAGACCAGTGGTAAGGCCGCGGGTGTGTGTGTAGGATCTTTCTCAACAGAATCCCCATACTCAGGTTTAACCGATAATAACTTTTCTTTAGTGGCAAACATGTTTATATCACAGTCAACCGAACTATATGTGCACTTGTATATATATTAGAGTCTCTGAATCTTCACTTCTGCTGGGTACGCAGCAAGAAAAGAAAACACAACAATGAAGATATCTTTCCCTAACTTTCCCTAAAATCACGTACCAGTCTTATCACAGAAGAAGATATCGCTCCCACGTAGCAGGCCTGGGGGTCTCCTCAGTCTTCTTCTTTGGTCTCCTTCAGCAGGTAACAGAATTTTCTTTGTTAGTCTCTCCCAGTCTCAGGGCACACCGAGCAGGAGGGAGATCACGGCAGTACAAATGGCTCCCTTATGACGGTCACGGCCCCTGCACATGCACTCTGGGTGTTCGGCGGGCAAGGTTTTGCAGAGCGGCCAGATACACAGCACCAAAGTCCAGTGGCCCAGGATCAGTCACGGGGGCTTCTGCGGGGTGATTTTTCCGGCAAGGTGTAGCAAAGTAGCCCTCTTTCAACAGACATCCACAGGCAGATCTTCCCTGGTTCAGCTCTGACTCTGTACTAATCTCCCGCCCTTTTTCTTACTCAGCACAAGGCTGTTGGGGGAGGGGATCAGCAAACAATGTTTTTTTTCTCTCTGCAGTCATTTCAGCAATTGTCCACAAGGGGGCAGTATCGGACTGTGTAATGCTCACTTCAGTGTCCATTTCAATAATACAATCTGAATTGCTCACCTCACTACAGTCGCACCCTGCAGCTTTGTGTAATAAACCTAAGGTAAATCTATGAAGGCTTGATCTTGTGTTACCTAGCGCCGCATTCTAACACCGCTCCTTCTATCATTCGTAACGGCCATTTAATGGCATATTTACTGACAAACTGTGCTTCAGACGTACATCGATGATCAGTAATGATAGGCTGGTATTGTTCTCAGCAGCACAGGTGTTGATTACACAGGGCAATGAGCTACCGAAAACGATCATTTTTAAGTAAGCCAAAAGTGAGCATTCACGATGATTGTCCAGAGTAATTCCAATCTAACAGTTCTCTCTTTTTTTACTGAATATCTTATGTGATTTTCACAAAAATATTTAATTTCTACTTGATTTGAAAAAATGCCCACCTTTATACAAGGCTAGGTTTTAAATAGCTCTTGGGTTCTATTCCTGGCCTCACCCAAATTCCATTCCCTGATTACCCCAGTTAAGTGGGATGTATGGAGGCAGTCCTAGCACCCCAGGCTCCTATCTTAGTATTCCCATTTTATCCCTCCCTTCCCTCTTCCTCTTTGTCTTTATCTCTATTTTCTCTCCTCCTTTCTCCTTTCCGCCTTTAGGTTTTGACACCTAGTTTGTGTGGGTGTCCTCCCAAAGTTGGAAGGGCATCCAAGCAATTGACTGCAATGCAGCCCTGTGTTTGATGCAACAGCACAGTGGAATTACAATAGAGCTACTAGATTACTGAATGCCGTAGTTTACAGTAAAATGTTGTTTACTCCTGGATTGGGCACTTTTTGAACAGCAATACTATCTGTGTAACTAGTGTCTAAATCTATTCTTTAAACTGCTCAATTAAATTAGATTAAGCATAAAAAAGGGAAAAAAGGGCAATTTCCAGAGGGCCAGAAGTAATACAGAGTCTGACTGTTCATGGTTATTGCAATATGGAGAGAAGGGATACACAGCAACCAGTCTCTAGTGGCTGTTATACATGTTTTCTTGGGTGGACAGTCAGGATCCCAAACTATCTCATCGGTAATGCCAGTTTACTTTGGAAACTTAAATATTCCCAATAAATGCCTTTGCATTGTTTTGAGATATAGGTCTGTGATATTTGCAATGATACCAGGCTAGGCTAAAAGGATTTTACATTTACAACACATGACGTATGGAAAAGTAACATGTCCTAAATGATTTCCCTTCCCACCTCAGAATGCTCAACCTCAGAACATGTAAATAAAGGCATATTCTCTTCTCTAAGATCTTATCTCAATATGTAATAGGTATAATAATAATCTTGGCAAGTAAATGCATTTAGAAATGTTGTATGGATCTCCCGGTGACAGGGGATTGCAGTCTAGATATCCATGGCTATGACCACTAGCAACTAACTGTCACTATACGAGTAGTCGTAACCATGGATACCTAAGCTGCTGTAATGTCCTGCATATGAGGTAAGTGACATTGCTAATCAGGAGATCTATACTACATTTATAAATGGAGGTATTTGTTAATATTATTATTATTATACCTATGGCATATTGGTATACGATATTAGAGATGGGAATACCCCTTTATTTAAAAAAAAACGTGTCTTATCTTTTTTGTCTCCAAAGTATCTGTATCCTTTTCCATCTTTGAATTTTGCCCTGTTTTGTTATTAGGTGTTATTGGGCTGTGTCTCCTATAGGATGCTGTGATTGATTTGAACAGTTGTTTTGTGCTGACAGTCTCCCTTTAAGTCTGCCGCTCATTGACTTTAAAGTGAATTTTTAATTCCCTCTTACCCACTGATTACCATATCACCTACAGTAATGGCCAAAAGTGTTGGCACCCTTGAAATTGTTGAAGAAAATGAATTATTTCTCCCAGAACTTTGTTACATTCACACATGTTTGTTTCCTTTGTTGCTATTGGAATTATGCACAGCAAAAAACAAAGAAAAAAAGGCAAATTGGACATAATTTCACACAAAAATCCAGAAATGTTCCGGAAACATTTTTGGAACGTTCAACTTAATATTTGGTTGCAAACCTTTGGAATAAATAACTGCAACCAATCACTATCCATTAACCACCAGCAAGCCTTTTACACCTCTCAACTGGAATTTTGGACCACTCCTCAAACTGCTCCATGGCTCTCATAATTGTCGGCGCCTTCTCTCACAGCACTTTTAAGATCTCTCCACTAATCTTCAATGAGATTTAAATCCAGACTCATTGCTGCCCCTTCAGAACTCTGTTTTACACTTTGTTTCCATCCATTTCTGGGGTTTCTTGAAATGTATTTGGGGGTCATTGTCCTGCTGGAAGAACCATGATGTAAGACACCCTGCTTTCTGACAATGGGCACTATATTGCGACACAAAAACCTTTGGTAATCTTCAGATTTCTGTTCCGGTCCTGCGCAGTGTGCGGGTGTATGGGCTGTACGGTCCAGCTGCGGCGCATGTGCAGTGTGCATATTAAAACCAGCCGTACACCTGATAAAGCCCCCACAATACATCGGGACGGAACTGAGGTGCAAGAGGAGGAGGCCATAATTTCAACATAGGGATGCACAGGAGAATGAATGATGCCGCCCAGCGAGGAGTGATAAGAGCCTGTGAGGCGGGAGGAAGAATGGAGCGCTTGAGACCGCCCAACCCAGTCCACCCCATAGACTGGAGCCATCATTATCATAGGAATATGTAAGTTATTAAATTGTTTTTGTAAAGCTTTATAGTGCAGTTTTAGGTCAGAGAGGGAAGGTTGGGGATGAGCTAGCGAGGTGCAGGGACAGGTATGTAGTGGTAAGATAGGGGGGTAAAATGACCTGACAGGTTCCCTTTAATCCACAGTAAATTCATATTATTTGTTTCAGTGGAGTATGAAGTTACATTTTTACACAACTTGCAAATAGCAGCAGCCAGAAGTTACATTTGTAAGAATGAGATTTTATGGAGGATGCCTTTTGAAAATATGAAGAATAAGTGGTTTAATAGATTTTTACAAACTGCGGTATGATCTATTTGTTACATTTTGTCAGAAAACTTTCCTTTTGAAGTAATCGAAGAGAATTCATAAAAAGTTCAAACACTTCCTAGTAATGATTCCGTAACAAATGTATCTTTCCTATTGTGCCTTTGGTAATTGATGTGAATAAAGGGATATTCCGCTCCATAAAGCGGTAACACTGTGTACACAAAGGATTATACTGATGGAATAAATACAGATTATTGCTTTCATAGCTTTGTCACCACAGATATGTGTGATCAGAGCAGTGTAAAGAAGCAGTATAGCACATATTCTTCAATTAGCCAGACATCACTTTCTTCTTCAACAATTATTTTAAAACACATCTAATACGGTCAAAGCATAAAAGATGACTGACAGCCATCCTTCTGCCCCAATTAGAGACCGGAGAATCAATTTGCAGGGCTTTGGCCCTTCAGCCGGGTCATTAATCTGAGACCAGTGTGACGCACACATGATGTCGCGCCAAGTCATCTAATCAAAAGAAGGGCAGTGATTTTCAGGAGGTAAGGAGACCAGGAGGCCTCTTGTCCTGTGGTCTTACATTAATGACCTGGCTGAAGGACCAGAGCCCTGCAATTCAATTCTCCCTTCTCTAGCCCCAATAAATACAATCTTTAAAAGAGAACCTGTGAGGACCTTTCCAGTCATTAAGTTACTTTGCTGGATAGGCTTGTTGCAGAAAGATTAAGACAAGTCTTTCAGGTTTAATGGATATTACAACATTACAAAATTGAGTTTTCAATCTTTATGTAAATGAGACTACAAATGCACAATACAGCATGGGGGCTAATACGTGGGCCATGACACAGTGTGGGGCTACTAAAGAACCTTCATATAGTGTTAGGGCTATTGAGGGGGCCATTATACAGTGTGGGGGCTACTATAAGGGCCATCATTTCATACAGAGTGGGGCTATTGAGGGGCCCATGATACAGCATGAGGGCTACTAAGGTGGACCATCATACAGCGTGGTATCTACCAAGCTAGGAAATAATACAGCATGAGAGCTATTAATAGGCATTCCTACAGAATGAGGGCTACTAAGAAGGCTATCATGCAGAGTGGAGGCTACTAAGGGATCCAAGATTCAGTGTGGCGACTACTGTGGAAGCCATCAGTGTGAGGCCTTCTTTGAAGGCAATCATACCTTAAGGGGGCTATCATGCAGTTTGGGAACTAATAACGGCCATCATACTGTGCAGGGGTTCGATACATTGTGGTGGCTAGTGTGGGGAGCAATCAAACAATATAGGGGCTACAATAGGGTCATCATATAGAGTTAGGGCGATAGAACAGAGTGAGTGCTACAAAAGGACGATTATACAGTGTGGGGGATACTAAGGTGCTATTATACAGTGTAGGGCTTTATACAGTGTGAGAGCTACAAAGGGGCCATTATACAGTGTGGAAAGTACTAAGTGGCCATAAAACAGAATAGGAGCTACTGCTGGGACATCAAACAGTTGGGCTACATTATACAGTGTATAGGGAAGCATCATATCGTGTAGAGGGGATACGGTATAAAGTGGCTATGGGCACATCACACTATCTAAATGAGAGGTGTGGGGATATTATACTGTGTATAGGGGAGCTGTGGGGTCATCATAATGTGTATAGGGGAGCTGTGGGGCATTGTCCTGTGTATAGGGGAACTGTAGGCTCATTATACTGTGTATAAGGGAGCTGTGGGCTCTTAATACTATGTAGAAGGGAGCCAGGGGCCCAACATACATTTTATTGAGGAACTGTGGGGACATCATACTATGTAGATGGAAGTTGTGGAGAATCATACGGTGTGTAGGGGAGCTGTAGATCATCATACTGTGTTTAGGAAAACTGTGGGCCATCATACTGTATACTGTATAGTGGACCTGTAGGCACATCATATTGTGCATAGGGAGCTGGGTGCCCATCATATTGTGTATAGGGGAACAGTGGGGGCATCATACATTATATTGGGGCTGTACAGGGGGTGGGAATCAGGGGGGACATTATATAATGTTAATTAAGTACTTATTATTATAGGGGAGCATTCAGGATATTGTGATTGTCAAGGGAATACATGGGGCATTATTACTTTTTAGGTGGCAAAATGTGGGCACTGTTATCTAGAGCACTTACACAGGCCATTGATATATTCTAGAGGTTTGTTTTATCATCTAGAGGACACAAAGTAGGCTTTATTATGTGGGTTAATATGAGGACCACCATTTTTGTTCCACACATACAGCACCAGCTCATGATTGGGAGGATATCAGCAGGATGAGGAGTTTGTGCTGGTTGGGGAAGATGGGGATGGTGCTAGAAATGGGAAAAGTCACATGTGCCCAATGTAATCTCTAAAGGTGAGTCATGGTTGGAAGAAGTTGCTACTGTAGTCGGTCTGTGCCAGATGGAAGAGATAGGAAACGTGGATGACTCTATTAGAAACAATTTGTTGAGGTTCATAAAAACAAAGGACCCGCTGAAGTCCAGGTGGACGAAATGGCCGTAGTCCTGTATGCAGCCTGCATTTGTTTTCCTTCTTGCAAGGCCTTTTAACTTTTGTAATAAAGGTTAGGAAATCAATACTTTGGTGAGTGCCACCTTTTACTTTTCTTTGTTTTTGTAAAGCTCACAGAGGTTCGATACTGCTGTGCATTGAAGTCTGCATGTTGTGTTGAAAGTGCTATACCCAGGTCATTGGCTTGCTAATAGGCCACAAGGAACATTATACTTACTGTTGGATTGTATTGAGCTTTTGTTATGATGAAAATTACTTTACAAACAATACTCTGTTACTGTTTATTCTCACAAAATAATTCAATAAAAAGAATTTTGAAAAGAAAAAAGAAAGTGCTATACCCAGATAAATAACCTAAGTTATATACCACTGTCCATGGTGCGGTCTTGATGTTTTGCGTTATGAATTTGTTGAGGTTCTTCTATAACCACGGTTAGGCTAGGGTCACCTGACTGTATTTTCTCCATTCGGGAGAAAAGGTCTGATTATGCTAATCACCCTCAGATCTGTGTTTGATCAGAGTGAAATCCATTTTTTTCAAATGTTGAAAAGAATAATGAAGAATTCTCCATCTTCCCATTTATATCTGTCTGTGAAAATCCGACCCATTGACTTGAATGCAATCCAGTTTATCGAGATAAAATGTGCTTGCAGCAATTTTGTATTAGGACCTCTCAGTCATGTGACCTGCCTCATTGAATAACGTTGGCCTGAGTGCGATCTGATGTTTTGTCGGATCGCACTTGGACTGAAAATGTGGTCATCTCTTAAAGTGTACACAAAGTAATAGTATGAAGATGTCTATTGACTTTTCTAGAGATACTCTGTGTACTGCGCAGAGGTCACTGTGCAGGAATGGGAAGGAGTCGAGCGGTGACATAAACCTCAAGGAACAAGTGCTCAACGTTTTGCCGTTTACAGTGAAATTCCTGTGCGAAATGGGAGTCCCGCAGAGTTTATCATAAATGAAGGCACAGATTATTAAGCAGCCATGGTTGGATCCTTACCATGAAGGGCCCCTAGAGTGGGCATTTTGTCTACTTCTATTATATGTGTAGTGAGGTGAGCAATTTGTACTGCGGTGATCTCCCGCCTGCTGCTCGGGGTGCCCCGAGACTGAGAGAGACTTCTGTGCTGCTGTGGGCTCCCTTCTGCTGCTCGGTGTGCCCTGAGACTGGGAGAGACATTAAAAGAAAAATTCCGTTACCTGTGGAAGGAGACCAAAGAAGAAGACTGAGGAGTTTCCCCCTTCAGAGCTACACCGGGACCCGTCATCGTGAGATCCCCAGGCCTGCGACGTGGGAGCGACATCTTTTTCTGTGATAGACTGGTACGTGATTTTAGGGAAAGATACCTTCATTGTTGTGTTTTTTCCCTTTGTTTTCTTCTTGCTGCGTACCCGGAAGAAGTGAAGATCCAGAGACTCTAATATATACAAGTGCGCATATAGTTCGGTTGACTGTGATATAAACATGTTTGACAGTAAAGAAACGTTATTACCGGTTAAACCTGAGTATGGGGATTCTGTTGAGAAAGATCATACACACACACCCGCGGCCTTACCACCGGTCATTACATATGTATGCCCTGGTATACAGCTATTTTTTTCCCATCTTTACAAGGAATCATAAGTGATCGGCTTTATAATGATATTTTGGTAAATACTCATGAAGAGCACGTCATCATTGACAGTGGTATCATATCTGTGAAATAGAATGCAGTAAGGAGTAGAAATATGAATAATTTAAATGATTAACTGACAAAATACCTAAATATTGTATTATCTGAATGGTCACCTCTAGCAATACTTCAGTGCATAACGTCCTCATGTTGTGTTGTGATGTAGACACATGTAAGGGCCAGCAATGTTCTACTAGAAGAGGGATATCCTTACTCTGATTGGGAATGTTTAAGTCCTTGGTTGCATTCAGAGCTCATTTAACTCGATCAATAACCAATTCATATTTAATCTTCCCACTCTGAAATCATTGCTGATGTTATCTGCTCTTTAAACAATGAGATTAATTTATATTTCATACTTCTCCTAGACGTAAGAGCATTAATTGGCCTGTAAGTGCTCAGTATTAAACATCTTCTCAGAACCTCAAACAATTGTGTGACTTCCTGAAAATCTTTAGAGGCGTCTTTGGAAACTTCAGTGCGGTTTACTGATAACGGCAACTATTACTGCAGTCAGCCATGATTTTATAGCATTTACTGGTATATGGACCTCAGACGCAAGGACAGCTCTTTAGTTTGGTGACTGGTAAATGGGGTATTTTAGAACATTTTATAGATAAACTTCAGGATCTATAATAACCTGGACAAACATTAACTAATCCTTATAGACTTGCCATGAGTCCATCAAATTTTTATTTTTTTTTCGAAAGAATATTACGATATCTGTTTTTTGCTGTTTAAAAAGAAACTTGGTGAATAGATTTTATTGGTACTCTGATCTGAGGCTGTGACCACTGTACTTTATATCTGCAGATCACCCTTGGACATGGGGATGTTGTACTTTGATCATGACCTCTATACACATTAGATAGCTGTAAACTAAATGATTGTTTGTCCAACAACTTTCACCCACAACTCCTCAGCTCATCCAAACATTCCTGTGTTATTTATTAGAAGACCTCTGCCTGACTTCTCTATGAACAATTTATCTCAAGAAGAGCAAATGGATCAGCCATTGGAATTCCAACATGCCAATCTCTCTCTCCTGTTGGGGAATAGTATCCAGTGATACCACCTGTCTCCTCCTTGTGGCACGGCTGGTCGCAGATGCCACAATCGCCCTCGTGTCAGGGTTGTAGGGGACGGAGCATTGGTGTTGAGAGATATGGGTTGCTTCTGAGGTGGCTAATAGTATCCTGCTAAATGCAATGGTATTTGTAAGAGGCCAAATTTGGTGAGAGTCAAGAGGCCCAATACACATTAGATTTTTGGCTGATACCACCAATATCAGTGGGCTTTGCAGACTTTTATCGAATGTACAAAGGACAAGCTAACATCAGAAAATGACCCAATCCGTAAATCAGGTTTTGTGCAATATGTATTTTTTTTAAATCTTTTTGCAATAGGGCAATTTTTTTTTATTTACAAGTCACAATCTGTATTAAAAATACAAAAAATAAATCTTACAATTTTCACACTGGCTACTGTATTTTTTTGGGAGACTTTAATTTCCTATTGTTTCAGGAAACAACACATGTATATAGCCACGACCAGGAGCATAACAATTGCAATTGTAGTGGGTACAAGTGCAACTTGATCCAAGCATGAGAGAGGTTCGCTGATTCTAACACCTATTTCAGCTGGATGTGCTTCCAAGATCATGCGTTCAGCTGAAATGTATTGTTGTGAAATAACTCACTGTCACAGCACTGCAATGAATGCCACCAATCAATCAGAGGCCGGCAGCTGATGTCAGCATGCCCACTATCGGCAGCACATGACATTGATGTTATGCACCACTGCGGCTGGCACATTGCACCAGCTTTGGGAGAGGACACCATATCTTGTAGGAGTGGGGGAACATAAGAAGAATAATTTATTTTTTAAATGTGTTTGATAAGAGTGGCAGAACGGCAAGCATTATACAAGGAAGAGGCCCAGTATGGGGGACATTAAACCAGCAAGGGGCCTAGAATTGGAACATTTTTACAGGAGGAAGCCAGGACGGGAAATATTATTACAGGAAGGGGCCAGGATGGAAGATGTTGTTATTGTTCATTTATATAGGCCATTAGATTCCATGGCACTTTACATATGCAAGGGCAGACGAGAACAAAAACATTAAATAACGACAAGCAAATCTTACAGGTGCAGTAGGACAGAGGATCCTGTCCATGAGGACTCACAGTCTACAAGGAATGGGTGGGGAGACTGTAGGAGGGGGAGAGCCAGCGTGAGACGGTGCTAGGATCAGGTCTCAGTGTAGGTTGTAGGCTTGACTGAAGAGATGGGTCTGATGTGTTGGGGGAGAGAGTTCCAGAGTATGAGGGAGAGAATACTATTTTTTTTTCCGGCTGGAGGGATGGGAGGAGATAGTAGGAAGTGGAGTAGGATAGGAGTGAGAGTGAAGAGAAGGGGAAACATCGTATACAGGTGACAGGGATAGGATGCAGTGGGGGTGAGAGGTGGGGGTCAGGAGCTGTCGGGGATCAGGTGTAGTGGGAAGGTGAGCAAACGTGGTGGAGTCATGTCAGGACAAGACAAAGTGCGTAGCTTGTACCAAATCAGGACAGTACCCAGCACGTAGGAATGAGATGGGCAGGTGAATGTGGTGCAACCAGGCAGCAGATGTAGCAAGGGGTCAGATGCAGTGGGGGGGGGGGGCATAGGGTGTGCAGTGATAATGAAGTTATACCAGGCAGACAATCGCACAGCACATAGAGATGAGGTGGAGTAGGGCAATGAGATGCAGTTCAGGCATAGCAGGGGGTCAGCTGCAGTGGAGTGAGCAGTTTGGATGAGGTCCAGATAATGCGCAGCACGTGAGGATGAGATGCAGCAGGGGGATGAGATGGAGCCAGGGATGAGGTGCAACAGGGGGACAGGTGTAGCAGGGGGATGTGCAAAGCAGATGAAGTCCAGGCAAATGCAAATCCCATAAGGGGATGAGATGCAGTTGGGGATGAGGTGCAGCCAGTGATCGGATGCAGCAGGGGACATGCAATACGGAGTAAGTGTCACGCGCTTAGTTGGCACTGACATTGCTGGATGCTGCTGTGTATGTTTGTCTTTAGAAGCTGCATGGTTGATAGTTGTAAAGGTCCTGGCCTCCTGTGTTG
The DNA here is from genome assembly GCA_033576535.1 of Allobates femoralis. Classification (NCBI taxonomy): domain Eukaryota; kingdom Metazoa; phylum Chordata; class Amphibia; order Anura; family Aromobatidae; genus Allobates; species Allobates femoralis. The sequence continues at coordinate 60,532,363 of JARQOC010000008.1, read as the reverse complement.
TGCTCCAGAACTGATTCATATTAGGTTCAACTGCTGGCTGAGAGGTTAATGTGTGACTCAGCTGAACTCCCCTCCCCCTAGCCTTTAAGTAGCCTCTCCTTCCACCAGGAGGTGCTGCTGATAGAGTTTCACTCTATTCCTGGAAGCCGTGCTGTGTTGACCTGTGTGTTTGTGTGGCTGATGTCCTTTCCTTTGGAGTTGCTGTACCCAGTTCTGTGGAGGGTAGGTGAGGGGGAAATAGCGCAGGGCTGGTGGTGGAGTTTTAGGGAGAGGCTGGAGGCCCAAACCTTCTCACCATTAGAGATACCTTCGGGATCAGGGCCATTCAGGGTTCCTAGACTAGGATCAGACTAGTCTTCCCTGGTCACCCTGCCCATAACTGCCATTCCCTCATCAGCATTCTCATTACACCGTGACAGTAAGTCTTACAGAGTCAATCAGATGCACAGTACATGAGATGAGATGCAGTCAGGGTTCAGATGCAGATGGAGTCGCACAGAGTCCAGGTAAATGCAAACTACATAGAGATGAAGTGAAGCAGGGGGCGAGATGCCGTCAGGGTTCAGGAGCAGTGGGGGGATATGCAATATGAATGAAGACATACCCAATGCCCTGGCTGCATCCCATAGGGATGGGATGCAAGCCGGAGGTCGGGTGCAGCCAGGGGTCAGATATAGCGGGAGGATATGCAGTAATGGAGGGTCATGCAGGGAGCAGGCTGATGGTGGTTGTCGGCAGGGCTAGCCATGGCGCATGGCAGGCTCGCTGGCCTTATTTGCTTGGTGTCAACAGGTTATGCAGCAGGGTGAGGGTAGGTCACAGGAGGCCAGCTTGTCCTGTGCTATTTGGCCACAGGCTGTTGGAGGCTGCAGTTTAGGCTGGGGGTGCAGGCTGTGTCCAGGTGGGGGCACCTTAGATGTGGTGGCCTCCCCTGCCACTGTAGGTCACAGCGTCGGGTGTGTGCGGGTGGGGGGTTGCGCGAGAGGGAGTCTCCTGCTGCTCTACGGCTCTATCTGTTGTAAAATAAGGGGTCCAGGATGGGGGAATTATTACAGAAAGGGGCTATGACAGGATGCATTATTACAAGAAGGAGTTTAGGATGGGGCATATTACAGGAAGATGTAGAGAATAGGAAACATTGCAATGAATAGACCCAGTATGGGGGACAAATGAAGGGGCTAAGATGGACGACATTTTTGTAGTAAGTTTCCAAGATTGGGGCATTAGTACATTAGTTGGGGGGTGTAAATACGCATGTCTTTATAAGATATAAAACAGTACATGGGCTCATACGTCTGACCAACATGCAGGTAGAGGTCCAGGTCCACATTTGGCATCGGGGGCCATAAGTTTCTAATTACCACACTATCCACAAAATACAGTTTCTGACCCTATTATTTGTATTAAAGTGTAAAGTGAGCGTGTGCAAAATACATTGTAAAGGGAGCGGGAGCAGCTATGAAATCACCTACTGTGTTTGGTGGATTCTATGTTATCAATTATGGTACCTTTACACGCCGCTACCGAAGGTTAGAAACCACCGGGTGTCGGAGACAATTGTACCTTTTACCTTCAAAACACCGCAAGGTAGCGGCGTGTAATTCAAGTAGCACCGTCCTGTCTCTTTGGAAACCTGTCTTTCAGCCTTGCTCAAAAACAAGCAGGTATAAACCCTATGGTAGCGGCGTGTAATCGGGGCACAGGTACGGTATTTGAGTTACCTGGGGCGTGCTTGAGCGTCATGTATACCAAGTCCCATCAGCTATCATTGGTGGGGAGTACTGTGTACCCATTGGCTGTCCCTGTACAGGGCGGCATATTTAACGAGATGACCAGTCACTACACATTTGCTATAGCGTCATGTATTAGCCAGCCTTCCTGCGCTGGCTGGCCAATCATGATGTTATTGCTTTGTCCAATCACCGTACAAGCGTCTCGTAATACACAACTCTGGCACGCCTATGTGTTGTCCCTGCTGCCCCAGGTCCTCCCATATTCCCTTGTGGTAGCGGCGTGTAAATGAGGGAAGGTGCTCCTCAGATGGTAACCTGCAGCACCCGTCGGTACTTCCAGGGATCGAAAAAACCTACTGTGGAGCACCTTGTAACGGCGTGTAATTGCAGTATCAGGTACCGTTAGGAACCGTTGAAACGCGCACTTGCACGTGCGACACCTGGTGGTTTCTAACCTTCGGTAGCGGCGTGTAAAGGTACCGTTATAGTGGTTTTACCTGCCATTGCAATATTAACTATGATAATATGAAGCCTTGCTGTAAATTCTTCCTAAAAGAACAGAAAGTATAAGTCTAAGGGCCACGTCACACGCATCAATTTAGTGAACGATATCGTTTAAGCGACCTGCTTTTTTGATCGCTTAAGCGATATTGTTTGTGCGTCGCTGCGTGTAATCAAACGATTTTTCTTTGAAACTCGTTTGATTGTTTGATTGCAGATTTGTGAACATGTTCACAAATCTATCGTTGGTCAGCTCGTGGACACACAGCATTGCTGCGTGTGACACCGGTAGAGCAACGATGAACGAACTTCCAGCGCCTCGCAGCCTATGCTGGGAGCTCGTATCCATGGTAAACATTGGGTTACTAAGTGCCGCGCAGCGCCTAGTAAGCCGATGTTTACCATGGTTACCAGCGTTCTCGCTGGTTCACATCGTTGGTGAGTCTGCCTGTGTGACAGCTCACCAGCGATGTGAACGATATTGTTAGCGATCGCGCGTGCATGTGATCGCTAACAATATCGTTCAGTAAATTGAACCATGTGACGTGGCCCTAATGGCCACTTTACACATCCCAACATCGTTTCGATATTGTATCCAACGGCACGGGAGCGCGCACTTTTATGGCAGAAATCCAGATCGCATAGGAGATGTTACACAGGGCGATATCAGCAGGCAACACAACTGCGATGTCTACGCCCCCTTGTACGTGCGATCAGGAACGACCATTTAACATGGGAGTGAATAGGGGAAGTTGGTCTCCAAGTCGGGGTTGGGCTGTCACACAGCACGATCCTGCCAGATCGTCCATCCAATATCGGGCAGTTGGAGAGCCTGCACAATTCTTCCCCGATATCGTTTTGGCATTGTTCTTGCATTGCATTGGTCATTTACACCATACAACGCACGAACGATATCGGCGCCAACGCACGAACCACGTGACTTTTTATAGAAGTTGGACGACGATATCGGGACATGTAAAGTGGCCATAAGAGTTCCACTAGCCAGTGTGAATAGTGCTGGAAATTAATTACAGCTGTACTCACATTTATAAGTATTAAAGCAGGAAAAGTTCAGCTCACCTATACCTATATGAGAGAGGCCGGGGGGAGGAGGAATACAGAAGGGTGGTTTTGGACTTTGTTGACTGGTGCCAGGCTAACCATTTAGAACTCAACGTAAAGAAAACCAGGGAGTTGGTGTTGAGTTATGGAAGGTGCATGAAGGATTGCTTACCTATCACTATTGATGGTCAGGATGTGGAGATGGTGCAGAATTTCAAATATTTGGGGGTTCACCTGGACAGCAAGCTTGATTGGAGGTGCCATATGGAGAAGGTTTGCAAGAAAGGGATGAGTAGACTTTACTTCCTAAGGAAATTAAGGTCGTTTAATGTGTGTAGCAAAATGCTTGAAATGTTCTACCAATCTATTGTGGCGAGTGCAATCTTTGCTGCAATAATATGCTGGGGTAGTAGTGTGCGCACAGCTGACGCTAATAAGCTGAATAAACTTATCAAGAATGCTAGTGCGGCGGTGGGTCTACAACTTAGGACTTTCGAGGAGGTATTAGAGGATAGAATTAATAAGAAATGCAAGGCTATAATGAGCAACAATACACACCCGTTCTATGAACTGTTTGCGAAGCAAAAGAGCACATTCAGCAAGCGTCTAATCCAACTAATGTGTAAAAAGGAAAGATACAGAAAATTGTTTGTTCCGACAGCTGTGGGGATGTTTAACAAATGTATAAGTGTAAAGCATCCCAAGACTAAGTGAAGTTCTAAGTGTATGGGGGGAATAGGTGAGGTACATGTACCAGTCTACCCGCATCTGCTGTCCATATAGACTTATTTTGTAAAGTGTGTAATGTTCTTGATCTTTGTTCTGCTGCTGTAATACTGTAATTTCCTCCGGGATCAATAAAGTTTATCTAATCTAATCTAATCTAATATGACAAGATGCAGAGAAAACTTGTAGTATTGCAAGGAGCAATATGGAAAATATTATACATTCAGCAACGAGCCGTTAAAAGGTTTAATATCTAACACCAATATTAATCACAAATGTGTTTTAGACAAAGCCTTTACTGATTGTATGAGTGAGTGAGTGCATAACTGATCACCAAAGACATTGTCTAAAACGTATTTGTGATTTATATATTTGTGTTGGATATTGAGGCTTTTAATGTGGATTAATAAAAATATCTTTTAGGAGTGGAGTATAGATATGGATTTACAATTTATTCCATATTTTACAGGTTCTTTCCAGGACCAAGTGCCTCCAGATCCACGCTGCTGCCACAAAGAAGTATCAAAGACACCGGAATGCTTTGAACATAGTTATTTTCTGCTTTATTTTCCGACGCGTTTCGGAGCTCAAAACCCAGCCCCTGAGGAAGGAGCTGGGTTTTGAGCTCCGAAACGCATCGGAAAATAAAGCAGAAAATAACTTTGTTCAAAGCATTCCGATGTCTTTGATACTTCTTTGTGGCAGCAGCGCAGATCTGGAGGCACTTGGTCCTGGAAAGAGTTTACATTCCCACATCGTGCAAGTGCGATCCTTGCGGCAGCTGCTAGGTTTGAGCGATCAAGCTGGTTGTGAGCTTCACAACCTAACGAGGTGAGCAGATTTTATGCTATATGAGATTTGTGTCCTAAGTGGGATAAGACCCTATGCGCATTCTCATTTTCTAGATATTTTACAGGTTAATATACAACAGATTTTATAGTTGGGTAGAATGGCAGTCAAACTTCACACACCATGCTAAGGATGAATGAGACAAAAATAGATATATAGTTCATTAGTATTGTGATATTTGTTGATTCATTAGATTCTGTAACTGGTATAAACTCCCACAATGCATTGCTCATTAATAACAGGAAGTAGTGGTGTGTGATTGTGCTCACCACTGCTCCATACATAACCGAACATTGGGATGCTTGGGTATGCTTATTACTTGGCCAAGTATTATGGGTGCTCGAGCGCTGTGCAAAGGTCTCAGTCCTGTAAGTTTCACTGCTGTTAAGCCCTTGTAACACATAGCGAGATCGCTAGCGAGATCACTGTTATATCACAGGTTTTGTGACGCAACAGCGACCTCGCCAGTGATCTTGCTATGTTTGACCTGTAGCAGCGACCGGGTTCCCCCTGTGACATCAGCGATCGTGTCGGAATGGCCTGGACCGTTTTTTGATCTTTGGGCTCCCACTGGGCAGCATGCATCGGTGTGTTTGACGCCTTAACAACTACCTCGTTGGCGACTCAGAACTCAGCCACGTAGGTCTGAGTCGTCAGACTAGCTGCTGTGTGACAGGGTCCTAATGAGGTTGTTATACAGGTCGCCATATCATTGCTGCGTCGTTCAGTAGATCTGTTTGACATCTCACCAGTGACCACGTAGTGACGTTCCTTACCAGGTCGTATTATTGTCAGGATCGCTGGAACGTCGCCAAGTGTAACGGGACCCTTAGATAGCCAGTCAACATATGGGAATTGCCTGCCAAACACGGTAATGCCATAACCATGTTGACTACTGGCTATACTGTGATTGGTGGGTCACATTGCATCATCAGGTCTTATAGAAGACCCGGTGATGCGATGCTTGGCACACTTTCCACTGGAACCAATTTTGATAGATACCTCTCAGTTACTAACTCCGGGGCTTGATGTTAGCTGACATTTTAACGCATAAAAAACCCCATGATGACACACAGACAATACATACAAACACATGGGTGTCCACATGGATGGTCAAAATGGAACGTGCCCATGTGCTTTTTAAATGGACATGTGAAATGGGCCTCAGGTAATAAAATGTTAAAATTACATTTATCCGTAAATACCGGCAGGTGTAGTTTTTTTCCTCTCTCCTATGTCATCTCCTGTAGTCATAGGGGTGGAGGATGTGTCATTTTTCTCTTTTCATTTTTTGATAATTATACAGGAAATAAAGTTTCCTAAACTTTTTTCCAGTAGAATCCATTTTATCTTCAGTTTTGTGTTTTATTGTCTGTCCGTAAAAGTAGCATAATACACTGAAAATATTGTTCCGAGCAGCAACCTGAGAGTTAGAGATGCCTTCAGGCGTCTTCCCCATGATGATCCCATTCCATTTGGGAGCTGTTTCATCTATCTTAGTGATTTTCTGCCCCTCACTCCTCCAGCTCTCCTGTTGGGGTCTTCCAGAAAGATGCTTGAGTTTCCCATTATACTTGGTACACGAGTCAAGCCCGTCTGAGCATTCGACCTGCACCATTTGAGCACTCGAGCATTTTAGTGCTCGCTCATCACAAGAAGTCAACAGTTTGCTTTTTTTCTGACAAAGCAATCATTTGAAGGACTTTGTAAAAAAAATAAATAAATAAATTCATCAAGTTGCTGTAAATATTTAGATTTGGTCTAGTTATGTGGTGGTGTGAACGCAGTTCTACAGACCCGTTCACATTGTGCCCTGGCTCAGTTGCAGTTTTTCATTATTCTCTTGTTTAGCAAGACAGGGAATGCCCCACCCCTCCTTTTCTGAGCCAGGCACATAAAGTGCAGTCTGCTGCATTGTGTCCATATTGGACTCTGGCCCGTCTTCACCCTGCATCCATGAGGTATATTTATACAAGATCAGGTTTTAAATTAGTTAGATAGGACCGTTCTGATAAGGGTCACCGTGGCGAGGTGGAATGACTTACGTACATTTTTTGCAAAAAACATATTAACTAAGTACCCTGTTTTTGATACTGTTTTTTACTAAGCACTTGCTTTTTATTATTACCTTTTTATAACAGTGTACTTCCACACGTTTGTTATACTGTTTTTTCTGTGGTCTAATTATATTTAGATTATGTTGTAAAAATAGGAGCTGGCCTTTAATGGTAGGGTGGTATTTAAAATGAGAAGATCTATGAAAACTTAAAAGCAGACATTTCAACATTTACCATAATCCATCCACATCAGAGAGTGACCTCACCTTAGTGACCCTGGAAATGTCACCAACAGACATTTTTGTGAACTCATTTACTCAGCTATTGCCAAGCACGCACCTTCCTCAGCCTCTGTGGAATAACATAGCCTCAGCTATTGTCAGGATTTAAAGAGATCTCCCTCCATTAGCTTCATGCAATCATATTCATTATTCAACCTTCTGTCCTTTCAAATCTGTCTCAAATTTAAGCAGGCAAAATCAGATCTTATAGCCTGAAAGCGAGCTGAAAAGCTGGAAAATATAGTGGCAAAAAATATGGAGGCTGCTATAGTCATAATAATAGCTAAGCACAGAAACTGACATTAAGTTAATAAAATGAAAGGATTCTGGTGCACTTTGGGGGCTCAGTGGTTAGTAAGGTTTCCTTGAGGTTATCGATGTGGCCCAGTCAAGGTCACCACCTGCATCAGGTTTGCATGGTTCCCCATACCTGTGTGGAATTCTGAGGAAGATGTTTGGGCAAATTCTTAATATACTTAGATATGACATTAGTAATATTGTATTTATTTAGCTTTTCAGCACTAATCCTTAGCTTTGTTCAGTTCAATTCTTGCTAGAAGTTGTAGATTATGATATTATTATTCATTATTATAGCACCATTTATCCAATGGCACTTTACATGTAAAAAAGGGCATACATAGACAAGTACAATAAACATGAACAATATAAGGCACACACAGGCACAGAAGGAGAGGGGACCCTGTCCGTGAGCGCTCACAGTCCACAAGGGATGGGTGAGTATACAGTAGGAGAGGGTAGAGCTGGTCATGTGGTTGTTCAGTAGACTGAGAACCATTGCAGATTTTAGGCTTGTTGGAAGAGGTGGGTCTTCAGGGTCCTTTTGAAGGTTTCCACGGCAGGTGAGAGTCTGATGTGTTGGGGTAGAGAGTTCCAGAGTATGGGGGAAGCACAGTAGAAATCTTGTATGCGGTTTGTGGGAAGAAGAGATAAGAGGGGAATAGAGAAGGAGATCTTGAGAGGATCGAAGGTTGCATGCAGGTACGTACCGGGAGACCATGTCACAGATGTATGGAGGAAACAGGTTGTGGATGGCTTTGTATGTTATAGCTAGGATTTTACAAGAAGTGGTCGGAACTGCAACAGCGGTGTAGGACTTGTGGTGATGAAGTTCCAGTCACGTGATGGTCCCCACCGGAAGGAACAGCAGAGCAGCGGCTAGTGCCGCCACGGTAATAGAGTCGGAGGCAGGGAGCTGTAAAGCGCAAACCGGAGTTGTGCGGGGGCGCACAACACCTCCAGGTGAGCGGCTAGTAATTGCCCATAACGGCCACAACCTCCTCACAGGTTCTTTTCATTTCACCCCTATCTCTTGTCCTTTTTTGCATAGCTAGGGTTTTGAACTGGAGCCTCTGGACAATAGGAAACCAGTGAAGGGATTGGCAGAGAGGAAACGCTGGGGAATAATGGGGAGACAGGTGGATTAGTTGGGCATTCGAGTTTAGGATAGATTTGAGTGGTGCAACTGTTCTAGAGGGGAGGCCAGAGAGTAGGAGGTTGCAATAGTCGAGGCAGGAAATGATTAGGGCGTGCACGAGTGTTTTTGCAGTTACCCATATGAATCAATCCCATACAAAAAATAATGTAACTCTTCACTCACAAATTGTCTCTGTGTACTCTCTTGGACCACAAGACTTGAGAATAAAAATGTATTATCTCTCTTACAGTTGAAGGATATAAACCTAGAGGAAGCAGGATGCTGAACCTTCAGGTCCTGTAGCATGCATGTATTCATGTTTTGGTGGTTGTAACACAAATGAGAAGAAAGCAGTGAGGAAAGAGATGTAAAGGATTGGTTAAATATGCCTACTAAAAAAATGTCAGCGATAAGGAGGTTTGGTGGGACATGTTGGCTCTGGGATATGTGAATATGTAATGAATTCTACCATAATACACTGCCTCCTCATCCATTTACAGTCACAAATGAGACTGTAGTGACAAAGGAAAATATAATGACAGAGTGCTCTACAATTAGCACACTTTAAGAACTATGGGATACACGCTGTCATGTAGTACAGATATTTTTTACTGCTATATAATGTTTTAAGATAGTTTAAAAGTGTGACATAGCTGCTTCTTAGCACTCTGAAGTTTTAAGTTATCTCCAATATTACCAATATTTTATGTAGTCTCTTTTATGTAGTAATAATAATAATAATAATAATAATAACAATAATTTCAATAAAACAGCAAAGTTTTTAAGACATCATAAAGTCTGGATGTACACTCATTCTTAAAGAACAATCCCAATCCAAAGACCATTTGTGTCTCCTCCACTTCGCTCTTAAATGATAATCTCCTGTCTGGTAGAAGTAAATCTAGAGGTTATCTGCAAAAGAGACCACAGGTAAAACAGTCTGGGGGCTTGTTATTTCCATGTATAGAAGTCTTATGTATTATGATTCATTTAATAATAATACATTAGTGCCACAGTTACATAAACCAGATTGTTAGGGTGCACACCTCTTGATGATCTCATAGCATTCTTTTACATTCCTAAGAAAGTATTAGAATCCTGGGAAATTAATTTCTGCCCATGAGCAAATCACAGACATACCATGTTTGGTCTCAAAAGACACCTAAAATATAAAAGGCGAAGATGATACTAATATCTTTGGCCTGTGACACTCGAGGACAAAGATATGGACAAAATTAAGAATTGATCATTTTCAGAATTAGTTGTCGAGACCAGTGACAGCCCTCTTACATGAGGTTACAAGGGAGGAGAGACCCAATAGGATAAGAGCAGGCACTAGTGATGAGCGAATCCTAAATTACTTGGAATCGCTTGACTCTAGCGAGTACGAGCACAGGACTCGCTACTCGTTGCGAGTCTAGCGAGTCCAATGTTAATGAATGGGGAAGCGAGTAATAGCGAGTAGTGTGCGATTTACAAATCACAGATGTGTCTCGGAAGCTTCAGCCTGAAGCAATCCTAGTTTTGCCATTAATTTGCATTGGACTCGTTTACTTTGCATGTAATCGCTGGGAAACTCGCACAGATAAGAGTCCTGTCTGCTCTGTGTGCTGGCTGCCGCAGCTCCAGGGTCCTAGAGCCCGCCTGCTGCCTGATGTAGCAGAGCTGAGATTGTTCTCAGTCTGCTCATTCCCTGTGCATAGACATCTATATCTATGCACAGGGATGAGCAGAGAGGACATCGCGTTTTGGACTGCGTCGAACGGAAGAGGATTTGTTAAATTAAAGATGGAGTCCCTAATGGCTTTTTTTTTTATTTCTAATAAAAAATTTTCTCTGTGTTGTGTTTTTTTTTAAAACAATTTAATAGAAATTCATGGCGGTCATGTCTAATATTGGCGTGACCGCCATAAATTTCGGGCTTAGGGCCAGCTGATAATACAAAGCTGGCCCTAACCTCTTTATTACCCAGCGTGCCACCGCCACCAGGGCCGCTGAAAGAGCGGGGTTCAGCGCCAGAGGATGGCGCTTCAATGAACGCGCCATCTTCTGGGGCGGCTGCGGGCTGCAATTTGCAGCGGGGGGTGCCCAGAAATCTTGGGCATCCCTGCGCTGCGGATTCCAGCCCGCAGCTGCTTAGCTGTACCTGGCTAGACATAGAAATTGCGCGGATCCCCACGCATTTTTTTTTAATTATTTCATGAAATTCTGAGATTCTGACTCTGAGACTCTGACTCTGAGACTCTGACTCTGAGACTCTGAGATTCTGACTCTGAGACTCTGACTCTGAGACTCTGACTCTGAGACTCTGACTCTGAGACTCTGACTCTGAGACTCTGACTCTGAGACTCTGACTCTGACTCTGAGACTCTGACTCTGAGACTCTGACTCTGAGACTCTGACTCTGAGACTCTGAGTCTGACTCTGAGACTCTGACTCTGAGACTCTGACTCTGAGACTCTGACTCTGAAATTCATGAAATAATAAAAAAAAAATGCGTGGGGCTCCGCGCAATTTCTATGTCTAGCCAGGTACAGCTAAGCAGCTGGGGGCTGGAATCCGCAGCGCAGGGATGCCCAAGCTTTCTGGGCACCCCCCGCTGCAAATTGCAGCCCGCAGCCACCCCAGAAGATGGCGCGTTCATTGAAGCGCCATCCTCTGGCGCTGAACACCGCTCTTCCAGCGGCCCTGGTGGCGGTGGCACGCTGGGTAATAAAGGGGTTAATACCAGATTTGTTATACAAGCTGGTATTAAGCCCGAGATTCTTAATCTCAGGCCACGTTTGACCCAGCCACTAAGAATCTCCAATAAAGGGTTAAAAAAACACAACACAGAGAAAAATGTTTATTTGAAATAAAAAAACAAGCCATGAGGGACTCCATCTTTAATGAAAAAAATCCTCTTCTGTCCGACGCAGCCCAAAACACGATGTCCTCTCTGCTACATCCCCTGTGCATAGATATAGATGTCTATGCACAGGGATGAGCAGACTGAGAACAATCTCAGCTCTGCTACATCATGTCTGTGAGCAGGCGGGCTCTAGGACCCTGGAGCTGCACAGAGAAGACAGCTGGACTCGGCTCGCAAAGTAACAGCAGTTACTTTGCGAGTTTCCCTGCTATCACTGGCACAGTAGCCGAGTCTAATGCAAGACAATAGCAATCCTAGTTTTGTCAGCGTTTGTCATTGATTTGCATTGGACTCGTGCGAGTAAACGCTGGGAAACTCGCAGAGTACCGAGTCCTGCGAGTCCCTCACTACTCGCCGAGTAACGAGTCCTAGCGAGTAGATTCGCCCATCCCTAGCAGGCACCTGAATGGGAAGGTCATTCAGAGGCCAGGAGACCCAGCCAAACTCTATGCTGCAAGGATCTGGATAATTTCTTAGAGATTTCTCTTCCTCTTTATCTACACATCATACCTGTGACTGAAATTTAGTAAGTTTTCTTATTTTTATCAGTTTCATAACTGTTTACACATATGTGACACCCCTGCAAACCGGTGGCTACAGAAAGCACTGCAGCTGGACAGGTAAGCTAGTTACTCCACAGCAACACCCCACACACACACTCCAATCCTGAGCCTAAGTCACTTCATGTCAGGCAAAGGATGGAGGGAGGAGCAAGTGAGGGGTGAAACGAGAGACAGAACCCGAGAAGGGAACAGAAAGAAGCCGCACACAGGACTTATCAATTCAGATCAGCGATTTTATTGTGCCCAGGAGGATTGTACCCGCTGGAGCGCCATTAGCGGCGCAAAACGCCATTGTACTACCACCCCCGTCCTCCCACCCGCTACCCACACCCTGCTTTGTGCACCTGGGCACAATAAAACTGCTGATCTGGATTGATAAGTCCTGTTTGTGGCTTCTTTCTGTTTCCTGAATATTCATGTGTCTAATGAGCGGCACTGGAAGTGAGCACGGGGATGGTCGGCTGCGGATTAGCAGGGAGAACATCCTCACAACCTCGTTCGGCCGTGCGAGCCGTGGACTGCTGCGGCAAAAGACCTCCGGAGGAGGAGGTGTCACGCTGGGAAGGAGTGCTGGCTCCGAATATCTTCAAAACCATGAGAACCCGAGAAGGGGGTGGAAGAACTAGACCGAGAAGGACCTAGGAACACTAAGTTGACAAGAACTCCCTGAAAGGTGAGGAAGAGGGAAGGTTCCCCAAGCCGAGTCACCCTTCAGCTGCATGCCAGAGGCAAAAAGAACAATGGGGCCCGGCGGCCTTCTCCACTAATGGCCAGCTGGGAACCCAGGCTGAATTTGAGGAAAGAAATAGGGAGCCAGATGAGCCCGATTAACCCAAGTCACTGGTGGCTGGGCCAAAGAACCAGAGTGTCAGCTCTGTAAATGTGGCAGGGTAGCTCCAACCACAGGAATTACGGCATGTCCCGGATCCAAAACCTCGGCACCCAAAGGAATGGCTATCATATAGGACTAGGAATCCTGGGGAACATCCACAGAGAGTCCTCTACGGCTGGCCTGAAGCAGATGCGCGAGAGAGTAAGAGAAAGAGGCCTGAAAGGACTAGAAAGGGGGTACCACTAATAGCCTGTTCCTGCTGCAAACTGGTCTCTGGGACTGAGAGTAAAACTACTGTGGAACGTTTGTGACTGTGAACCTGTAAACTGTACAGTAGAGTAAAGCACCCAGTGAACTCTGGACTTGTGTGAGACTGTCATTTTCAGCGACTGCAGCAGAGGCTTACCTGCGGATCTGCACACTAACTGCTATCACTGTAGGAGAGGTCACCTGGAGGGATAGCAGCAGCGCTTGTCTGCAGAGAGGTACCCTGACTCTTGCGTGTGCCGGCTGGAGAAGCTGAAGAGGGAAGACAAGTGTAGCACCGCAACGATGCATCTTCCCTACACCTGGCTGGGAATACAGCCCTACCCGTGGAGTGCTCACCATCCTGGCTGCCACCATCACCATCATCTTCAGCAGTCTAAACAGCAGCGGTGCCCATATTGACCACGACCCACAGGTGGTGTCACAAATAATTTTATAAACTTTATTTTTCCCCTTTTCCTTCAAACCCCCATTTTATTGCCACACCTGGGCATATGGAACCGGGTCACGTTGCTGTGACATTCCCCCTCTGCAGATTAACGAGAGGACCCGGTCCTGAGTACCACCTGCCCCAGGGTGCGACAACTATTCATCTTTTGTCTCTTTTGTAATATCTTTTGTATCTTTTCTAAACACTGCCATTTCTTTTGGAGTAAAAATTGTTAATCTGCTAGTTTCAGTCTTCTTGTTCTATGAGTGCGCTGACACGTACTCCCAGTAAATTCACGTTACCAAATGGGTATCCGATCCACCTATAAGAGGTCGATGGTGGCAGCATAATTTTCGTATTTATGTGGCGTTGTGGACCTGATGTTGACTGGATCGAGGTATATATATATGTTCCTTGCAGGAATTGATGGTATATATACATCCTGTCATATCACGTGCCACAATAGTTTACATAAATTAGAGCAGCTGTGTTGATGTCTTATCCTCTGTCAATACTCGGATTGGCCAGCAGGGTTAGGAGGCACTGGAGAACTCAAGGTTTTGACCAAGCTTGTGACAGTATTTAAGAAACACAGAGAGCAGTGGTAGCTTTGCATTTGGTAGCTGCTCATGTGAGTTCTTAATATTTGGTCGTAGAGATACTAATATAAGTGAAGGAGGCTATAATTTTGCTCAAGCAACAATAATACAATATATGTCAATCCAAAAGCCTCTTTTTTATCTTTTATACTTTTTTTTTTTACATAAATTAGCTTTATCCTACAAACCTCTAATGGGTATCTCACAAATCACACTGTTTTTTAATTTTCAATCTATTTAAAGGTAACCTGATCCCTCCAAATCACCCCCAACCCAATTAATACCTGTCCTTGCACCCTAACATATCAGTACTAGTGCTCCTTTTCTATAAAAAAAAAAGCGCTCTGTATTGGAATAATCAACAATATACACTTACAAATCTGAGACTTCTTGTCCCTGAATAAGTCTCACAGGGCATCCCCTGTGAGACTCTAAGCCCTCCCTAGGTGCTAATTTTCACGCCTCGAATGATCCACCCTCTCTCTGTCTGTGCTGCAGTGATGTGCAGCTGAAGGCAAGACTAATGATTTGCATTCTGTGAGTGATAGAGAGGGGGAGGGCAATGCCTGCACAAGCAGAGCACACGGACAGAGAGGGGCTGGATCCTGGAGCCTGCAAAACAACACGCCCTGGGGACTAAAGAATATAGCCCCTGTTAATTATAATCACTAATGATTGAGTATTAAAACGTTTTTATGCACTTTCACAAGATGCTTTTAGGAGACAAAAGAAGTGTGAGATTAGTGATAGGATGCTGCAGGAACATGTTTTGCTAGCTTAGGAGGCGTTCTGGAGGTGACAGGATCCCTTTAAGGTTTATAATTGCTGCTCTGTACAACTATTGTGGTTATCCTGAAGACGTTTGTTAACTTCAAAACTTGTTGAAAATAAAACCTTATTAACTCCCTGATACTCCATGTTGGACTTTTTATTTTAGATACAAAACCAGCAGTGCAGATCTCCCATTTTCTCCATTAATTAATTAACATATTAAATCCTTCAACCTGTTGAGGATGCATCAGCTGGAACATCGCTTTTCGAAAGCTTAATTATGTTCACACAACCCCACAAGGTGAACAGCACCACTTTCTCACTATAAGTGCTGGTTTATCAGATAAAACCCTACTCCCCTTGAATTGTCTCCTCAGTCTCTTCAAAATGTCAGAGAGAAAATAAAATTTTTTAGCATTAGCGCAATCAACAATTTGGTACATTTCCAAGAAGTAGGAAAGCGCTGGTCAGATCAGCAATGTGATGGTCACTATGGTAGCAGGGTTGTGACACAGCATGTGAAGGACAGTACATCACTACTAAAAGACTAAGATTTGACACAGTCACTACGTAAGGGATAGAGACAACAAAGTGTTCAGGAATACCGGGATCAGTTCCAGAAGAGGTTGCAGTACATCAAGAGAAGACAGCGAAGTGGTCAAACAGCAGTCCAAGATCAGGTACTCCAGGAGAGCAAGATGAGGATACAGGTAATAAACAGAGGCTTAAACAGGTTTTAGTCCAGGGATGAAAAACCAGGGGAAACATAGGAAAAAGACAGGAAAAAGGCAAAATGTAAATAAAGGCCTGTTCGGGTCAATTAAAGAGATCACGATAAGCACAGGACTACAGGCCACAAAGCACTTCAGGCAAAGTGTATGTCTGGCAGCAAACTGGGGAAAGCTGTTCAGTTAAGAAGCAGAGTAATCCCTGGAAGTAAAAACACCTGGGTGATCCAACCTCCCCAGAATCAGCATGGAGAATAACTCTGAACATAATCAGACTGACAACGCAGCCAGGTAGCAGAAACAGCAACATACAAAAAAATCCAATATTTGCTGCGTGGAGGATCATGGCAAGCAACACTAGCAGTCCAAACCCAATGCCTGGAAGAGCATGGAAAACAACAAGAGGAAATTCCCTACTAAACATTTAGTCAAAGTGTCAGCCATATCAACACAGATAAAGTCTACAATCTGCAGTAGAGTTGCCTTCTAGATGTCTTCAAGAGGGAATCCAGTGGTAATAAATTAGACTTTACTAGAAAACATCTAAGGCTGGCTTCACACCATGGCAAGATTCGATCCAGGGCTGTTAGGGATGAACCTGACAGCCATGGACCGGATCAGCACACAGAACCAGAGGGCAAATGTGCCATCTGGTCCGGTGTGCAGCCGGACGCAGCTGCCGCTGCTGATGATTCAGGACCGCGGCTCGCAGGGAGCGAACCACGGTCCTGAAATAATAGCTGTGTGCAGCCGCAGGTGTCTGGTTCCCGGATCCTCCCAGACCGGGGCAATCCAGCCCCATAGGCTCCCATGTTAGGGCGCGCCGGATTGACACGGATCCGGGAGGATGCGATTTGGGGAGATTTTTCTCCCCGGACATAAAAATGGTGCATGCTCCGATTTTGTGTCGGGGAGAAAAATCTGATTCCTTCCGGATTCTCCCGGACATCCAAAAACAGGATGCAAAATACATTCATCCGACGTATTCCGGCCCCATAGGGTTAATATGGGGTCGGAATCGGATCCGGGTGCGTCCGGTTCACACCGGACAGCCCTGGATCTAAAAAATCGTGGTGTAAAGCCAGCCTCAAAAGTCAAAAAGTTCTGTAATGAGCTTCTGTGGGAACTTGAAAGAAGATTAATTTGTAAGAAGTTGATGAGAAGAGAACAGGATAATCTATTATATAATTGCGAATGGCTTTTTTGCCCCCGGCGTGGTCATGTGGATACGCCCGAAGCATTGGCCGTGCAGCGGCCATTGCGAGCAGTTCTAAGGCGACTCACTATGCCCGCGCAGCGGGCATGGCGAGTCGACTTAGCATTGCAAGTCAGAGACTCGCCGTTCTAGAATCCCGATGCATGTGCATCGGGCTCCCAGCTAGTAAATAATAATAATACATCTTTATTTATATAGCACCAACATATTCCGCAGCACTTTACAATACAGTGGTTTGATTATGAGCGGTCATAGGTAACAATAAAAAATATACAATACAGTAAGTAATTAAAGTAGAGAATCAATGTAAAACATCCAATACACTAAGCAGAGAATCAATGTAAAAGTACAATACTTAAAGGGAACCAACCACCTCAGATGACGACTATAAGCTGTTAATACATGTCCCTGCACCCTACCTACACCATTCCACCTATGTTTTTCTTCAGAATATTGATAAATGTAAACCGAAATAAACACTTTATAAAATTACATGCCTGCGTACTTGAGGGCGTCTCCTTCTGGGTCAGTTATTAGATGGCTGTGTCTCCAGCAGCATGACTGGCTTCTCTAGCCCTCCCTCTTACTTTGCAGGACGTCACATGAAGGGACGGGAGCTGCCTTGCGTGCCCGCCCACTGATAGATAACATCACGCCCTCTCACTTTCTAAGAGCCTGGCCGCGTCATGAAAGGGGCGTGGCTAAATCGCGGCGAGCCCGCCCCCTTTCAATGACGCGATTTTTCTTCAGGGTTTGGTGGAGTTTGAAGAAAAGATTATGTCCAGAGAGATGGTACTGTATATAGCCCATTCACTAAGGATTACTATTAGGGAGCATGATAGGCCGCCTTAAAATGATGTGTTTTTAGGAAGTGTCTGAAGCTATGCAAGGTGTGGCTAGTCCTGATTTCTTGGGGTAGAGCATTTCAGAGAATTGGTGCAGCTCGGGAGAAGTCTTGGAGTCAGGAGTGGGAGGATCGATTAGTGCAGATGTTAGTCGAAGGTCAATTTTAGAATGTAGAGAACGGGTGGGGTGAGGGAGGAGATGTTGGGAGGTGCTGCACCCATGAAGAGCTTTGTGGGTGAGAACAAGCAATTTGATTGGATCCTGTAGTGTATGGGCAGCCAGTGCAGTGACTGGCACAGAGCGGAGGCATCTGAGTAACGATTGGCCAGATCGGTGATCCTGGCTGCTGCATTAAGGATGCACTAGAGAGGGGAAAGTTCAGAGAGGAGGAAGCCAATTAGTAGAGAATTGCAGTAGTCAAACCGGGAATAGATTAGGCCCACGGTGAGGGTTTTTCGTTATTTCCATGGTGAGAAAGATGCAGACTCTAGAGATGTTCTTCAGGTGCAAGCGAAAAAAGTGGATGAGAGATTGTGTATAAGAGGTGAAGGAGAGATCGGTGTCAAACATAACACCCAGACAGCGAGCCTGCTGCCTAGGCGTTATCGTGGTGCTGCACACTGAGAGAGAGATGTCAGATTTAGGGAGGTTAGTTAAGGACAGAGCAGAAATAGTTCAGTTTTGGAAAGGATGAGTTTCAAATAGAGAGCAGACATGATGTTGTAAACTACAGCTAGACAGTCATTGGTGTTTTTTAATAGCGCAGGGCCTGAAGTATATAGCTGTGTGTCATCAGCATAAAGATGGTGCTGGAAGCCAAATCTGCTGATAGTGTGTCCAATTGGGGCCATGTAGTGAGAGAAGAGAAGAGGGCCAATGACTGAGCCCTGAGGGACCCCATAGTGAGAGAAAGAGGAGAGGAAGTGAAGCCAGCGAACGTTACACGTTACAGTCAGAAAGATGAAAGAGAACCAGGGAGAGCCATGTCCTTTATGCCGATTGAGTGCAGCATAGAGAGTAGGAGGTGGTGGTTAACAGTGTCAAAAGCTGCAGAGAGGTTAAGAAGAATAAGCAGAGAGTGGTCACATTACTTTTGCCATCAGAAGGTCATTGGTCACTTTGATGAGGTCTTTTTCTATAGAGAGAAGAGGGTGGAAACCAGACTGTAATGATGCCAGAAAAGACGGAGAGGTTAAAGATTTTGGTTAGGTGAGTGGTGATGACCGGAGAGAGAGACTGGAGTATGTGTGAGGGAAATGGGGTCAGTGGTGCATGTTGTGGGACAAGAGGAAGAGAGAAGCCTAGAGACGTCTTCTTCTGTGACTGGGTCAAATGAGCCAGAGGAAATGTGAGGAAGAGTGGGAGTAACAGCGCTTGGAGGCTGGGAGCTGATTTCCTGGCAGATGTTGTCTATTTTCTCCATAAAGTAAGAACCAGATCATCAGCACAGAGGTCAGTGATGAGGGCCTGCCTTTAAGACTGAGGAGAGAGTGAAAGGTGTCAAAGAGTTTTTTTGGATTTTTGGATACCGAGGAGACCAGGGTGGTGAAGTAGGTCTGTTTGGCGGGGTGAAGGGCAGAGTTGTAAGCATGAATTTATAATGGATGAAGTTCTGGTGAACGAGTTTTCCTCCATAGGTGGTCAGCACTCCTGGAGCATCGCTGGAGGAATGAGTTTGTGATGTGAGCAAGGCTGTTTTATTCTATGTTTGGAGGTTCTGAGGATGAGGGGCGCTACTGGTCCAGGGTGCTTCTGAAGTGTCAATGTAATGATTTACTGCCAGATTGGGACAGGAGAATGAGGAGATTGGGGAAAGTGATGAGTGTAGAGAGTCTATGAATGTAGCTCCAGATATGCTAAAAAAAGTGATTTGAAGTGTGGAGTAAGGGGGAGGGAACTGGATTCCATTAACTCATTACCAAACAAGGCTGTACCAAATGGTCGCTCACAGGCAGATTTGAACAAAGGATCATAAACAGGGATGTGGGGGATTGGGTCAGGGGGAAGGACATTCATAATAGAATAGGATATTTTCAGCAGGGAAAATACGTCAGAACAGCATCAAAGTTGGGTGCAGAGCCATACAATCAATCGTACCCCAGATGTTTTCAGCAGAGAAAATACATCAAGACAGCATCAAAGTAGGGTGCAGGGCCATACAATCAAATGTACCTGGAGGGAGACACAGAATCAACATGATGATTAGGTGATGGTCAGAGCAGTGCAGATGGATTATGATAGATGAAAGATGATGGAGCCCAGTTGCTTCATATAATTTCAGGTCTATTTCAAATCTTGTTTACTGAAACTGAGAACATTACCAGTCCCTGAGGAAGGAGTCAGGACTGACTCTGAAACGCGTAGGAATAAAGAAAACCTTTGTGATGAAGATCGTGTGAGTTCTCATGATACGAGCAGTGCAGCACAGGTCTGTGATCACTGTTCATCCCTGAATTCCTAAACCAAGTATTTCAACATCTTGACACTTTATTCAGACACTTTGAAGCAGACACGTCTCAAGCAGACTAGTAGCAGCTCCATGATGAAGAAGAAATTAAAGAACTTAGGATCTAAAGCATATTACATCATCTGTAATTCTCCTATTTGGAATTGGGTTTGTCCTGTTACAGTTTAGGCTGTAAAAATGGAGGGATTGTAATATTCAGTGTAATTATAGAGATGAGTGCATATAGTGAAATTCAAATTTGCTGGCCTTGCTGATTTTTATCCCAAAATTTGACTTGCGGCAACAAAATTTGCGCAAATGTCAACTCTAGAAAGCTTGCAATTGCTTGCGAGATGCACATGGGAGAGAAGGAGAGACCACTGACTATAACAGCTTACATTTTAAGGTGAAAAAGAGTGGACCTGGACCCAACTGACCATAAGTGCTTACCCTCTACAGGAGAGAGAGAGCACCCAGATGACCACAGGAGCTTATTCTCTCATGGACAAAGGCTTATTCTGTTGCTCAGCAGATGGCAAATAACTCTGAGTACGTGCCAAGAACCACTGATCTTTGATGTGTCCAGGAACTGCCCACAAGATATGATAATCGGCTAGATGTCATAGATGCATGGCACTATGGGAGGGACTAGCAGGACCTGAGGGTAGTACGAGAACTTACAGGACCTTGGTTATGTGACTCTCAGGCTGAGTCACATGGGCAGGTCCTGTCAGTACCACATTCATAGGTCCTGTCGATGCCTAGAAGGAATGAATCGCCGGGGCTCACTGTGGGATCACCAAATAGGGTTAAGTAAATGAGCGTTGGTAGTGTAGAAAGTGCAGAAGAAAAATGTAGCAATAATTGACACTCATTATAGTCTGCATGTGCTTTCTGCACCACTAACGCAGCAGTCAAAAACGCTGACGTCTGCACACAAAATGGAAAATCCCATTCACATTGCTGACAGAGGAAGTGACCGATCTGTTTTCAGTGCAGGTTAAAAAAAAAGCACAACACTAAAAATGGATCAAAAATGTCCAGTGTGAACATAGCCCTAGATTTACCTGTGTAATCCCAGATGTGACCTCTTTCAAGTGACATGAATGCTAATATAAGAAGCAGAACCAAGCAGCATTCATGTTGCTTCAACACAGCACCTACGAAGGAGATGCAGATGTCCAACAGCACCCATGATGCCAGTGTATCCACCTTGGCTCTGGGCCACAGATTGCTTTTCTATACCCATGTCTCTACCCAATGATCCTACATAACATAAGGGACGTTCCATGAGATGTGAAGTCATCCCCGCATGTTCTCTAGTAGTTTTCCACCTACAGTGTGCAGCATCCTTTATTCCCTATAGCTCTGTGGTTTCAGAGTTTTGGCAGAATATTGTCTTGAATCATTTTCAGATTAAGATGCCAGTGGTTTACTAACAGAGAACATAAATACACAAATGACATCCTAATGACACTATTATAATAAAGGGCTTGTGACCCTGGCAATTAACGTTTCGACAGCAACTATTTTTGTCAGACATGGAAGATGTTCGTGGACTGTGCCAAGACTCTCTATGAATGCATTGTGGCAATAAATAATTAAGTTCCTCTAATTAAACGCACAGCCCTGTCAACAATTATATCACCAATTATACAAGGAAATCCAAATAGATGGATTGTTCACATAAATGTATGTACCTGGGGTGTAGTCTGACTGAGAACATTAGCTTCTCTTGTTGATACTTGAATAAAATATATGGCTTCAGAGAGCTTAAAGTGAATGTTCATCATTAGATAGCATTTGATTTTTTAATTCAATATTCTTTGCTGGTTCAATTTTTAATTGAGTTGTCCAATATGAAAAATGTCTTCGAGGCTGAGCTTATCGAAAAATAATAAACAGGAGGCTCCTCACCTGTTCTCACATCATGGATTCAATGCAAGTGGTGTGACACCTGTATATAACAGCTCCACTGTCAGGTGACTGGAGCAACACATTAACGGGTGTTCTGATGATGATCCGCTTTTCCAGTCACCTGACCACTGCAGCCAATCACAGGTTTCAGTAGGCCTGCAAAATCTGGATAGATGGCACAGTCAGTGCTTCATGAGCCAATGCTGACCATCACAGTTGTCTGCACTGGATCCATAGGGGTAACATGGATTGTCATTGTTTAATATTATGTGTTTAAGAAACTACCCCTTTAATGTATCTGGATCAGAGGTCAATTTTTCTGATACAAATCTGTAAATCCCAGACTTAAAAAGGACCTAAGGGCCTCTTATTTAGTGCTAGGATTTATGGTATTGCTTACAGCATCCTCTGGGGTCATGTCATCAGACTGCTCTGCACTATTACCCTGTGATTACTGCACCATTGTTCATAAATAGTTATAAATTAAAAGGTTAAACCATATGGCAGTTAAAGGAAAAATATCAGGCCAAAAATCCCCTCCCCATAGGATGATTATGCATGTCACATCACAGCACAGGAGATCAGTGGGGGGGCTGTATCCTACCCTCTATTCTCTTTGCAGCAACAAAAAAGGTAGATCTCTCACAGAACAGAAGGGATTCCTTTTTACAGAAACAAATGGAGTCTAGATCAGATAAGGCAGATCTGTAGCTTTCTCCCTCCTTGTCCTGAGCAGAACAGTAGCTTCAGAAAGTGAAACCACTCAGCAATGAGAGCAGAGGGAAGAGGGAGGAGCGCGCTGCTGAGAGGGAGTGCATAAATACATGACAGTTTATACAGCAGCTGGACTATTCCTGTTTGGTTAAAATGGAGATGACTGATTCCCGGAGCTCCCTGCAGGGTCTGACAATGTTGATAACATGGAAACTACAAACTAACTAAAGATTTTACATGTTTTTAAAAGCTCTGCCCAGGCACTATTCAAGGGTAATATTAGTATCATACTGAAAAATAACTGACAGTGTCCCTTTAAAGGGAATCTGTCAGCAGGTTCTTGTTATATAATTTGAGAGCAGCATGATGCAGAGGCAGAGAGCCTCATTTCAGCAATGTGTCACTTACTAGGTTGTGTATTGCGGTTTCAATAAAATCAGTGTTTAATCAGCAGGAGATGATCACTAGTAATGAGCGAGTGTAATCATTACTATTCGCTACTCGCACAGATAGTACAGTATTTTCGATACTCGTTACTCGGCGAGTATCACTGGTGCTTGTGAGTGATGTGTCAATCGTAATCAATGTGACACATATTGCCGGCTCCCTTCAGGACACAATGGGACCTGGCACCTCAGTAAGAGCAGACTGAATGTTAGGGTCTACCTGGGGGGCTAGGCAAGGTGTTTTAGGCATTAACATTGTAGAAAAGCCCAACCTCCCGCCCTTTCCGAGAAATACTCATTTTATTGCCATGTGTGGGCGGAACCTATCTCTAATTGACTAACTTTGGACTCGCTATTCGGCTGAGTATGAGGGTATTACAACGTATTTGCTATGAGTATAGCGAGTGCGAATATTTCGCTACTCGTTCATTACTAATAATCACCACAGGACTAGATGTCTCGTGACTCTTTGTCCTCCTGCCCTGTATAACCTTGCCTCTACAACTGATTAGCAGATTTTTGTCAATGCACACTGTACATAGAAAACTACTAAGTTATACGGGGCTCAGATATTTGCTGGTTGCAGTGAAATCATGGACACATTGTTCTATTTTGTTGCTGTGTACAAAATGTAACAATGTGTCCATGATTTCACTGCAACCAGCAAATTGCCAGTGGAATTGCCTAGCAATCAGGGCCGCACATCTGGACGTGTGAGCCTGTCATTCAGGCGGCAGCGGCAGGGGAACGGCAGTGCAGAAGGGGCGGCGCCTCATGCACGCAGCCTCCCCTGTCATGGCGCGGCCGCTCACCCGCGGCACCTCAGGTAAGCGGCGCGATCCGGGGGAGGCACAGATCCGGGAGAGGCGCTCCAGTCATCCATAAGCTTGTCACCCCTCCTCCCTTCTATCTCCTATATTTCATGTGAACAAACATAATTGTTGCAGTTATCCTGGCCCTGTCGGTGATGGTCAATGCTGCTGCCAGTGATTAGCTGCAGCGAAGTACAAGTTCGTTCAAACCGAGCGGAATATACGGAGGCTTTGATCACGGGATTATGTGAGTAGATATTTCTTCATGTTTTCTCATACCAACCAAGAACATTCCAAGGATTCAGCCAAATGTGTGTTTTCCTGATAAAGAGGTTTGGACCCTTGATATTTGCCCACTGTCACTAAAAGGTATTTTGTCTGTCTGCCTTTACTAAATGTTTTCTATATTTGTGTCCTATCAGGCACATGTCACGATTATGCGTTCTGTTTGTATATTTTTATTGCCAGTGTCAGTCCAGCACTTTCACCGTTTGATGCCGCTGTGCCAGGTCTACATTAAGCCATGGCGGTGTTATAGGAGAAGTAGAATAACAGTGGAGGAGCAGGGCTTAGGAGACATCTGTCTGAGTGTCGATCTCTATGAATGGTTTTTAGGTTATTACAGATGGTTGCTGGCTGTGCAGTGACTGGGCTGTGATGTGTTCTGTCGTCTGATGTGCTCCGAGCGCGGCCCCTTTGGTATAGAGGAGACCCACAGGGGCCTAATTACCATGCTCTCCTTTCAGTCTCACGCACAGAGTAACTTCAACTTCATTTAAATTCCTGTCTGGCTATGCTGTGGCTTTCTGCATATAAAAAATTGATTTCTGTAAAGAAAAGCCATTCTTTGCTGTTTACACACCATATAGCAAGCTCACGCCATGTACATATGATGACTCTCTGATAACTCACATAAAACATTTGTAATGCATATTTTTTGATGAATTTGGAGCATATTCTCATTGAATGCCCCAACCTTAAGATACAGATATCACCGCTTGAATTGTTTCAATGTCCACTATGGTTCTCAGTGCAGACAGTTCAAACATTAGGATCAGGTAATAACTGCAACAGTAAGTAACAATATGCAAACAAGCAACCTTCAAATAACTGACCACAATATTGCCTGCAAGGCACAGAATTGAGTCATCTGCATTGCAATAATCACAAGATATACTTACTAATATATGAATTGCTAAAATTAAGGATACCATATATTAAAATATAAAAAAAAAATTCAACTCCAAGAATGAAAGGAGCTGATTTTTCCTGTTCTGGTGTATTGGGTGTACTGGTTGGCTTCGAGCATGCCCACTGCGCATTTTGAAGCCAGAGAGTACACCCAATTACCCACAATGCACAGGACTGGAAATGACGCAGGGCTGTACATCATACCAGGAAGAAGCCCATGGATTTAAAACGCCAGGACCACCTTCAGAAATGAGGTTATTACACGTATCAGGATGTGATAACCACGCAATGAGGGGGGACATGGAGCCTGAGCGAACGCTCAGAGTGACTACATTTCGAAGACACCATCCTTATTACCATACAAATATGTACGTTATAATATGATTTTTCTCAATGATTACAGCACAGTATTAGGTCAGACAGGGAGGCTTAGGCATGCACCAGGAAGCTGCAGGGAGAGGTAGGGATAGGTTTGGAGCTATAAAGTAGCTGACAAGTTCCCATTAAATATGGAGTAGGTGAGGAGACGCGATCTGCTCTTAATTCTTGACTTATTCTGCCAAATATATATGGCTGACTTTCCAAGACATGGCACAGAATCCAGAACTGGAGCTAGTATTACTGTTTGTTTTGGGATTGAAAAATCATAAACTGCATAAGAAACATAATCGACAACTTTTGTTGTGATCCTTCCTGGATATAAGGTAATCAACCTTTTCTCACAGCCACACACCTTCACACTTCTGCCATTCTTCTTAGATGGAGCATGCCAACACCCAAGGCACATACCAGTAGAGAGAAAGCTCATGAGATTTACCAACTCTTTGGTTGTATTAGTGATATCTAGGGATGAGCGAGTATACTCGTAACTATTTGGTACTCGCCGAATAGTACAGTATTTGGGCTACTCCTACTCCGCGAGATTCCTTGTGATTACTCATTAGGAATAGCGAGTAGTACATTCACTTTTGCAGTCTATCAGTGAAATATTCGGACTCACTATACTCGTAACGAGTAGGTCCCAATACTCGGGTACTCATTACGAGTAGCGTGTCTAATGTAAGTCAATGGGAAATGCGAGTACTTTCACAGTGTATTTATATACACTGCGAAAATGAAATAAAAGTTACTAAAAGGTGTTAAAAATAAAAAAATAACATACTCACCTATCCGACGGCTGTCCCGGGACTGTAAAGAACACATTCGATGGGCTGCCAGGAGTTTAAAGGTACTGTTACACGCTTCAATGTTGAAACGATATCACTAACGATCTCGGGGGCGCCGTCATTAGGACATCGCTTAGAGATCATTGGTGAGATGTCCCACGTGTTGATATCGTGCATGACGCACCAACGATCCAGCGAGCAGGTATCGTTCGCACAACCCAGCGAACGATACTAGTTCACTGTTGTCAATAGGGAAAATCGTTAACAACATCGTTATCGCTGTGTCACACTCAACGATGCAGAAGGTTGGCTGATCGTGGATCGCCTGATTTGAGAACATGTTCTCAAATCCAACGACTTATCGTAGTCGTATCTCAGTGTTACACGCACCAACGTCCTAGCAATGTCGTTTGAACGACTCCAAACCCGTGACGTTTGAGCGATATCATTCATGCGTGACGTCACACACCACCTGATCGCTACCAGCCATCTGATTGGCCATCATACTTAAGGTCCTGGCAGGCCATTGGATGTGTTCTTTTCGGGTCCCGGGACAGCCGTTGGATAGGTTAGTATGTTATTTTTTTATTTGTAACACCTTTTAGTAACTTTTATTTCACTTTCGCAGTGAAAGTACTCGCATTTCCCATTGACTTACATTGGACTCACTACTCATAACGAGTACCCGAGTATTAGGACCTATTCGTTACGAGTATAGCAAGTCCGAATGTTTCACTAATCGCTCATCCCTATTGATATCCCTGAGTTGATAATTATGTGAAACAAATGTTAACAAGCCACATTTTTATTCGATTTGTATATTAACTCCATGTTTTAACAATGTGCACAAGAATTTCAATATAAACGTGATGCACATACTTATGTTCCAAAAAAAAGGTAGGAAAAAAGTATTCTTGGAGTGATACCTTTATTGGCTAACCAGAGAAATATATACCGTATATACTCGTGTATAAGCCGACCCGTGTATAAGCCGACCCCCCTACTTTTGCCCCCAAAATCTGGGAAAAACTATTGACTCGTGTATAAGCCGAGGGTGGACCCCAGCACAGGTATACAGCCCCCAGCAGTGTGGTATACAGGCCCCCCGGATGGTATACAGGCCTCCCCAGTGGTAGTATACAGCCCCCAGCAGTGTGGTATACAGCAGCCTCCCCAGTGGTATATACAGCCCACATGTTACAGCAGCCTTTCCAGGGTATATACAGCAGCAGCCTCAGGGTTTATACAGCAGCAGCCCCAGGTATATACAGCAGCAGCCCCATGGTATATACAGCAGCAGCCCCAGGGTATATACAGCAGCAGCCCCAGGGTATATACAGCAGCAGCCCCATGGTACATACAGCAGCAGCCCCAGGGTACATACAGCAGCAGCCCCAGGGTACATACAGCAGCAGCCCCAGGGTACATACAGCAGCAGCCCCAGGGTATTACAGCAGCAGCCCGAGGTATACAGGCCCCCCCCCATGCTCCGTAAACCTGTAAAGGAAGATGATTATACTTATCACTGTCCCGGTGCCATCCCCGCTCTGCATCGCGATCCTCCATCTGCATCGCGATCCTCCATCTTCATTCACCGGCTTCCAACTTCCTGTGTTCTGCGCCGAATGACGTCATTGTCGGCGCCGACAGGTAGCCGGAAGATGGAGGAGCGCGATGCAGATGGAGGATCGCGATGCAGAGCGGGGACGGCACCGGGACAGTGATAAGTATAATCATCTTCCTTTACAGGTTTACGGACCATGGGGGGGGGCTGTATACTGATGGGGGGCCTGTATACCTCTGGGGGGGGGCGCCCGTGTAGTGACTCGCGTATAAGCCGAGGGGGTAACTTTTCAGCCCAATTTTTGGGCTGAAAAACTCGGCTTATACGCGAGTATATACGGTTATATATATTAGTAAGCTTTCAGGGCTCAATGGCCCCTTCATCAGACAATGTTACAAATTAATTACTGAGACATTTAAATAGGTTTTATAGCAGGACATGAGGAGATGCTAAATACAGATGGGCTAAGGAAATTAAATTAGGGTTTTTGTTATACATGCAATGAGGTGAAAGTGTTTTATTGGAGATCTGAAGACCTTGCAGATGTATGAGTTGTGTCCAAGTAAGGGTGCTTTCACATTGCGATTTTTGTGGATCTGTGGCTGTCTGCTGTAAAACGGACAGCCACGGATCCGATTTGGCCCCCATGTGTCCCTATGGGCATCGGATCACATTTTGCCCTTAATGGCATCCGATTTGTGTTGATTCCGATTGTGTCCGATTTTATGCTGTGCCCAAAATCGGAGACTTGCTCCGATTTTAGGCACAGCGGACTAAATCGGACACAATCAGAGCCGACATGATCCGCGTCAATTAACATAGGGGTCTATGGAGCACGGGTCCGAGAAAAGACAGGATCATTTCTAGGACTCGATTTTAGTGTACTGAGCATGCTCAGTACACTAAAACTGCTGTGTGCCATCTAATTTCACTTCTGCAATGTACATACATGCATTGTAAACTGTGCCCACCAGCATTAACATAATGTAAATGGGGTTCTTCTAACCCCATTATGTGCCCAGACGTCCCCCTCATACTGAGAAATCAACTTTTATCCTCTGTCACCCTGCATCCTAATAGGTCTCGGAGGTCTGCTTTCTGGTTCTGGTGGATTAGGTCCTCGCCGCCCCTTGCCAGCACTCGCACCTGCGCAGTAGAGCAGGTCACCACCTTCTCCATTGAAGACAGTGCCGAGTTCTCACGATATTTGTGAAGCCTCGCGAGACTTCGGCACTTCAATGGAGGAGCACGGTGACCCACTCCACTGCGCAGGCACAAGTCACTCAATGCTCCATCCACAGGATGGGCAGGAATTTTTAAATTGCAAGGCGGGTTTTGCTGGCAAAGGGAGGTGAGGACCTTATACACTGGGACCAGAGAGCATACTTTCTGGACCTAATAGGATGCAGGGCAACAGAGAATATAAGTTGATTTTCAGTTATGAGAGGGACATCTGGGCACATAGAGGTGTTACAAGAACCCCATTTACATTATGATAATGCTTTTGAAAACGGTTTAAAATGCCCAAAGGGGTGAAAGGTTCCCTTTAATTTATTCTGTAATTTAATACAAAAAGTGAAACATGTAGATTATATAGAGTCATTACAAATAGAGTGATTTATTTTTTTTCTGTTAATGTTGATGATTATGTCATACAGCCATTGAAAACCCAAAGGTCATTATTTCAGAAAATTAAAGTAGGGAGGAGGAAGGGTTAAAAACATCATTGCTCTTTTCCATGAGACATCAAAGGGTGAATATAATATTGATTTATTACGCAACAGGTTTCAGGACTCCCAGATATACCCTGAAACATGGCAATATTACATTGATTTTTGATGATATTCTAATTTATTCAGATACACTTGTATGTTAGTTCTACTGTTCTGTGTTCTGTATTAGCTCTGCTGTACTATGTTAGCGTTGCTGTTCTGATTAGCTCTGCTGTACTGTATTAGCTTGCATAGTTGCTGTTCTGTTAGCTCTGCTGTTCTGTATTAGCTCTGCTGTTCTATTAGCTCTGCTGTTCTGTGTTAGCTTGCTGTTGTACTGTATTAGCTCTGCTGTACTCTATTGGCTTACTGTTCTGTTTAGCTTTGCTGTTCTATTTACTGTAGCTCTGTTGTTCTTTATTAGCTCTACTGTTCTGTGTTAGCTCTCCTGTTTTGTATTAGCTCTGCTGTTGTATTAGCTCTGCTGTTCGGTGTTAGCTCTGCTGTATGTATTAACCTGTGAAACTGTAATTCTGCTGTTCTTTGTACTCTGCTGTACTGTATTAAAGGAACCAACCCCCCAATGACCCCGATATTATATCGTCCTAACAGCACATACATGTGCTGCAATGATTTTTGCTAAAAAAAACTGTTTTGTAAAACTTAAGATAATGCTTTTGAAAGTTTAAACCGAAGGGACGGGTGGGCGTTACTTATCTGTGGCAAAAGCCGAGTAGCAGCTGTCAGTCATCCTCCTGTGTCCCGCAGTAGCAGTTATGGCCAGCCCTTTTCAGCGTCACAGCATGGTGCACGGGCTCGCATGCCCGTGCACACGTCATCATCTACAGCCGGGTTGCGAGCGCGCGCTCTGACTTCCACAGCCGAGCGCAGGAAGTCAGAGCGCGCGCTCGCAAGCCGGCTGTAGATGATGACGTGTGCACGGGCATGCGAGCCCGTGCACCATGCTGTGACCTGAAAAGGGCTGGCCATAACTGCTACTGCGGGACACAGGAGGATGACTGACAGCTGCTACTCGGCTTTTGCCACAGATAAGTAACGCCCACCCGTCCCTTCGGTTTAAACTTTCAAAAGCATTATCTTAAGTTTTACAAAACAGTTTTTTTAGCAAAAATCATTGCAGCACATGTATGTGCTGTGTGTAGGGACCGATATTAATAGTCCGGGGGGGTCATTGGGGGTGGTTGGTTCCCTTTAACTCTGCTGTTTTGTGTTAGACCTGCTGTACAGTGTTAACTCTATTATAGTGTATTAGATATGCTGTTCTGTGTTAACCTTGCTGTACTGTTTGCTGTACAGTGTTAGCTCTCCTGTACTGTGTTAGCTCTGCTGTACTGTATTAGCTCTGCTGTTCTGAGTTAGATCAGCTGTACAGTGTTAGCTCTGCTGTACTATATTTTGATTGGTGTTTTGTTAGCTCTTATTTACTGTATTATTTGAGCTGCACTTTGTTAGCTCAGCTCTGCTGCTCTGTTTAAGCTCTGGAGTCCAGCATTAGCTCTGCTGTACTGTATGTCTCTGCTGTACTGTATTTTGTCTGATGTAACTGTATTAGCTCTGCTGTACTGTATGTTCTCTGCTGTACTGTATTTTGTCTGATGTAACTGTATTAGCTCAGCTGTACTGTATGTTCTCTACTGTACTGTATTTTGTCTGATTTAACTGTATTAGCTCTGCTGTACTGTATGTTCTCTGCTGTACTGTATTTTGTCTGATTTAACTGTATAAGGGTACTTTCACATCAGCGGTTTTTGCCGTTCGCGGCAGATGCGATGAAAAAAACGCATCTGCCGCGATTACCGCATAACCGCTGCACTTGCGGCACAGTTGCGGCAAGCACCATAGAATGTCTACGCGGGCTTGCGGCAGGTGCAGCAAGTGTGGTATTGGCACTTGCGGCAGGTGCGGCCGCAAAAAAATGCGTCTGACCGCAGTTTTTTTCGCAGCCGCACCTGATGCAAGTGCCAAAACCCCACTTGCCGCACCTGCCGCACACTTACCGCAAGCCCCATAGACATTGCATGGGGCTTGCCGCAACTGTGCCGCAAGTGCAGCGGTTATGCGGTAATCATGGCAGATGCGTTTTTTTCACCGCATCTGCCGCGATCGGCAAAAACCGCTGATGTGAAAGAGGCCTTAGCTCTGCTGTACTGTATGTTCTCTGCTGTACTGTATTTTGTCTGATTTAACTGTATGAGCTCTGCTGTACTGTATGTTCTCTGCTGTACTGTATTTTGTCTGATTTACTGTATTAGCTTGCTGTGTACTGTATTTTGTCTGATGTAACTGTATTAGCTCTGCTGTACTGTATGTTCTCTGCTGTATTGTATTTTGTCTGATGTAACTGTATTAGCTCAGCTGTACTGTATGTTCTCTGCTGTACTGTATTATGTCTGATTTAACTGTATAAGGGTACTTTCACATCAGCGGTTTTTGCCGTTCGCGGCAGATGTGATGGAAAAAACGCATCTGCCGCGATTACCGCATAACCGCTGCACTTGCGGCACAGTTGCGGCAAGCCCCATAGAATGTCTACGCGGGCTTGCGGAAGGTGCAGCAAGTGTGGTATCGGCACTTGCGGCAGGTGCGGCCGCAAAAAAAATGCGTCTGACCGCAGTTTTTTTCGCAGCCGCACCTGATGCAAGTGCCAAAACCCCACTTGCCGCACCTGGTGCACACTTACCGCAAGCCCCATAGACATTGCATGGGGCTTGCCGCAACTGTGCCGCAAGTGCAGCGGTTATGCGGTAATCATGGCAGATGCGTTTTTTTCACCGCATCTGCCGCGATCGGCAAAAACCGCTGATGTGAAAGAGGCCTTAGCTCTGCTGTACTGTATGTTCTCTGCTGTACTGTATTTTGTCTGATGTAACTGTATTAGCTCTGCTGTAATCTGTATGTTTTTTCTGCTGTACCTGTATTTTTGTCTGATGTAACTGTATTAGCTCTGCTGTACTGTATGTTCTCTGACTGTACTGTAATATTTTGTCTGATTTTAACTGTTTTAAAAGGGTACTTTCACATCAGCGGTTTTTGCCGTTCGCGGCAGATGCGATGAAAAAAACGCATCTGCCGCGATTACCGCATAACCGCTGCACTTGCGGCACAGTTGCGGCAAGCACCATAGAATGTCTACGCGGGCTTGCGGCAGGTGCAGCAAGTGTGGTATCGGCACTTGCGGCAGGTGCGGCCGCAAAAAAAATGCGTCTGCCGCGTGTTTTTTCGCAGCCGCACCTGATGCAAGTGCCAAAACCCCACTTGCCGCACCTGCCGCACACTTACTGCAAGCCCCATAGACATTGCATGGGGCTTGCGCAACTGTGCCGCAAGTGCAGCGGTTATGCGGTTTAATCATGGCAGATGCGTTTTTTTCACCGCATCTGCCGCGATCGGCAAAAACCGCTGATGTGAAAGAGGCCTTAGCTCTGCTGTACTGTATGTTCTCTGCTGTACTGTATTTTGTCTGATTAACTGTATTACTCTTACTAGTCTCTGCTGTACTGTATTTTGCTGACTGTACTGCTGTACTGTATTTTGTCTGATGTAACTGTATTAGCTCAGCTGTACTGTATGTTCTCTGCTGTACTGTATTTTGTCTGATGTAACTGTATTAGCTCAGCTGTACTGTATGTTCTCTGCTGTACTGTATTATGTCTGATTTAACTGTATAAGGGTACTTTCACATCAGCGGTTTTTGCCGTTCGCGGCAGATGTGATGGAAAAAACGCATCTGCCGCGATTACCGCATAACCGCTGCACTTGCGGCACAGTTGCGGCAAGCCCATAGAATGTCTACGCGGGCTTGCGGCAGGTGCAGCAAGTGTGGTATCGGCACTTGCGGCAGGTGCGGCCGCAAAAAAATGCGTCTGACCGCAGTTTTTTTCGCAGCCGCACCTGATGCAAGTGCCAAAACCCCACTTGCCACACCTGCCGCACACTTACCGCAAGCCCCATAGACATTGCATGCGGCTTGCCGCAACTGTGCCGCAAGTGCAGCGGTTATGCGGTAATCATGGCAGATGCGTTTTTTTCACCGCATCTGCCGCGATCGGCAAAAACCGCTGATGTGAAAGAGGCCTTAGCTCTGCTGTACTGTATGTTCTCTGCTGTACTGTATTTTGTCTGATGTAACTGTATTAGCTCTGCTGTACTGTATGTTCTCTGCTGTACTGTATTTTGTCTGATTTACTGTATTAGCTCTGCTGTACTGTATTTTGTCTGATGTAACTGAATTAGCTCTGCTGTACTGTATGTTCTCTGCTGTACTGTATTTTGTCTGATGTAACTGTATTAGCTCAGCTGTACTGTATGTTCTCTGCTGTACTGTATTATGTCTGATTTAACTGTATAAGGGTACTTTCACATCAGCGGTTTTTGCCGTTCGCGGCAGATGCGATGGAAAAAACGCATCTGCCGCGATTACCGCATAACCGCTGCACTTGCGGCACAGTTGTGGCAAGCACCATAGAATGTCTACGCGGGCTTGCGGCAGGTGCAGCAAGTGTGGTATCGGCACTTGCGGCAGGTGCGGCCGCAAAAAAAATGCGTCTGGCCGCCGTTTTTTTCGCAGCCGCACCTGATGCAAGTGCCGAAACCCCACTTGCCGCACCTGCCGCACACTTACTGCAAGCCCCATAGACATTGCATGGGGCTTGCCGCAACTGTGCCGCAAGTGCAGCGGTTATGCGGTAATCATGGCAGATGCGTTTTTTTCACCGCATCTGCCGCGATCGGCAAAAACCGCTGATGTGAAAGAGGCCTTAGCTCTGCTGTACTGTATGTTCTCTGCTGTACTGTATTTTGTCTGATGTAACTGTATTAGCTCTGCTGTACTGTATGTTCTCTGCTGTACTGTATTTTGTCTGATGTAACTGTATTAGCTCAGCTGTACTGTATGTTCTCTGCTGTACTGTATTTTGTCTGATGTAACTGTATTAGCTCTACTGTACTGTATGTTCTCTGCTGTACTGTATTTTGTCTGATGTAACTGTATTAGCTCTGCTGTACTGTATGTTCTCTGCTGTACTGTATTGTGTCTGATGTAACTGTATTAGCTCTGCTGTACTGTATTTTGTCTGATGTAACTGTATTAGTTCAGCTGTACTGTATGTTCTCTGCTGTACTGTATTTTGTCTGATGTAACTGTATTAGCTCTGCTGTACTGTATTTTGTCTGATGTAACTGTATTAGCTCAGCTGTACTGTATGTCCTCTGCTGTACTGTATCTTGTCTGATGTAACTGTATTAGCTCTGCTGTACTGTATGTTCTCTGCTGTACTGTATTTTGTCTGATGTGACTGTATTAGCTCTGCTGTACTGTATGTTCTCTGCTGTACTGTATTATGTCTGATTTAACTGTATAAGGGTACTTTCACATCAGCGGTTTTTGCCGTTCGCGGCAGATGCGATGGAAAAAACGCATCTGCCGCGATTACCGCATAACCGCTGCACTTGCGGCACAGTTGCGGCAAGCCCCATAGAATGTCTACGCAGGCTTGCGGCAGGTGCAGCAAGTGTGGTATCGGCACTTGTTGCAGGTGCGGCCGCAAAAAAAATGCGTCTGACCGCAGTTTTTTTCGCAGCCGCACCTGATGCAAGTGCCGAAACCCCACTTGCCGCACCTGCCGCACACTTACCGCAAGCCCCATAGACATTGCATGGGGCTTGCCGCAACTGTGCCGCAAGTGCAGCGGTTATGCGGTAATCATGGCAGATGTCTGATGTAACTGTATTAGCTCTGCTGTACTGTATGTTCTCTGCTGTACTGTATTTTGTCTGATTTAACTGTATTAGCTCAGCTGTACTGTATGTTCTCTGCTGTACTGTATTATGTCTGATTTAACTGTATAAGGGTACTTTCACATAAGCGGTTTTTGCCGTTCGCGGCAGATGCGATGGAAAAAACGCATCTGCCGCGATTACCGCATAACCGCTGCACTTGCGGCACAGTTGCGGCAAGCCCCATAGAATGTCTACGCGGGCTTGCGGCAGGTGCAGCAAGTGTGGTATCGGCACTTGCGGCAGGTGCGGCCGCAAAAAAAATGCGTCTGACCGCAGTTTTTTTCGCAGCCGCACCTGATGCAAGTGCTGAAACCCCACTTGCCGCACCTGCCGCACACTTACCGCAAGCCCCATAGACATTGCATGGGGCTTGCCGCAAGTGCAGCGGTTATGCGGTAATCATGGCAGATGCGTTTTTTTAACCGCATCTGTCGCGATCGGCAAAAACCGCTGATGTGAAAGAGGCCTTAGCTCTGCTGTACTGTATGTTCTCTGCTGTACTGTATTTTGTCTGATGTAACTGTATTAGCTCTGCTGTACTGTATGTTCTCTGCTGTACTGTATTTTGTCTGATGTAACTGTATTAGCTCTGCTGTACTGTATGTTCTCTGCTGTACTGTATTTTGTCTGATGTAACTGTATTAGCTCTGCTGTACTGTATGTTCTCTGCTGTACTGTATTTTGTCTGATGTAACTGTATTAGCTCTGCTGTACTGTATGTTCTCTGCTGTACTGTATTTTGTCTGATGTAACTGTATTAGCTCTGCTGTACTGTGTTAGCTCTGTTGTACTGTGCCAGTTCTGAACACACCACAGAGCTGTGTAATTATGACAGCAAAGTGTCAGTCATTATTTTGTTCACACTGTTGCGCTGTCACACAGCACGATCCTGCCACATCGCATATACAATATCGTACGTTTGAAGGGCTTGCACAATCTTCTTGCAATATCGTAGTTAGGTTGTTTTCGCGTCGCATTGCCCATTTACACGACACAACGCATGAACGATATCAACCACAGCAGCTGTACCACGTGACTTTTTCTCAATGTTGCGTTGCAATATCGCGACGTGTAAAGCGGCCCTTAGGGTACCTTTACACGACGCAACATTGCATGCAATTTCACTTGCAACTTACTGGTTGCAGTGAAATCATGGACACATTGTTTCATTTTGTTGCCGTGTACAAATGGAACAATGTGTCTATGATTTCACTGCAACCAGTAAGTTGCAAGAGAAATTGCATGCAATGTTGCGACGTGTAAAGGTACCCTTAAGGCCGCTTTACACATCACGATATCGCAACCCAACTACGATAAAAAGCCACGTGGTACGGGCATTGCAGTCGATATCATTTGTGCGTTGTCGTGTAAATGGGCAACGCGACTCAAAAACGATGCAACTACGATATCGTTTGTGAATTGTGCAGGCTCTTCAACCGTGCAATATTGGCTAGGCGATCTGGCTGGATCGTGCTGTGTGACAGCGCAACTAAGATTTGGAGCGCAACTTCCCCTATTCACTCCAATGTTAAATGGTCGTTCCCTGAGTTGCACAGACACAGTGTGAAAAAGGGGCGTACTACATCGTTGTTGCGTTGCCTGCCGATATCTCCCTGTGTAACATCTCCTATGCAATCTTGGACAAGTGCCAAAAACGTGCGCGCTCCCGTGAAATCATATGCAATATCGGAACAATAAAGCGGCCTTTACTGTGCAGAATTATTAGCCAACTTAATTAAAACCAAATATATTCCCATCTCACTTGTTTATTTTACCAAGTAAATCATAATAACTGCACAAAATTTTGAAATAAACCTTTCTGACATGCAAAAACAAAACAAAACCCCAAAAAATTAGTGACTAATATAGCCACCTTTCTTTATGATCAAAATAAATAGAAGGGCGCAATGAGAAGCACCTATGAGCTAATTAGAGGGGTTTGTGGTGGCTTATTTAACCGCTCACCTTTCTGTGTTGTGCGCCTCTGCACAACACCAGTTATGTGTTCAAATCCTCGGGGCACCAGTCTGCTTCACCACCGCCGCTCCGGCGGTCTTTCCGGAAGCCACCGTCACGTGATCCGCGAAACTGGAACTTCGTCATTGCAGGTCCTTTTGCTGTTGATCCCAGTCGCCTGGATATCACCTGAGGAAGACAGCTGTCAGTCTATCGAAACACGTCGTGGCATATAAGGGAACCCTAATAAAGGTTTTGATGCTTTAATTTCCTTCTCAGTATTCCATTCTTCCTTAGCACTCCAAATTGACCGCTTTTGTATTTTCTGTACCTTTCTTTATGATGACACTCAACAGCCTTCCATCCATAGATTCCGGTGGCACAGGTCACCGGGTCCGCGTTCTTCCTCTGCAGTGTTAGTTTGGCTCTCGGGGTGTCTCGGCTTAGGAGCTCGGTTCCTCTCCCTCTACACATGCCAGGAACTCGAACCTGAACCTCCTGTGTCCCTTACTCAGGGTAGACTCACTACCGTAACCTGGGTCCTCCTAACTTAGTGCTCCTAGGGTCTAGTCTAGTTCCTCCACCCCTTTCCCGGGTTTTCCTCCCTTCTCTTCACCTAGCTTCCCCCCTCTATCCCTTGCCTGACATGGAGTACTAGGTCTAGGGATGGGGGGTTGTGTGGGGTGTTAGTGTGGGGAGACCAGCTTACCTGTCCCAGCTGCGTCACCTTCTGTGGCTGCAAGTCTGCAGGGGCATTGCATCTTCATCAGGTGGTCTGGTGGTAAGACAGTTTACCTGTTGAAATGCATTGTGGTCCCTTAGAGAGTTAATAGTCTGTTTAATTAAATCTTTTGAGATATAGAAATTGGTTGCGCCACGCTGCTTTATGTTTTATATCCACCCTCTGTTAAGTCACCGTTACACTCATCTTTTCCTGTTGTGCTGTCCGCACAACAGGGGGGGCTCACGTAGTGAGTGCACGGGGTCTCTCTCTGGACGGTGTGGATTTCTTTCCCTTTTTCCTCGGTGTCCGCCTGTGTAATTGCACGTGATCCGTCACGTGTTTTCCTCTCCTCTGTTAGATTTGTCTTCTCCTCCGGAGCTGCTCCACCGCTCTCCCCATAGGGAGATAGATATGTAGGCAATGGAATAAAACGATGTTTGGGTGAGCGCTGGGATATGAAGACAGCTACACTTCAACAAGTATTTTACCTGTAAGTTTATTGTTCAAATCACATTAGGTCCTCTCCCACAACATGTTTCGACGCTCAGGGCGTCTTCCTCAAGTGGATCTCTGTATCATTCCAGATCGTTGCTGAAGTTGCTGGTGACATCTGACAGTTTGACATCTCACCAGCGACCCCAAAGTGACATACCAGTGATCCCTACCAGGTCGTATCGCTGTCGGGATCGCTGGTGCGTCGTTGTCTGTGACGGGAGCTTCGCTGGAATAAGAGGGAGCTAACAGCCTTTAGTACTGTCTATCTCTAAACCTCATCATCAACTGCTGCTGTGATCAGATCCATAAGAAAAAACACCATCAAAACAAAATAAAAAGAAGAAACACTGGGAGGGATGGAGGGATGGAGGGAGGGTGACTTCACCTCTGGGACCCTCTAGATGAGGAGGAAATAGGAGATGAAGCAACATATAAAGGTAGTGGAAGAGTACTAAGAGGTAGAAATAAGCACTGATTGGCCTATAGGAAGGGCCAGGGGTGGACATATCATTGATGCAATCTGTGCCGCCGTGCATGGGTCAATAGAGTTAAGAGGCCCATTTCTGCCCTTAAACAGGTGGAATTGTGCATAATAGGAAGCTCTTGAGCTGCAAAGTCCCATATACTCTTCTTGGACATGCGCCCTCTTCTGTCTGTGTCCGCCAGTGGACAGGACTGAACAATATATGAATACAAAAAGGGAATGATTAAAATGCCGACTGCTGAATGGACCAAAAGGGAACTGCAATCCAGGGCCATGTTATCACTACTTGTGTGACCAAAAAAAATAAACTAAAAGCTCTAGATGTTACCCCATTTACTTCACCGCAATGTATTTATCCAAGGGTGTAGTGAGAAGTATGACTCCAATAGAAGCTTTAGAAATAAATGTGTGCCAATTGTGAAAAGTAAAATATTAATTTATTCTAAAAAATTTTTGCCGCATTGATCATATTGTGATGCTAAATTTATATCATTTTAATTATGTTTTACTATATTTTTATAATATAAATATTTTAAAATTAAATTTTATGTCCCCCTTTTCTGGAAGCCATACCTTTTTGATTTTTCTGCTGATCAAACTTTAAGTGGCTTATTTTAATTTTTTTTTGCAGATCTAGATTTATTTTTAATTGACATAATTTGGGGTACATACTGGGTTGTTTTAACAGTTCATGCAGATCAAGGCTGTATACCTGAATACGTCACAATTAAAGACATATGTCCACTCACAATTTATCAATATGAACATTCACAAAACCATGGAAAGTAAGCAGTAAGTAGTAACTAGGAAACATGTTTCAAACCTTGATTCTGTTATTCATAGTGCTGACTCTGATAAGAAACTTTGACTTAGGCCGGCTTCAAACCACGCTTATTTGGATCCGGCACTGTCCGGTGTGAACTCAACTCAAACTCAACAAACTCAAAGTCCTCCATGTATCTCAATGGGAAGTGAGGCTCTATTCTCATTGGTCGCTGTGTGCTGGCGCCGACCAATGAGAATAGCGCCTCACTTACAGCGGTAAATTTGAAACTCAAAGTCTTCCATTATATCTCAATGGGAAGTGAGGCGCTATTCTCATTAGTCGCTGTGTGCTGGCGCCGACCAATGAGAATAGCGCCTCACTTACAGTGGTAAATTTGAAACTCAAAGTCCTCCATTATATCTCAATGGGAAGTGAGGCGCTATTCTCATTGGTCGCTGTGTGCTGGCGCCGACCAATGAGAATAGTTTTTGTTTCTGCAACATTAGTAAATGAGTCTGCTCTCTCCACATGTGGACAGGCAACACATTTCCCACATGGGGAACATCCGACTCTCCTGGGAAGAGAATCAAGAAACGTCAATCTACTGCCACTAGAGTAATGACTCGACACGAGATGGTCACGCAGATTCATAGACCTGCGGAGCCCACTGGAACGGCGTACTCGGTACAGGACCGGGGTACTGCTGGGGATATCACGGCGGTCTTGGTCCGGACCGTGTCCCGGGTTCTCACAAGTAAAAGGGAATATTTACAGGGGAAAAAGTTTGTCTTGACGCCACCCATGGGTTGTGGTCAATGAGGGGACCATCGCTGCAGTGTGCTTCTGTCAGGAGGATGGATGGATGCTGCAGCAAGGTGGATGAGCCTGCCGCGGGTCAGGGCAGCTCCTGACAGGGTGTAAAGTTAAAATACAGTTCTGTATACCTGGAATCATAGACGGGAGCCTGAAGCAGGGTTCACCGGGTTTACTTGCAAGTTCTTCCAAGTCTCACAATTTACAACAGTTCACAATGCAGTTCTTGTACACCAAATAACTCTGTGCTTTCACTGAACCCTCTGCAGCCAGGCTGTCACTCTGAGGCCCATCACTCTTTCTCGATAACCTTTCAGGCTTATTCTCCTCTCTGTTCTCCCTTGTGGATTGGCTGGCGGCAACTCGGTCCCTTTTGTGTAGCTTCCCCTATATGTATGGGCGGTAAGCCGGGTCCTCCTGGATGTTGCTGAGCCTCCACCCTGGTGTAGGAATAGGGATCTGGAATCCGTGTTCCCCGTCGGTTTGTCTGTGAAGCCAGCATATAGCAGCAGTCCCCCTCAGAGCCGACACTCTGGTTGCAGCCTAGCTCAGATGTCCCTATCTTGCAAGGGTTCACCGTCTCTTTCCTACCTGTGTGGTTATCCAGGTACAAACAGGGGAAACTACCCCCCCGGTAGTCGGTAAATGCTGCCGTCCTCCTCGGACCCGATGGCACCGGTCCGTTCTCTGTCTTTTCTTTCCGGGGGCTACGGGCTGTATAGCGGGCTTTCTCTCTGGGGAACGGTGTCTCTCCTGATTCTGCGCCTCCAGGGAGCCCTGACCCTTCCGGGAAGTGTCACTGTCTGTCTGCTCTTGTCTGTTCTGGTCGGCTCACTCTGGCCTACTAACTCCTTCCTCCTCTTTCCTTCCTTTTGTTCTGGTCTACCACCTGACCTTTCTTCCCACCCACTTTCCTCTAAACCCCACCACCCCTTGCCCGCCTAGAGTCCCGGGCTCTGGGTTGGGTGCTGTTCTCCTGTGGGTGGGTGTATGTGCTGTGAGGGTGTTTGTTGCACAAACTGTCTACCTTCTGCCTGGCTGCAGTTCCCTATATGGCCACCCTGGTCGCAGGGGCGCC
The DNA here is from genome assembly GCA_033576535.1 of Allobates femoralis. Taxonomy (NCBI): domain Eukaryota; kingdom Metazoa; phylum Chordata; class Amphibia; order Anura; family Aromobatidae; genus Allobates; species Allobates femoralis. The sequence goes on along the minus strand of JARQOC010000008.1, from coordinate 60,490,473 downwards.
ACAGATCGTCTAATCGCTACCATAGGGCGATTCGGCAGAATTTTTGCTAAAGTAGAATCAGTTAAGAGAATAGGCCATGCTTTATCCAAACAAGTACGCATGGCCCGAAATTGGCCATGATAGGTGGTAATGAATCTGACGTGTCCATCTGCACCCACAATAGAGAAGTTCATTTCTTGAAGCGTATTTGGCTGTATTGAAAGCATTTTTCTCTGAACGACGGCTGTAGTCACGCTTATAAAACCGGTTCTTTAGTTCTTCAGTACGGGTAGTATAATCAATCTCTGAGGAACATATGCTTTTGAGTCGTAGAAATTTCCCAACCTGTACGGACCGGACCATATATGGGGGTGGGACAAAGTGGCATGGAGCAATGTGTTTGAGAATGTCGGCTTTCTGTAAATGTTGGTCTGCAGTGAACCACCACAATCCCGCCTCACCGAGACATCGAGGAACTCAACCTTGTGTTTATTGGACTGGTATGTAACTTTGATGTTCAACTCATTGTCATTCAACTTTCCAATAAAGGAGTGCATTTCAAATTCCGATCCCTGCCAGATCAAAAAGATGTTGTTGATGTACCGCGCCCAGAGATGGATGAGGTCCATTGGCAACATCCGTTCTGACAAGAACTCTCACAGCCCCAGGAACAAATTAGCATAGGAGGGCGAAAAGGACGCCCCCATAGCTGTGCCATGGAGCTGTAGGTAGAAGGACCAGTTGAAGCCAAAAAAATGATGAGTCTAGGTGAACTCCAAGAACTCCATGAGAAGGGAAATGATGTCCCCAGGCAGAACCAACATATCCAGAAAGAAACGAGTTGCTCGAAGGCCGTCACTGTGCTGAATGCCAGTGTAGAGTGATTCAACATCACACGTAGCCATAATGGCCCGTTCACCAATCTGCAGGGAGTCAACTTTCTTAAGAAAATCACTGGTGTCCTTTATGAAGGATTGAAGGCTCTCCACAACCAGTTAGAGTTTAAAGCCACCTGTTTACATTTTCCAGAAAGTTCCCCTACCCGACACAATATGTGTTCCGGCTGGTGACTCAAGTGTCTGGTGTCTTTGTGTATCTTGGGCAGGAAGTACAGGGTAGGAACTACAGGATCTGCCACGATGAGAGATGACATGAGTTCAGAGGTTATCACACCATTGCCATTGGCCAATTTTACGAAAAGGTTTTACTTTATATATATACTTCAGATTTTACTTTAGGTCAAATGACAATGCTACCGCCTTTGTCAGCTGGTTTAATCAGAATATCGGGCAGATCACACAGCTCCCGCAACCGTGCACGTTCTTGCCTGTTAAGGTTATCCCTGTTAAATCATGTGGGTATTTACTCAAAGGCTTTACTCACCACCTGGACGAACATGTCAATGCTCGGGCAGGAGAAGAGTGCAGGGAACTTTCTGGAACGTGGATGAGTCAATTTGTACTTCAAAAGATATGGTAATAGTAACACCACCATCATATTATTGGTTCATATAAATAATTACAGAATGTAAACAAAAAATCTCAAGACAATATGAAAAAAGAGCAACTGCAATATCAATGTGTTATCAAATAGATGCAATAGAAGGAACAAATAACATAGAAATGGTAGTGTGAGTGCATCAATCAAGTATCATACATACATCAGATTTAAATAACTGTCAATTACAAATAATTAATTATAACCACAAAGCAAACAGTAATGTAAAATGCAAGTACAAAAAACCCATAAGTAGTCAAAACATATTATTATATATACATACACATTCAGACTCACACCTTTACACACACATACACTTAGGAACACTTAAGCCTGCATAAACATCATAGGCATGCTTTTACAGGCATACAGACATATCTTTCTGTGGGACATCGACCCTAAACATACAGCCAGAGCTACAATGGATGGTTTTGTGCTGTTCCCCTAGATATTATTATTATTATTTTTTAGTTGTTCCATTTGTATATAGTGTGAAATAATTTGTATTTCTTTGTTATTTGTTAAATGTACTACAGCGTCTTGCTGCACTGTGTTCTGCTGGCCAGTATTTGAACACCTCTTACGTTTGTCTGTTTCAATTAAGTTGGTTCAAACTTAACGTGCCCATGATTTGTCAGTTAGTGGTCACTTTCTCCAAGCAGCCATTTTGTCCTGTGTTGCTGTGAGACTGGACCTAATATACTGGGCTCGTGAAGGCATGCATTTCTAACTAGCAGCAACCGATGTCAGTGACTTCAGAGAAAGTCAAAATATTTCACCCTCCACCAGTATCTTACTGGGCTTAATAAACCAAATATAATAATAAACCAAATATTTAGTTGAACTGAGGCTGTGGTGTTACATTTGAGTCCACGGAAGCTGAGTTTGTGTCCTGTCTGCTCCTCATTTTGCATAGGCTAGGGTCACACATAGATGTTTTCAGCCTCACCGCTAAAATCTTAGTGATTTTCTGCAGAAGCGGACAGAAGGGGGTCACCGATACCGGTGTCCGCTTCAGCAGAGCGGAGATTCATAGGCAGCCATTCATTAACTGCACACACTCTGCTTCAGGGGCCGCTTTTCAGTGGTGCACAGGGAACGGTCCAGCCAATGCATCCTGTGCACCACTGAAAAGCGGCCCCCGAAGCGGAGTGTGTGCAGGTAATGAATGGCTGCCTATGGCTCTCCGTTCTGCTGTATCGGTGTCCCCTTCTGTCCGCTTCTGCAGAAAATCACTAAGATTTTAACGGTGAGGCTGCAAACGTCTATGTGTGACCCTAGGCATACAGAGGTAAGAAAATCTCACAACACCCATCAGCCAGCCGTAACTCTAATCGCTCGCTATATGTGGAGACAGAACAGGCTTAGATTGAAGCATATTCATGTGTGTGAATGGTCCAGTCACTGTCCAGATTCTCACATTGAGAATTTGTGGAAAGAGTTGAAAATTGCTGTTCACCGATGCTCGCCATCCAAACTCACTGACCGAGAGCTATTTTACGTAGAAGAAAGCATAAAAAGTCAGCCTCTTTTTAATCTGTGTTTTTTGTGTTGTTCCATACAGACTAAGGAAATAACTTTCTGTCTGAAAAAAACATTGCCGGGTGGTGAAGAGGTTAAAGCACAATTGTTGTTTTAATTTTTTTCATAAATCAATAGTACACATAAAAATAAACTTTGTTATATATTTTATCAGAGAAATGTGCCTCTTTCTCTGCCAGTACTGATCAATCATTATCAAAATTCTCAATTCTGGGGTAAAATCTGTATTTGATGAAGACTTTACTGAGATAGGAGATGTGACATGTTACTGATGAGATTCTATGAAGACAGGAGGAGGGAGAGGCCAGAGAAAGAGGAAGGAGCTAGAGGTGGACAGAGGAGCTAGAAGCATTGGAGGGGCAAGAGACAGGGGGAGGAGCCATAAAAGGGGGAGTGGCTAGATGTAGAGGCAGGAGCTACAGACAGGGGAGGGGCTAGAGACAAGGGGAGGGGCTAGAATCAGTGAGAAGCAGGATGCAGAACTTTGCCTCTTTTTCCCTCTTCTATCTACATAAAATCACAAGTCATTGATTTATTAAATTAAAATGGAAACAAAGGTTACACTTTAAGTTTGTGGGTTTAATGTGGAACAATTGGAAAAGTTCACAGTATATGAATAGATTTTTAAGGCAGTGTACGTTAACAGGAGCACATGATTACACTTACACATACAGTCATGGCCGAAGGTGTTGTTCTTGAAAATAAAGTATTTCTCTAAGAAAATTATTGCAATTACAGATGTTTTGTTATACATATGTTTGTTTCCTTTGTGCATATTTGAACACCACAAAAAAACGGAGAAAAAGTCAAACTGGATATAATTTCACACAAAGCTCCCAAAATGGGCTGGACAAAATGGTTCGCACCCTCAACCTAACATCTGGTTGCACACTATTAGAAAAAATAACTGCAATCAATCACTTCCTAGAACCATTGAAGGTACCTTTACACGCCCCAACTGGGGTGTGAAAACTGAGAGGCAATCCGGAGCACTGTCGCCGTGAAATTGCATCTAGCAGGTGGCTGCAAATTCCCCCAGGAGGTAACACATGCGTCTAGACACCGGTACACAGACCCCTGCAACCTATAACATGGGGGCGGTTTGTAGCAACTAGGCGACCAGCCATGTATTCAGGGAGAGGCTGGTGGTGAATGCAGACACATGGACACCTTTAAGGCTCTGCCACACTCAGGTGTTACATAGTGTCTGAGCAGCCTATTGGTGACGCCTCCTTTTAGACCGGGCGGGCCGCTCAGCACTGAAATATAAATCACTGTGACAGACGCCCCCTAGAGGAAAACAACCTCAACTGCAATGGATAAATAGATGCAAGTTGACACTATAAATGATGATGTAAGGTGTCAGTTTGGTATTTTGGCGCCAGAATATCACAAGCTCGTGACCCCACGTCAAGGGCCCTTACACTTACGAGTCCCCAGCTATATGATAACTCATATAATATTTTTACAGTAATATCCGAATAGGAACATTATAATCAAAAAACTCACCGAAATTTGGTCACTTTTTTCTACCCCTTGCATCAAGCAGGTGGCTGCAAATTCCCCCAGGAGGTAACACATGCTTCTAGACACGGGTACACAGACCCCTGCAACCTATAAGATGGGGGCGGTTTGTAGCAACCAGGCGACCAGCCATGCATGCAAGGAGGGGCTGGTGGTGAATGCAGACACATGGACACCATTAGGCCTCTGCCACACTCAGGTGTTACATAGTGTCTGAGCAGCCTATTGGTGATGCCTCCTTTTAGACCGGGCGGGCCGCTCAGCACTGAAATATGCATCACTGTGACAGACGCCCCCTAGAGGAAAACAATCTCAACTGCAATGGAAAAAAAGATGCAAGTTGACACTATAAATGATGATGTAAGGTGTCAGTTTGGTATTTTGGCGCCAGAATATCATAAGCTCGTGACCCCACGTCACGTGGGATTTTGTGTGAAATTATGTCCAATTTGCCTTTTAATCTGTGTTTTTTGTGTTGTTCCATACAGTCTAAGGAAATAACTTTCTGTCTGAAAAAAACATGTGTAATTGCAATCATTTTTCTGGTAAAAATATTTAATTTTCTGGAACAATTTCAAGGATGCCAAAACTTTTGGCCATAACTGTATGTGGTGCTCACTGTAAAATATGAAGAGATAGGGTTGATGGTGTGGGGGCGCTTTGCTGGTGACCCTGCGGGTGATTCATTCTAAATTCCAGGCACACTTATCCAGAATGGCTGCAACCACATTCTGCACCAACATGCAATCACATCTGGATTGCAGTTACTAGGATCATCTTTTGTTTAACAACAGAACAATGACTCAAAACACACTTCTAAACTATGTAACCATAAGTGATAAGAGAACCATAAAACGTTGTGTATGCAGTGAGTAAATAAGAGCAATAGGACAAGAGTCAAAGCAAGGTAGTGATGTTCACTTCTTGTGGTTGTGCTGCAATTGACATAACTCTACTCTAGGCAGGTATTGGAAACATGATGCATCCAACTGAGATGGTTTAGAAAGAGTTGCAAGGTAAAGCAGCCAACAAGTGCTCAACACCTATGAGAACTCATTCAAGACTTTTAGAAAGTCATTCCAGGTGACAACCTGATGAAGGTGATTAAGATAACACCAATGCTTTAAATAATCTTAGGTTTAATAGATATTCTGGAATGTTTCACGTTTTTTACCCCTTGCTTGCATATGTGTACCATCATGTTTTGCTGCCCTGATCTGGATCTAAAAAAACAATTTGAATAAAGTTGGAACACTGTAGAATGTATAGAAAACAAGAATGCAATGGTTTAGAAATCTATTATAACCATATTTCATTCTCTTCAGATCATAGAACAGAGATCAAAAGGTGAACATCGGACATTTTCATTTCATAACATTTATTTGAAAAGATTAACTCATTTAGAAATTGTTGGCAGCAACATAACAGCGAAATATGCAAGGCCTACCCTGGAATAGATAATGTTCTTCCAAAAACTCTATATAATACTCAGCATTGATATTGCCTTTCAGGATGCTTAAACTGCCTGTGCCATAGACAATAATACAACTCCATTAGGGATGCAGGCCCAGATAATATCACAACGTTTCGTGATTGTGTTTATATGTTTCTTCTTTTTCGTTTGGGGTTCCCAATAAAAATGCGGGAAAGAGTTCTCCAGTGCCATGTCTTGACTGTTAAAGTTCTTTTTGGCCGATTTTTCAAAAGTTTGTAAGGCGCACAGTGCCCTGTTACATCGGGCACGGGATCCTGTTCATGATGCCAGAAGTTGATTCACCTAGGGGTCTATGGGGACTTGGAACCCGGGCATGGAGTTGTGGAGGATGTCACTGGTGGCCTGCCTGGACCCGTAGCCCTGGTGGTAAACTAAAAAAATTAGGGAAAAATGAAAGGGATAAAAGAATAAATGTCTCGTTATGCCCCCTGCAGTTCTGGTGATGCTCACCAGTGTCGCTGTCAGACCGCCGGGGATGACGTTTAATACAGCTAGATGGTTCAGCTCCCTGCAGGCGGAGCAGGATCCCCAGGGCAGTGTAGCTGCTTTGCTGGCTGTTGTGGTAGCAGCTCAGTGAGGTAGCTTGCTGGAAGAAGACACTGGAGGCTTATGGACTCTGTACGGGTGTTTACTTGTAAAAGTGCACAGATCAGGTCACAGTTACACAGTTCTTTAGCGGGTAGTTGGCCGGGTAGTCACTGAGGAGAATAACATCTCTTTGAGGCTCCAGAGAGTACCTTCTGCTTTCTTTCACTGTCCCGTTTTCTTCCTGCATCTCCTTATTTCCTTGCGCTGCCCTGCACAGCCCACTTGTCTACCAGGCCCGTCGGGTGCTATGAGGTACCCTTCTTCTCTTCTAAGGCGCTCAACCCTGTCTAGTGATCCTGGTGGGGCTGCACATTCTGGACGGGGGAGTCGGGGCTATTAGATAGTCCCACAACCTACCATGTTGATGGCTCAGAGATGAACTCCTGCACCGTGACTCGGAGCCATTTCTCCGCTGTGGACTAGGATTCCCCCGGACTGTAGCAGGTCAGGCACCGGGTCTCCTCCTTCTGTGTGGGTCGCCGCTCCTTCTTGGCGCCCTCCCTGTGGTGTCCCCTGATGGGTCCTTCTCTGTCTCTCTCCACAGACGTTCTGCCTCTCTTCTTCCCGCTCTTACACTGCTCTAGCCTAAAACTCCTCCAACCGGGACTGGGTCTCTTAGCAGAGGATTTAACCCTGTAGTCCCCTGCTCTAGAGTGTGTGGATGCAGGATAAGAGCCTCAGTTTGACATTACACTCCCCAATGACGGGAAATTACCACACACTCTGTTGTGGGTGCAGTACCACTACTGTGGCGCACTGACCAGTGGGACGCGACAGATGGCCTGCTAGCTGGAGAGACCACCGTAACAGATGGCCACCATAACACTTCGGCTCAGTGAAGGCCGACCCAGACAGGTGTGCTGTATATGTTTAAAAATGAAAGTATAGGAGAAGGGTTGTAATATCTTTTTCTTTAGCCATGCTGGAAAAACATAGATGGCACACTGATGGAAAACAGTGATGACATAGATACCGGATTTACATGTAGGTTTGATTACGCACATGTAAAGGGAGCCTTAAGCACCTCTAAAAATATCACTTTTGAATTAGATGATAGTTTTAGGTGAATTACAGGTACATCTCAATGAATTAGAATATCATCAAAAACTTACTTTTTTTCAGTAATTCAATACAAAAAGTGAAAGCATATATTAGAGTCATTACAGACAGAGTGATCTATTTCAAGTGTTAATTTCTGTAAATGTTGATAATTATGGCTTACAGCTAATGAAAACCCAAAGGTCATTATCTCAGAAAATAAAGTAGGGAGGGTGAAGGGATAAAAATAAATAGGTATCACAGGCTTCACTTTGTGTGATTGTGAGAGTCACAACCACTATAAAAGTAGACACGGCTGCTGCAGTCCCCAGTGTGGTGCATATTGAGAAGTGACAATAAAGTGTTAAAAAAATTGCGCTTCCATAATAAATGAGATATGAAAGGATGCATATAATATTTATTTATTAGTCAATTGTTTCAGGGCTCCCTGGCCCCTTCCTCATGACAAATCAATATCATTTTTGCCGCTTTTCAGGGAGTCCCGAAACACATTGTCTAATAAATCAATATTATATTGACCCTTGATGTCTCATTTAATATGGATGAATGTTTTTAACCCTTCATCCTCCCTACTGTATATGCACCCTGCTGGGGACTGCAGCAGCTGTGATATACTTTTATAGTGGTTGTGACTCTCACAACTACACAAGATTAGCCTCTAATACCTATTTATTTTTAAACCTTAATCCTCCCCATCTTAATTTTCTGAGATGACCTTTGGGTTTTCATTCACTGTATTGACTGTTATAATATATGTTTCAATTTTGTATTCAATTACTGAAAGAAATTAACTTAGTGATGATATTCTAATTCATTGAGATGCACCTGTATATACAATACCTTGTGAAAGTATTTAGCCCCCTTGAACTTTTCAACTTTTTGCCACTTTTCAGACTTCAAACATAAAGATATAAATTCTACATTTTTTGTGAAGAATCAACAACAAGTGGGACACAATCGTGAAGTGGAACAAAATATATTGGATTTTTTAAACTTTTGTAACAAATAAAAAACTGAAAAGTGGGGCGTGCAATATTATTCGGCCCCTTGAATTAATACTTTGTAGTGCCACCTTTTGCTGTGATTACAGCTGCAAATCTCTTGGGGTATGTCTCTATCAGTTTTGCACATCGAGAGACTGAAATTCTTGCCCATTCTTCCTTGCAGAACAGCTGAAACTCAGTGAGGTTGATTGGAGAGCGTTTGTGAACAGCAGTTTTCAGCTCTTTCCACAGATTCTCGATTGGATTCAGGTCTGGACTGTACTCTCCATTCTAACACCTGGATATGTTTATTTTTGAACCATTCCATTGAAGATTTTGCTTTATGTTTGGGATCATTGTCTTGTTGGAAGATAAACCTCCGTCCCAGTCTCAGGTGTTTTGCAGACTCCAACAGGTTTTCTTCCAGAATGGTCCTGTATTTGGCTCCGTCCATCTTCCCATCAATTTAACCATCTTCAATGTCCCTGCTGCAGAAAAGCAGACCCAAACCATGATGCTGCCACCACCATGTTTGACAGTGGGGATGGTGTTTTGAGGGTGATGAGCTGTGTTGCTTTTACACCAAACATACCGTTTTGCATTGTGGCCAAAAATTCAATTTTGGTTTCATCTGACCAGAGCCCCTTATTCCACATGTTTGGTGTCTGCCAGGTGGCTTGTGGCAAACTTTAAACAAGACTTTTTATGGATATCTTTGAGAAATGGCTTCTTCTTGCCACTATTCCATAAAGGCCAGATTTGTGCAGTGTATGACTGATTGTCGTCCTGTGGACAGACTTCCCACCTCAGCTGTAGATCTCTGCAGTTCATCCTGAGTGATCATGGACCTTTTGGCTGCATCTCTGATCAGTCTTCTCCTTGTTCGAGATGAAAGTTTAGAGAGACGGCCAGGTCTTGGTAGATTTGCAGTGGTCTGATACTCCTTCCATTTCAATATGGTCACTTGCACAGTGCTCCTTGAGATGTTTAAAACTTGAAAATCTTTTTGTATCCAAATCCAGCTATAAACTTCCCCACAACAGTATCTCGGACCTGTCTGGTGTGTTCCTTGGTCTTCATGATCCTCTCTACACTTGAAACAGAACCCTGAGACTATCACAGAGCAGGTGCATTTATACGGAGACTTGATTACACACAGGTGGATTCTATTTATCATTACCAGTCATTTAGGACAACATTGGATCGTTCAAGATCCTCACTGAACTTCTGGAGTGAGTTTGCTGCACTGAAAGTAAAGGGGACGAATAATATTGCATACCCCAACTATTTCAGTTTTTTATTTGTTAAAAAAGTTCAAAATATCCAATAAATTTCGTTCCACTTCACGATTGTGTCCCACTTGTTGTTGATTCTTCACAAAAAAAATTACAAATTAATCTTTATGTTTGAAGCCTGAAATGTGGCAAAAGGTTGAAGAGTTCAAGGGGCCAAATACTTTCACAACGCACTGTATTCTGCAATCGTAATGTTTTTAATCTTAAATCATTAGCAGATAAGGATAAATCATTTCTACAATTTTGTGATTCAGTTCTAGTAAAGGAAAACCCATCTGCGAATCAATTTGCACATAGCTATAAATGACAAAGCGTTTACATATTGTGAATCACAGATAAGTCAGATGATTCATTCATCTGTAATGATATCAAAGGACTAATAATCCATCAGCATGTAATATTCTGTAGTTCAGTAGGAGCTATTGTACGCTGTATTGCTCTTGGTTTCGGCTGGAGCAGACTTGTTTTCATTCCTCTTCTGTTTCCTTTGCCTTTCCCCCTCATTCCATTGCACCTTAGAGCAGAGAGGTTCTATTTTGGGGACTGAGGTTAGATAAATGCCCTGTCACTGTTCATTTTCTATTTAGTTGAGGTAGGTGTGGTGCGAAAGGACTAGCAGAGGACCCCATAAATCTGAAAGTAATTTTAGAAAAATGGGGTTGTCTAATTTTTTATGTTTGCTTTCAGGAGGGTAATTAGTACTGCTGTCAGGGGAAAAACAAGCGTATTAGTCTGTAAGGTTAATAGAGGAGGTGGGGGTCCGGCAGGCTCCTTCTCAGCTGTGTGTCAGTCACAGTCCTGCCAACACACAGCAAACTCAGCCAGACCACTGATTACTAATTGGGTGATAATTTGAGGTTTAATAACTGCAATCTCCAGGAAAATAAGGGGGCTTGACACATGCCGGTGGGGGAGGAGATGGGGTGTCATACAAAGATGTCCTCGGTGGTAGATGGGAAACACTTTCCTTTGCACCATTTCCATATTCAGACTGTGCATTTCATCTACCGTGACAATCCTTGGTCTTATTGAGGTCGCTCATTGGCTGGATACCCTACAAAAGCCAACGCTCAAGACCTTTTATTGTACATTTTTTCCTTTATTTCGGCCAGACACTTATTCATACTTCAGCACATTCAACAGTAAGAACAATTCTCAATAGAGTAATAATAACTTGATTTGTAATAATAATCTTCACAGTTAGGAGCAAAGTATATCATTTGGTGCACGCTAAGTAATTCTATTGGCAGGGTTAATTTAGCTAGCCTCTTGCCTAGTGGACGGGTGGATGTGTATATATAGCTAATCGGCATCCCGCTCCAGCAAGGGCTTTCCCTATAACTGCAGGTGTCAGGCTGCCAATATAGTAACAAGTTTTATAGTGCGTAATAAAGTCTGTGTTTGTACAGGCACCATGTGCTCCCATTAACATATCCCAGGGAAATCCGCCAGGTTACAACAGGCCAAGGCCTGGGGCTAGGACGCCATTGTATAGCTTTAGTGAATATCAGCAGGCACCTCATCCAAATAAACTTTAGAATGATCCTGAGTATAACTATGACATTTGTGTGCAACACGTCCTAACACAAAGCATAGCTGAAGTAACCAGAGCGCCAGTTTAAGTTTAATCTGGGACATATATAAAACTGAAATTCCGCCTAATTTGGTCTTGGAGCCCAATTTTGTGTGCGTGTTCACCAGCTGGGCCTCGTGGTGATGGAAGAAGGCGGCAGTGACTGCACATGAGGACACATCATTACCAGCAAAGGGCACAATGCCGGCAATCTGTAAAATATAACAGGCAGAAAACCCATTTATTTCCTCCTAAATTCTTCAGTGTCGCATAGATGGAAATCAGCTTATTGTTGTTATTCTTTTATGTTTCTGTATTGTGTGTCAGGCCTCTATTAACTCTTGCTTCATGTATGTTGACAATGACAGCAGGCATTACTAATGTAATATGGCACATTTTCTCCTCTCCCCTACAGGGTTTCTCCCAGGATAGACATTTATGACATATCCCGAAGATCAGTAAGATCTGTGGTATCCCAGTTCTAAAGGCTAGATGTAGATAAGGGTAATAATGTGTACATGTTCCTGTATATAAAAGCTATACACACTGATACATACAGTATATGATATCATCATAGTGTTTATATTTTGATTGTAGTGGTCTATATGCTGACCAGGGGCGTAACTACAATATATGCAGGGGTTGCGATTGCATCGGGGCCCTGCAGCCTGGGGAGGGGGGTGGGCTACAAAAGTTCCTTTGGCCTATAGCAAAAAAAAATAATACTATTAAGATTTGCAATAATTGGGGCCTTTGGAGCTTTCACATCTGGGCCTGAAGTTACACCACTGGTGCTGAATCGAAAACACTGCTAAACTGCACCCTGTGCCAGAAAATTGCACCATAAAACGCATTTGTTTTTTATGTGTTTTTGGTGCGTTTTTTGGTCATGCATTTTTTCCACTATTGTCAATGGCTGGGAAGGCCGATAAACGCATCAAAGAATTGACATGCTCATTCTTTTGTCCTGACCGCAAACTGCACCAAAACTGCAGGGAAAAAAAAACATCACTGGCAAAAATGCATCAAAAAACACCATCGGCACATAGCCTTAAAATGAAATTGTGCCGCACATAGAGTTACTAGTGCATCTGATTGAATTAGGATATACTGTATATACTCGCGTATAAGCCGAGTTTTTCAGCCCAAAAATTGGGCTGAAAAGTACCCCCCTCGGCTTATACGCGAGTCAGTGCTGTATACCGATGTATACATCGGTATACAGCAGCCCCCGTAATGCAGGGCCCCCCCAGCCTCGCTCCGGTCACCTGTAAAGGAAACTATACTTATCACAGTGCCGCTGTCCGCGCACCGCTCGCACCCGCTCGCAGCTGCCGTACGCGATCCTCCATCTTCATGCGTCTTCTTCCTGTTTCTGTGCTCGTCGCAGGCAATGACGTCATTCCCTGCGACGAGCACAGGAAACAGGAAGAAGAGGCATGAAGATGGAGGATCGCGTATGGCAGCTGCGAGCGGGCGCGGACAGCGGCACTGTGATAAGTATAGTTTCCTTTACAGGTGACCGGAGTCAGGCTGGGGGGCCCTGGATTACGGGGCTGCTGTTATACTCCGCTGGGGCTGCAATATACTACCACTGGGGCTGTATACACCACTGGGGCTGCAATACCACTGGGGCTGCTGTATATAGGGGCTGCAATACCACTGGGGCTGCAATACCACTGGGGCTGCTGTATATAGGGGCTGCTGTATACACCACTGTGGCTACAATACCACTGGGGCTGCTGTATATAGGGGCTGCAATACCACTGGGGCTGCAATACCACTGGGGCTGCTGTATATAGGGGCTGCAATACCACTGGGGCTGCTGTATATAGGGGCTGCTGTATACACCACTGGGGCTGCAATACCACTGGGGCTGCTGTATATAGGGGCTGCAATACCACTGGGGCTGCTGTATATACCACTGGGGGCTGCTGTATATCATACTGCTGGGGCCTGTATACCACTGCTGGGGGCTGTATACCTGTGCTGGGTCCACCCTCGGCTTATACACGAGTCAATAGATTTTCCCAGGTTTTGGGGGCTAAAGTAGGGGGGTTGGCTTATACACGGGTCGGCTTATACACGAGTATATACGGTAATCAAAAAGTTAATTTAGTTCAGTAATTTAATACATAAAGTGAAACACATATTATATGAAGTCATTACACACAGAGTGATCTATTTCAAGTGTTTTTTCTTTTAATGATGATGATTATGGCTTACAGCCAATGAAAACCCATTATCTCAATAAATTAAAGAAGGGAGGATAAAGGGTTAAAAATCCACCACCCGCACAGACCCGGGACTCGGAGACTCAGACGGAGCCCCCGACACCACCACCATCCTTGGCCAGCAGCTGTCTCTGGCTGGAGGCAGCGCCAACACCCACAGCGCCAGATTTCAAAGGTAGAGGAGATTTATGAGGACTTCGACGACGATGACGACGAAGAGCCAAATGGAGCATCAGCAGGGAGCACCCTGAAAGCAGCATGGTGGACTGCATGGCAGCAGCACCAACGGGGAGTCCCGCCATATTTAGCTGCGCGGAGACATGGCGCGGCACCTAGACTTTCCGGCAGCAGCACGTCCCCACCCCCACAGTACCAGTCGTTACCAAGCGCCCGACCGACTCTGAGCGACAGAGAAAAGGTTGCGAGGCAGCGGCGGCGGGAGGACTGGTACCAGAGAGAGCAGGCCACGAGGAGACTGAGAGACGAGACCCATGCTCAGCCCCCACTACCTATCGAGCTGCGAAAGTCCGGGACTGTGGTCTCTGTATACCATGAGGACAGAATGGGTTTCCTCAGGGAGCCCGGTTTGATGGATGATGTGTTCTTTTCCCGGCGGGATGTGGAGTCGTTTTTAAGAAAAGGACATCCCCGGAGCGACCTCTACATAGGAGAGCAGGTAACCTACAAACGATACCCTGCTCCACTTGGGTGGTTTGCCATAAGAATCGCCCAAATAGATTAACAATGATCATTAGTACAATAGACTCCCGTTGAGAGACATTGTTTTCCCTGTAAATAGACCCCAACTTTTGCACTAGCACCTTTCCTGAATGAAGAGTGTGTCGCGATGACCCTAGAGACTTATTTATATGGAACTCTACCTTCCCTGTTTGATAATGAGTGACAAATAAAAGCGGTATAGTCACCCCACTGCAAGTGGAACTATGGCCATTAGGTGGAACCCTAAAACTCACACCCCACACTAGTCAGTAGGTGGGAGGGACCCGGGAGGGAACATAGTGACCTCCAGGGGGAACTAGTGAGTAGTTAGAGAGTGAGAGATGGAATGAGAGAAGCTGGAGGGAAAGCCAGGCAGTCGGCCTGGAGGGAGAAAGGAGGGCTCCTTAGCTGAGGAACCCAAGGCATAAAAATTACCAGAAACAGAGAGAGAGAAAGGAGAAAGTAACTCGAGACATGAGTTCACTCGATGTGGGGAGCAAGAAGTAACCAGAGAGTTTGCCCCAGGGGAGCAACCGGGTACCGTAGCCCGCACCTGTGAGTTCCTATAAGGCTCACAGAAATCCGATGACCGGGGAGGTATCCAGATGCTGCCTCGACTCCCAAAGATTCCAGAAAGAGGGGAATCAGGAACAGCAGGACACTGCAGTGGCCAGAGAAGGTTCACTCGATGGGTATAAGGGAGAGGAGAACAAGGGACAGTAGGAGGTCAGATTAATCTTCAGGAGATCAGACTTCACTGCCACTGGGAGGCAAAGGAAAGAAGGAACCGGAATAGCACACAGTGAGGGATCCATCTAACAGCCAGAAATTCCACTTGCAGCACCCGTAGCATTTGTCGTTGTAACACCTACTGCACTGAAAGACTGTAATGATGACTGAATTTTTTCCAGTAAAGTACCCGGTGAAGTGAGTTATCGCCTCTGCTGCATCCTGTCTTGCATGAACTGCTCTATTACAAAATCGCTGCCCCGGCGGTCCAGTCCTGCCTGCGGAGGACTACACCATCATTGCCGCAATACGATTGACCACCGGAGGACTGTAGTGGTGCTGGTGAGCATCACCAGGTACTGCAGGTGGCGTCACGAACTTATATACTTTTCTTTTATTTTAACCATTGACCCCCAGGGCCACAGCCTTGGGCAGCCACCTGTGACATCCCAGATCGAGCCTGAGAGGTGAGTACCCTGCCCTGGGTGCGTCACTGATCAGAAATCAATACAGTTGTCCTGTAAGTGTTTTAACCCTTAGACCTCATTCACACAGAGCATTTGGGTTCAGCTTTTGTTGATCTGTTGTTGGTGCAGTTTTTACATCAAAAACAGATCCTCTTTTTGCAAAAAAGCATCACAAACGTATTATCTATTTATGTTGCTTTTTTGCGCAGACAGACAGACAGAGACACACACATTTTCTTACCCTCCTTGGCGATCTCATAGTGATGTCTTCCTTTCGGGTATCGACAATACGAGTACTGACAGGACCTAGCACCACATGACTCTGAGACTGAGTCACATGGGCAGTTCCTGTCAGTACTGTACCTGTTGGTCCTGCCAATGCTCACAGTGAACAATCGCCAGGGAGAGTGGGATCGCCAGGGAGGGTAAGTAACGGAGCTTTGGTGGTGTGAAAAGCGCAGAAGAAAGACAGAGAAATAATTAACGCTCATTATTTTTTGGATGTGCTTTCTGCACCACTAATGCAGCGGTCAAAAACGCCAACATCTGCCCAGCAAATTGAAAATTCTATTCACTTTGCTGCAGATGCAGTGACTGATCCTGTTTTGGTGCAGTTAAAAAAAAATGCAGCACCAAAAATGGATCAAAAACATCCAGTGTAAACATAGCCTTAGATAAAAAGGCCAGTTGGGACCATGGTATCTGACTCCCAGGTCTGCTATTGTCCCCAAGACTGCCAAAAGCATTTCACTAATATTTTGTCTGTCAAAGTAACTTGACCAGCAATAATGCTTTATAATATCACATAATTCAATGAGGTATAGAATGGACGACACAAATTACCGCTGTTCCCAATAGGAATGAAAGAAATACATTTAAAGTAGAAAAATATTAGAATCTGAGAGTCCTCAGGGGTTGATACCTTTTAATGGCTAACTGAAAAGACGGTAAGTAGAGCAAGATTTCGAGACACTATGGTCTCTTCATCAGGCTGAAAATGACACATACATATATACATAAGCAGGGTGAGATGATGCAGTAAATACGACAGGTGAAGAAAAGCAGAGTCAGTCTTGGGAGGGAGAGAGGAGCTGGGGAGGTAAAGTCAAAATTCCAAGATAAGAGGAACAGTTTGTGTTATTGTTCCATGATTAGTGGTCTGTGGACACCTAAAAATTCCTCAGTGAGTATAAAAAATGTTTATACCGTGTTAGCCAGTAGATAGAAAAATATTAGAATCTGAGAGTCCTCAGTGGTTGATACCTTTTAATGGCTAACTGAAAAGATAGTAGGCAAAGCAAGCTTTCGGGACACTGTGGCCCCTTCATCAGGCTGATAATGACACAAATTCTGAAGACACACACATATATACATAAGCAGGGTGAGATGATGCAGTAAATATGACAGGTGATGTAAAGCAGAGTCAGGCATGGGAGGGGGAGAGGACCTGGGGAGGTAAAATCAAAATTCCGAGATAATGGGAACTGATTTTATTTTTGTTCTATGATCAGTGGCCTGTGGAGACCTGAAAATTCCTCAGTGAGTGTAGAAAGCTATAAATCCAGGTGAGACAGTTTATGTAGGAAGTGTCAAACACACCCAGTCATTGTCCTCTAACTGGGGTCTGTTTGAAGATGTAATATCCCCAAATGCCCTTTCAATTGATATAAAAATGCATGAATCCATATGAGACATTCAATCCTGTTTTGAAAAAATACAAATTCTTCTCTCTTTCTGAGATTTGATGTTACTTTTTAAAATGAGCAGCTTCATGGCTGTTAACCTGCAGTCAGAGCTGCAAAAATGCTTTGCTACAGGTAGATCCATACGCCTTTCTTTTATTGTGTGGCGATGAGAATTCATTCTTGTTCTGAATTTTTGTCCTGTCTCACCTACGTACATGCCACCTGTTGGACATTTGGTACATATAATTAAATACACCACATTGCTTGTGGAGCAACTGAAGTTACTAGAGATCTTGTAGTCCTGAACTTGCTGGGAATCTTTATCTTGCCCGTTATCATTATAAATGGACAGGTTTTGCACCTGTTCTGGTTGCAGGGAGAGGTTCCTGTAGCTGCTGGAGAGGACAGGGTGCTTCTGACAATGATGTTTTTTAGATTTGGAGGTTATCTAAAACACAAGAATGGATGATCCGGAAGTATTGATTTTAGTCGGGCATCTTTTTGTAGGAGTGGTTGCAGTTTCCGTGTAGCTCCTCTTAGCATTTGCAGACTTGGATTGTAGGTAACTGCAAAGGAATCCGGTTGTTTTCTTCTCTAGTTTTATAATGTAAGAGAGGATTCCTTGATATTCTGGTGGCTCTTGTAATCTGGTTTTCAATTGTTCTTGGATGGTAGCTCTGGTTCAAAAAGGTTTTTCTGAGGTCCTCAAGGTGATTGTCTCTATCTGTAGGGTTAGAACATATCCGATTGTATCTGATGGCCTGGCTGTACACATTACAGTTTTTTATGGGTTTTGGATGAAAACTGTCCCATCTGAGATATGTTGGCTTCCGGTATAGGGAAGTCTCTATTTCATTGTTCCGGAGCTTAGTGATGGTGTTTAGCAAGCTGATTTCAGTGCAGGAGTAGTTGAGTGTTAAATTGATGGTGGGATGAAACTGATTAAAGTGTTCATGGAATATCTTCAGCTGTTGCTCAGACTCTGTCCTGATGATTAAAATGTCATCGATATAAAGATAATATACCAGAGGCCTGATAGGGAAAGGGGATAAAAAGTCACCTTCAAGCTTGGCCATGAAAAGATTTGCATATTGTGGTGCCATTGTGCTTTCATTGCTGTGCCAGTCTCCTGTAAATATATGTTGTCGTCAAATGTAAAGTAGTTGTGCGTGAGGATGCATTTTGTAAGCTTCAACACAGAGTCAGCATCAATCACTGTGGTTTCCAGGATGGTTTTGCAGGCATTTAATCCATCCTGGTGTGGGATGTTGCTGTACAGAGATTCCACATCCATGATGGTGAGGATGGTTCTTTCTGGTGAAGGACCTATTGCTGACAGTTTATTCAATAGGTCAGTTGTATCCTGAATGTAGCTGGGTGTCTCTTTTACCAAAGGTTTGAGAACACCTTCCACCCACCCAGAAAATTGTTTGGTGAAGGTGCCCAACATGAAATGATTGGTCTTCCTGGATTTTTTGATTTGTGAATTTTTGGAAGCATGTAGAATGTGCTTGTTCTTGTACTTTCTGGTATTAGGTCATCAGTTTAATTCCTTCTTAGTCCTGTGTGCGGTCAGACTGAAATTTCTTGTAGTAGCGCGTGTCCGTCAGTTGTCTGCTTGCTTCCTTCAGGTTGTCAGATTTTTTCATCTGACTATTGCACCACCCTTGTCTGCAGGTTTAATGATGATTTCTTTGTTGGTTTTCAAAGACTGTATGGCCCTTCTCTCTGGACATTGACATAGGATGGTTGACTCTTGTGTGTATCTAAAATAGTGGATATTACCAAATGTCTGAAAGTGTCTAATATTTATCAAAGTGAGAGTGGTGTTCAGGTTCAGGTGTCCAGTTTGACCTTTTCTTGGTTATCAGGATCCCTCTTCCTTTGGCCCAGTTGGGTTCGGAATTTTCTTTGTCACTGTAAAATTTCTCTCCTGAAGTAATCTTCTATGTCGCTGCACAGTTCAGTTTTATCCAGAGCTTTAGTAGGACAAAATAAAAGTCCCCTAGAAAGCACAGCAAGTTCCACTTTTTTGGGTTTGTAATCCGAAAGGATGATGACATAATTAGATGGTTTTTGAAAGGATTAGTTGTCCAAGTTGTCAGGATTTTTCTTGTTTTGTTTGTATTGAGTCCTGAATTGATGCGCAGTCTATGTAATTTCTTTCCTTGTTATGTTCCTTGTTTACTTACCATTTTTCAGTTCGCCATTAAAAGTATCAACCACTGAGGACTCTCAGATTCTTATATTTTTCTATCTACTGGCTAACCGGTATAAACATTTGGTTTATTACCTCCTATGCCTTCTTCATCCCTATATACAGAGCTAAATAACGCTGTGTATGAAGTAATTGGAGGTAACGACAACCTCCTTCTTATTATACACAGTGGTCATGTGATCCATTTGTATATGGAGGAAGCAGGAAATTCAGACTCTGCTATACAGCCAGGAGGTGGCATTTTTGCTTTAACCAGTCCCAATTACAAGTCAAATTAGATGAAAATAAAAATATTTTAAATGTATTTTATAGATTTGTGTGGTCATAAAAAAAGTGGAAAACAGACACATAGATCCTGACTCATATGCATTTTTTAAATTTACTTTTCACTTTTTTGTCTAGTGGTATTCACTAATGTTTATTGCACAGGAGTTTATGAATTTGGTGGAGAGTAAGAAATGGGCTTTGTCTGGTTAGCAACGATTTTTGTGACTTTTAACGCTAAAAGTTGCATCTTTTCCAAAATGTAGCAAGACATACAATTTTTTGAAAGACATGCATGAAAACACACCAGAGGGACAACTGGAACAAAATTGCCCCAAAATGTGTGACTTTTTATAAAGTCATAATTCATTAATCAGTTGAAAACATCTATATTCAGTAAACTCCACTGACAAGGCAGAAAAAATCCACACAGGCAAACATAAAATAGACTTTAACAAAGGCACAAATAGAGTAATGAATTTGATACAGAAAAAAGAAAGCGCAAAACACACTAAAACCAAAAAATGAGCGCAAAGTCAATGATGAATAAAAGACCCTTATTTTTCTGCTAACATTGTGTCATGCTGGTGACAGTTTGGTGGAAGGGACAGTGTGCACCTGAGCTCAGGCTAGGGTTCCTTAGGCTATCTCTGTCCCCAAAACGTTAATATTTCATTTTCATGGCACAATATCATAAACTTTTGTGAAGCACCAAAGAGTTCAAGGTTTTCCCCACACTCAAGGTTTTCCCCACACATATAAATAAAGTACTTGAGGGGTCTAATTTCCAAAATGATGTCACCTACTAGGGGGTCTTCAAATGGGATATGGTGTCTGCTATCGATTCCAGACAATTTTGTGTTCCATGAGTCACAAAGTGTTCCTTCCTTTGGCGCACTCAGGTGAAATTGTATGTTGAATTTTTACATATTACCTTTTTTACATTTAAAGTTTTGAGGTAAAACATTTTTGTGTGAAAAAAGTAAACCTTTCATTTTTTCCGTTCACATTGCTTTAACTCCTGTGAAGCATCTGAAGGATTTATAAAGTCTCTAAAGTCACTTCAAATGTAATGAGGTCCTTAATAAATGGTTTTGTAAATTTTATTGGATAATAAGAACGTGTTTATAAACTTTTAACCCTTCTAACTTCCTAACAAAAAACAGATGGACTATCATCATGAGCAAAAAAAAAAAATAACAAGTCATTCCCCTCTTCACCACAACCTTTTTTAGGCCTCTCACCCCCAATAATGACAAAAGATTTTGATGGCCATAGTAGTCATTTTGTTAACATAAAATATAAAAATATAACAAATAGATAAAAAATACCAATATTCAGGCCCCGGACTAAATTGACCCTCCAAAAATGTTCCCATTTAAGATAATAAAAAAGCATTTCCTATGTACAACATCAAAAAGGAGATGCTCCTTGAAATCTGCCTACCTCCTTGTAAGTACCTCAAACAGATTCATGCCACCTCATATGCAGACAAACCAATCCTAGGAATTGGCCCGATACTGTCCATCTGATTCATAATATTTTCAACTGCAAATACCTTCTCTAAGCGCCACAACTGCTGTGACTTAAGCCCCCGTCACACATAACAAGATCGTTAGCGAGATCACAGGTTTTGTGATGTAACAGCGATCTCGCAAATGATCTCGCTACGTGTGACACTTAGCAGCGATCAGGCCCCTGCTGTGAGATCGCTGATCATAACAAAGTGCTCTGGGCCATTTTTTGGTCCTTGGTCTCCCGCTGGTCAGAACGCATTGCTGCGTGTGACAGCAAGAGACCAATGACCAGCGACCTCACAGGTTGGTAATCATTGTAAACACCGGGTATCTAGGCAGCGCGTGCTGCCTAGATACCCGGTGTTTTTTCATGGTTACCAGCGCTAAGCAGGGAGGACGCTAGTAACTATGATAAACACCGGGTATCTAGGCAGCACGCCCTGCCAAGATACCTGCTGTTTATCATAGTTACCAGCGTCCTCCCTGCTTCCAGTGATGTGGAGGTGGCTCCTTGGTCCCTGGTCGCTGAGGAGATCTGCCTGTTTGACTGCTCCTTAGCGAACAGGTAACGATGCACCAACGATCCCTACAGGATCGTTATCGTTGTCGGGATCGCTGTTGCGTCTTTGTGTGTGACGGGATCTTTAGAACATTAAAACCACAACTGAGTCAGTCAATCTATTCACTCCTAGCTTCAGCTCTCCCCTGTTGGCTTGAAAAACTCCCCACCAAGTTAACTAACCTTACCCCACTCCCTCTCATTCTTCTCACAAAAGTGAGTGGGTGGAAGATTCATTGACTTTCTAAGGTAAGATAGGAATTAGCTCACCATTATTCCTATTTTACATAGTAACATAGTATTTAAGGTTGAAGGAAGACCTTAAGTCCATCTAGTTCAACCCATAGCCTAACATGTTGATCCAGAGGAAGGCAAAAGAAACCCATGTGACAACACTAAGCTCCACATTGGGGAAAAAAATTCCTTCCTGACTCCACATACGGCAATCAGACTAATTCCCTGGATCAACGCCCTATCAAAGAATCTAGTATATATAACTGGTAATATTATAGTTTTCAAGAAAGGCATCCAGGCCCTTCTTAAATGTTAGTAGTGACTCACTCATTACAACATCATGTGGCAGAGTTATAGTAGTCTCCAGTCCAACCTTATTGCTTCAATTCTGATTTTGGTTTGTAGTCCACATCAAAGATCAAAGTCAAACCTTACACATGTGATCTGAGTAGTGTGTTAAATTTCCACAAATTAATGTGATAAATAAAAAATATCTGACAGTTGTAAATCAATGGTATTGTCCTTTAGAAAACATCACTGTTGCCCATACAAATGCTGCAAAACCTTCACTTCTTTGTTCAATGAACATAAGCAAATTTACAGCAAATGTATGTAATAATGTGTTGTTTTCACCGCACTAACCTTTCATGTGTATCTGAAATCTTCTGGTATCTATTACCATAATGACCGAAATAAGGCCGTCCTAGACAGCCTTTAGGCTAAACTGCAGACCTATATGTAGGACACTAAGACAATGTGTAAAGACGGAATTCTTAATACAGATGAGACCAATCTTTACAGACTACACAAGACATGCCATCATAAAATTACTATATCAAGAACATTGATGAAATATGGAATAAAGTATTGCAGCACATTATATTACTTAAAGACTTCTGATCTAATAAGGAAAGAATGTGGGAAAAGGCTGAGCCTTCACAAATGTTCTGACTTTTTTATGGCTAAAATGTACAATTGTTTTATTTACTATACGTCAATAATACTCTGCACATTGTGTGGGACACTTCACAAATGACCAAACCTTTTCGTGCTTGGTTCAGACAGGCATATTTCCATTGTGATATGGGACCAGCTATCTTATGAATAACCGGTATCTATCACAAAGACAGAGGTCTGTTGCGATATAAAAATGAATGTTTTACTGGAACTTGGAGCATTACCCAAAAAGGTCTGTGTGTGTCTAATGGAACACACCTCTCCACCTGTGAGTGTGTCAATTGGAATATCAAGTGGTTGGTTTTGGGTCACATGGAAGTCTTCCAAAGTCCTGCAAGAAGATGATGGGAGTGCTGGTGTGTCACGGTCCGCGCTGCTGTAGTGTGAATAAACTCACCAAAGAGCCCAGAGTATTTTCATCCTTTTTTTCCTCCTCTTTCCTACGCGTTTCAGCGCCACACCCGGTGCCTTCCTCAGGGACAGCGCCGGGTGTGGCGCTGAAACGCGTAGGAAAGAGGAGGAAATAAAGGATGAAAATACTCTGGGCTCTTTGGTGAGTTTATTCACACTACAGCAGCGCGGACCGTGACACACCAGCACTCCCATAATCTTCTTGGTTTCAAACCACTATCCAGTGTCGGTGGAGGTCCTGCAGCAGCTGGAACACAGTTTCCAATACGCCTTCAAACCAGTTGTGGGAATCACAACTGGACCAGGTGAGGAGCTTCATAGCACTACCTACATACACAGTGTCACTAGTGATAGGGCACTATTGCGCCTCTTGTCCCCCTCCCTATTTTTCTTTTTAAAGTCCTGCAAGGGCTCAGTTCATGAATTTTGCCCTATCCTCCTGAGAGGAAATAGTCTGTAAACCATCTGTGGGATTCTCAGCCTTTGTGAGGTTACTGGGAGCAGTTGAATGGAGTTCAGTGTGTGAACGTTGCGCTGGCCTCTTGAGAGAAACACAGATTGGGAAACCATCTGTGAGATTCTCAGCCTCTGTGAGGTTACTGGGAGCGGCTGAAAGACTCAGTGTGTGAATGCTGTCCAAACCTCTTCAAAGGAAACGGTCTGGAAACCGTCTGCCTATTGCGTATGGACATTGACATGGACATTTGAATAGCCAAAGTAAAGCTCATTTTGTGCTAGGTGTCTGGTTTATGGAGCTGTATATAAACCATATGGACTGTGAAGAGTGTGGTTCCTATTGCTACCTAGATGACTGGAAAAGCAACTGAGTACCCCATTATAGAGTGAATGCTATGTCACACCATATACAAACTGCAATGCCTAGACTGACCACTGGCCAGACTACCCGAACTTAATATGAGGCTATAATTTTGCAGTCAGTCTGGGCATTGCAGTCTGTAAATGGACCATGAAATGTGCCTGTCTGAACCTGGCTTTACTGCGTTAAAATCAGCTAGTTCCCATCACATAGTCCTATGCATGCAGCTTATGGTCTGTAGATATATGGTTAGAGGATCCATTCAGAACCTCCATCATTGATTTTTCCCATGTTAAAATCAATGATATCATGGTAGAGCTGTTAATAGATTATAAGTAACTTATATAGTTGTTTATGTATCAATCTCAAGCGTTAGACTGCTATGTGAAACAGCCTGATGTAGCTAATGCTATACGATTACAGATTACAAGTAAACCCAATATGATCCTTCAATAATGGGTATCCTCTTGCTACATAGCCACTTAAAGGGTAACTATAGTTTCCAGGACAAGCTGTTTGTGTATGTACATGAGAAAAAAAAACAATATATCTCGCCATTATATGACTTGTTTTTTGCATTTTCACTTGTATTCTGCAGTATCACCAGTTTTAACCTCTACTGCCTCTACCTAATAATTGATTATCTTTCCTGAGCTGGTGGGATGAGATGAGTTGTTGTAAACCCTCCCTTACACAGCACAACACTCAGGGAGGAATTCCTGATTTCCATTCAAGACAAGTAGAAGCAGCATGGAGGGAATTACACAGCAATGATGAGTGTAGCTGTAATGTGCCTCAGCGCGGTAGCCATGGGCAAATTCTTCTCCATTAACACCCCAGGACGCTGCAAAAAATTGATGATTTTGGGTATGTGTGGTTGTACTGTGGTTACTGCAGACACCTTCATAGTCATGCTATGTATGAACTCAGACCCCTTTGTTCCCAGGATGAGGAAGCCAGACAAGTTGATGAATATAGAGTTCTTTTTACTGAAGAATAAACTTATGCAGAAAGGGTAGGCGGTAGTACACTTGGCATTCGCTTCTGCATAATACAGAAGTACAAACATAGTGATTTTGTGGAACTGCACTTTACTTGTGAACATTAGGCTGGCTTCACATTTGTGTGTCCCTCTGCAGCGTTCTGCGGAGGGGAACTGCCATGTGAGCGCAGCCACTGCAAGCCCCTATGTTTATAATGGAAGCGCACGGCGCTGCACTTGACTGCACATGACCGTGCGCTCCCATTCATTTCTCTGTGTGATTTGTATGCATGCGCATGCATGCCTACAAATCACACTCTCTCGTCCGCACTAGGAACAGGACATGTCGCGTTCCTAGTGCGGACGACAATGTAAGATTTGTACGTGTTGGCCTAATGCATATTGATCTGTATGTATTGCAACAACCATTGTTTGTTTAATATGATGTGATTTTATGTCTGCATGCATATTGTTCAGATGTCAAGAAAGTTAAAAAAAAAAAAAAAAAAAGGGTCCTCAGTCAGAGACAGGATGTCCCTCTCCCTGCTCCCTGCATGCACATTCTAGTGTGGAGCTGAAAGCTGAAAGTCACAGCAGATCTCTTTCTCCCTCTCCAGAAACCAGATTGATCCTATTCTCATGTTATAAGCTGGATGTTGTTAATTCTCAATAAATGAACATTCTCTGTTGCTCGCTGTGGACATCACGCTGATTAACGCGCTGCTAACAGGTTATGGGCCCAGGAATCACAGAAGTCCCAGACCTCCAGAGCACAGAGAAAGGAAGACAACAGCAGACTGAGAAGAAGTAAAGATGGCCACTACCAGCAGCTCAGCAAAGTTTACAGTGCCAAGCCTGAATAACCAGAACTACCAATCCTGGAAATTCAAGGTGAAGATGCTGCTGATAAGAGAAGGTAAGTGGAAATACACTCAGAAACCCATGCCTGATCCAGTACCACAGGACTGGCTAGAGATGGATCAGAAAGCACAGAGCACCATATCACTCAGCATAGAGGATGATCAGATCGTGCATGTGTGTAAGTGTGAATCTGCAAAGGAAATATGGGAGCAGCTGCAGAAAGTACATGAGAGGATAAATCTAAGTAACAAACTCTATCTAATGAGAAAGCTATATCAGTCTAAGCTACACAGTGACCAGGACATGCAGGACTACATTAGAAGCAATCTAGAGACTGTAGGGCGCCTGCGGGGCATTGGGGAAGATATGAAGGACTTCCATGTAGCAGCTTTCTCCCAGAAAGCTATGACACGCTTGTAACTGCACTAGATGCACGCCCAGATGATGAGCTTACATTGGAGTACGTCAGAGGAAAGCTTGTAGATGAATATAAGAGAAGGGCAGAAAGTGTGAGCAGCAAAATATGCAACAAGGAAACTGCTTTACAAACACAGGATGTGCCCACCAGCAGAAACCACCCTAAAGAAACACATGAATGTTTTGTATGCAAGAAGCCAGGTCATTTAAAAGCCGAATGCAGAGTCTGGAAAGCTAAAATGAATCAGCTGAAGAAACAAAACAGTAAAGAAAGAGTTAAGAGTGCTGTATTTGAAAATAATGATCCTGTAAATATGAGGACTGCATTCACATTAGTCAATGCATTTAAATCAAAGCATGCGTGGTGTATAGATTCTGGTGCAACCAGTCACATGACCAATGACAGAGACTTGTTTACTAAGCTTAACCAAAGCAAGTCAGAGAAAGTGATAATGGCGAATGGTCAGTGTATGAACTCAGAAGGCATAGGAGATGGTTAAATTGATTGTAACATATCTGCAATGCAAAGCAGAAGGATTCCTGTGAAGGATGTGTATATGTGCCTAGTCTTGAAAGTAATCTATTATCCGTGAAAAAGCTTAAAAACAAGGGAATGAAGTTAGTTTAAGCATGATAGCTGTATCATCTCAAAAGAGGGTCACACACTAGCAAAAGGAGAAATCAAAGATGAGCTGTATCAGTTGAAATTAAAGAGTGTGTATGCACAGCTAAGCAAGAAATGCACAAGAACTGTATTCATGTATGGCACAGACGGCTTGCGCATAGAGACCCAGAAGCAATAAGAAAGTTATTTCAAGAACACTTAGCTGATGATATTACAATTGATCCATGTAACCAGACAATGAGGTGTACTAGCTGTATCAAAGAGAAAATGTCCAGAAAGGCCTTTCCTAAGAAAAGTACTACAAGAACAGAACAACCACTAGATTTAATACACACAGATATATGTGGCCCAATGCGTATTCAGACCCCTGGAAAGAAGAGATATTTTCTTACATTCATTGATGACAATTCAAGATACACAGTTGTCTATCTCCCTTCACAGCAAAAATGAAGTTCCAGAGAAACTTGAAATATATCTAGCTGAAGTATATAACAAGTTTGGGAGAATGCCAAAAATTCTACGTGCAGATAATGGGACTGAAATATACAAGTAATGAGACACAGAGCATTTTAAAGAGAAATTAAATCATATTTCAGATTACTGTACCATACAACCCTGAGCAAAATGGTGTAGCAAAAAGAAGGAACCGAACACTCTGTGAAAGCGGAAGGAGTAAGTTATTTGATGCAAATCTGCCTACAGAATATTGGGGCGAAGCTATTATGACGGCTTGCTATCTTCAGAACAGATCTACCAGGTAAAGCGACAGAGAAAACTCCATTTGAGCAATGGAATAGTGCAAAGCCAAAACTACAGCACATAAGGATTTTCGGAAGCAAAGCATTTGCATACATTTCCAAAGAAAAAGAACTAAGTGGGAATCTCAGCTAAGGAAAGCATTCTGGTAGGTTACAGTGAAACCCAGAAAGGTTATAGAATTCTACACCCAGAGACAAACAAGGTCACAATAAGCAAAGATGTAGTGAAATTGATGAAAATTTTGTGTCACCCAAGTTTTGTGATATTATGCCAATAGTCCAGATGAAGCAACAACAACAATCTCAGTCACAATCACAAGACAACGAAAGGGAGAATGTAGAAGTCTGGCTAGATTCTTCAACCACTAAAGGAACAACAGAAAGCTAAGTGAACCTGAAATCAGACGATCGTCAAGATCAAACAAAGGGATACCAGCTAAACGTCTATCCTACATTGTCAAGACACTACCTGAGTCAGAGCCACTGTCATGGGATGAAATGCAAAAACTACTGCTCATGACAGAAGCCAAAGGTGTATCAACGCCAATGGAAATCATCCTATCTGAAACTGGAAGAAGATGACCTGTTGCCTAACAATGAGAAATATCGACAGGCAGTGGGGGCACTTCTATACATATTTGACTATGACTCGACCAGATATTACAACAGCAGTTGGAATACTGTGCAGATATGTGGAGAAACCGCGCCAAAAGCACTGGAACGCCATTAAAAGAGTTCTCCGATATTTAAAAGAGACACAAGGGGTAAATTTAAAATTATCTGCAGCAGGAAATCTAAAACTCACCGGCTATGCTGACGCAGATTGGGCTGGTGATTTGCATGATCGTAAATCCACAAGCGGATACGTATTTAAACTTGGAGAAAGTTCAATCTCCTGGTCTAGCAGAAAACAAGTATCTCTTGCTTTGTCATCCACAGAAGCTGAGTATGTGTCCGCAGCCTATGCAAGTCAGGAGATCATTTGGCTAAGACAACTGATGGATGATCTTGGTAAACCGTTAACTCAGCCAACGGTGATGTATGAGGACAACCAAGGATGCATTAAACTTGCATGCAGTGAGAAGATCAGTGCTAGAACCAAGCACATCGACGTCAGATGTCATCATCTACGTGATTTGATAGATCGTGGCATAATTCAGTTTGTTTATTGTGAAACTGATAAGATGGTAGCTGACATTTTGACCAAGCCATTGCCACGACCTAGGTTCCAAGGATTGAGAACCACTATGGGACAAACAGAATAAGTAGTTGTTGAGTGGGGGTGTTGGCCTAATGCATATTGATCTGTATGTATTGCAACAACTATTGTTTGTTTGATATGATGTGATTTTATGTCTGCATGCATATTGTTCAGATGTCAACAAAGTTAAAAAAAAAAAAGTCACAGCAGATCTCTCTCTCCATCTCCAGAAACCAGATTGATCCTATTCTCATGTTGTAAGCTGGATGTTGTTAATTCTGAATAAATGAACATTCTCTGTTGCTCGCTGTGGACATCACGCTGATTAACGCGCTGCTAACAGTACGCAAGCATGCGCATGCGTACAAATCACACAGGGAAATGAATGGGAGCATACGGTCATGCGCAGTCAAGCGCAGCACTGTGCGCTCCCATTATAAATAAAGGGGCTTGTGGTGGCTGCGCTCACATGGTGGTTCCCCTCCACAGAACGCTGCAGAGGGGAACACAAATGTGAATCCACCCAGGCAGATGAGATTCAGTGAACCTCCAACATTCTGATACAGGGCCACATGAGTCATTGTGTTACAAAGTGAATCCGAACCCAGCAGTGCTCTCTTACAAGGGTTACTTCTAGAGCCGCTTCCCGTTTTTTGTGTTCTCTTGGCTGCTCATTAACTTCATCTTTATTCACTGCACTGGCTCCAGCAGCCAATCACAGACGCTTACTCTCTGTGACAATGTCTGTGATTTGCTTTTGTGCCAGAGAAATACTTTATTTGAAATAAAAAATACACAAACATTTTTTCACCACTTTTTTAACCTCCAACACCCCGTTCCCCACTGTCTGAAGCAGCCCAAGATACAATGTCCCTTGCTCTAGTACAGAGACTGCAGTGATGAAACCACTGTCCTATCGCTGAAGTCTCTGGGATCACACTGACTGTCACAGAAGAGCGGGGATGTCACTGAGACAGTGAGGGCTCCCTGCTGCTCTCAGTGAGCTCAGATGCCCTACTGCCAGATTGCCAGATTGCGGGACATGGTGGCACAGCTGTCCATCAATCCAGCAGAAGATTCAACTGAGTTCACAGCAGTAGTTTTCCACACCATGAACTCAGTTGAACTTGTTGCCGGATAGCCAAACAGCTGTGCTGCCATGTCCAGCAATCTGGCAGCGGGTTCACCTTAGTTCACTGATAGCAGTGGGAAGCCTTCAGTGACACAAAGATGTCACGGTGGCTCCCCCGCAGCTGTCAGTGTGATCCCAGACACAGAAAAGAAATCACTGCACTCGGATTCCAAAATGGTTGCATATAAGGAGTCAATTTTAGACAGAGGCTCTGCCACTGCACAGGAGTGCAGGCAATGACAGCTTCCCCACAAACATATCACACAACTCTAGCGAGTCTATTTGTACTTTGGTATGTAAATAAACAGAAAAGGATGCGCAATGGGTACACCTGTATAAACAATTTCTTTCCCTAACTAGTAAAAAAGCTGCTCACCTTGGAAGGCTGTGCACTGCCCTGCACAGCCCCAGTAAATCACTTGAATTGTGGAGCTTAATCGCTCTCCCTGGAATCTCTGTGTGCTGCTGCCTGTGAGCTGCTTCCTCCGGCCCCAGCTCTGAACACGTGACCGCTCAGACAGGAAAGGTCCTGTAGCTCCAGGCCTTCACCTCACACCACACAGATCCTTTTGTTAATGTGCCTTCCAAGCTGCTCCTGCTGCTGATCCTCCAAAGGAGAAACTGGAACATTTGATTAATGCAAAGCAGTCTGTGGAGCGCTCAGGAAAGGCAGGCAGGGTGAATTATAGATAAAACTTAGCTTTTTATTATTCTCCTTCCCCAGCCCACAACGCGTTTCCACTGACACAGCAGTTTTATACTTTGGGAATTACTTCCTGGATAAAGTAGTTAGGAATGACCATGCATTAATTTGGAAGGACCCACATCAATTTGGGCATACTATAACACCATCTACCTATTACAGGTGGAATCCCAACAGACTATATTCTCTTTAGACTACTTTAGACTACCCCTTTGAGCCTTGTCCTACCCAGCAATCATAGACTGTCCCTTCCTTGAGAATATAATAATAATAATAATATTTATTAATTTACATAGCACTATCAATTCCATACCACTTTACATACATCAGTAATGTATGGCTACTCAGCTTTCCTGTGCAGACAAGGGACAGACTGCTCAATACCTTTGTCTCCCAATGGCCTTTCACAGGTTACCTTGTTCCTCTAAACTTAATGCAGTGATTACTTTTCTGTGAATGTCGTGGGATTCTAGTAATCCTTTCACTTGCATCTGACATTTCATCGAGTGTGCATGCCATTTATTGAATACAGTGTGATCCGAGAGACTGCAGAGATCTGAGATCAACATATGAAGGTGGGCATTACCGCTGAAACGCGTTGTGATTATGATTAAACAACCGTAAGAACCACCATCCTGCCTGTCTTAATCTCTGGCACCCGGACACACTATTATTTTTAATCTTTGTTTGCTGACTGTCCCTTTCCAAGGGATTAGTGAAGG
This sequence comes from Allobates femoralis, assembly GCA_033576535.1. Taxonomy (NCBI): domain Eukaryota; kingdom Metazoa; phylum Chordata; class Amphibia; order Anura; family Aromobatidae; genus Allobates; species Allobates femoralis. The sequence goes on along the minus strand of JARQOC010000008.1, from coordinate 60,458,725 downwards.
TCCTGCTGGAAAAAAGGCCACCGGGAGAACTAACCTCAATGATCTGGGTTTACAGGACCTGCGGTGATGTCACCATCACTGATACGCTGCCTACCCGGAAGTGCTGGGACTGCTCGGTGTGTGGCAAGACAACACATGCTGCAGCTCCTGGTTCTATGGACGGTACAACCAGGAAAAGTTAATGCAATTATCTGAACCTGCCCTCCACTAGACCACCACAAAATACCCTTAGGAGCACCAGTCCTGTCTTTTATTCTTTTCACTTGTATCTGAAATTTGATCGAGTGTGCATGCCATTTATTATAGTGTGATCCGAAAGACTGCTGCCTCTTGATGTAACAGATCCAGGAATTTTTGAGGATGTTGTATGTTGGATTGCATTGGATATGTTTTATTGGGGGTTAATAAACTGGTGAAAAAGGTTTTGTGTGTTTTTTATTTCAAATAAAGGATTTTTCTGTGCCTATTTTTTTTTAACTATTTCCTTATAGAATTGGTAATGGGCAGGTCTCCTAGAGGCTTGACATACCAATCAGAACTTAATGACAGCTGTCAATACTCAGCTGTCATTAACTTCTTGTATCATCCCAATGCCACCACACAAGGGCATTGGGAAGAGGCGGGCAAAGCTTCAGTAATTGGAGCTTCTAATGAATGTGCCATTCTGCAGCCTGCGGAGCCCAATAACTATGGGCCTCACCACCCTGATAATATCAGCCCTGGTTTTACCTTGGTTGGCAATCAAAAATAGGGCAAAGCCTGGTCATTTCTTTTATTATATATTTAAATATTTAAAAAAAAATTGGCTGCCCTATATTTTTGATTGCCATCCAAGGTAAAACTAGGCAGCTGTGGTTGGCAGCCTATAGCTCGCTGCTTTATCTGCGCTGAGATCAAAAACACAGCGAAGCCCTATGCAACATTTTTTAAATTATTTGTTTATTTTTAGCCTGCTATGATATCAGGTTCATTTCCAATGGCAACCAATCACAGACTACGGCACAATGGGAAGGGGGCACAACAGCCAATCACAAACGCTGTCACAGAGAGTGGACGTCTGTGATTGACTGTTGGAGGCAGAGTCCAGTGAATAAACCGAAGGTTAATGAGCAGATCCAGAAGTAGTGTTACAACAAGTGTGCAGTCCTCTGTAATTATAATGCTGCTGATTTATTCACTATTTTGCTTTCTTTTACAGCTCCCCAAGCCACCATTTTATACCTGGCATAAATATTGCTCCAGGCTAAATGCGCTCCCAAAAAAGTTTATTTATACTGGAATTATTTCTTTTCCGTATAATACACCTGAGGAAGACAACATCTTGTTGAAACTCTGTATGAATTGGAGAAATAAAGATTATACGGAAAAGAAATAATTCCAGTACTATGATAACCCGGGCAGGGTTATGGAATAACCACCAGATATATGCAGCAAACCATGGCAATGGAGTAAAAACTCTCACTCATGATCCCTGGGGATTGATAAGCAGGGTGACTCACCGTGGCCGGGACTCCGGTTTAGACAGGCGATGCTTCCTTCCTCCTTGTCACGGGTGGACCGCGCCTGCCGGTAGTGGGGCCTGGTGTAGTGCAGATCAAAAGTGTTTGAAGACGTCTTGGTGGAACAGATTAAAGGGGTTTTTTAATTTATTCGTGACGCCACCTATGAGTAGATTCGGTAAGGGCTACCGACGCTGCGAAACCTCCGGGGGATGGACAGCAGCAAGATGTTACGCTCCCCACAGGCTGAGCGGTGATCCCCGGAGGCTGGAGCTGCTCAAGATGTTGTGCGGCAGCTGCGGTTACCTTGTAGTGTGGACGGACAGTTCATAAGGAAGCACGGACACAGACAGTCTCTGCAACGGGTCTTTACTGTAACCAGCAGGCAGTACATGGCATACAGTGGTTGAGTAGTAGACCGGGTGGACTCAGCAGTGATGGTGTCCCTTAGAAATCCGCAGTGTTCCTCCATTCTACCTAATTTGTTGCCAGTGTCGCCCAGGAATACCAGGTCGGGTACGGGGAGGCTGCTTCAATGCCCTATCCATGATGTACGTTCTGGATGTTTTGGGGAGCCTTGGATCCCTCAGTGGGTACACCGCTGGTTAGACGACTGGAAGTTGGCTGGTGGTGGGGTGCTCCTGTAAAGCTGCTCCTCCACGCTTCTGGTTCGTATAGCAGAGGTGAACTGCTGCCAGCTTCGGTACCAGTGAACCGGCTGTGAGTTGTGGGCACGGGAGTCTTTTGGGAACCCGTGTGATAATGCCCAATCCCGGTAGTTAAGGCCTCAGGTGCTGACACCCGACCGGTGACGGCCCAGGGGCCCGCACGGGGTGCGGAGCCCCCCGCTCCTCTCCAAGTTCTGTGTTCTAGGCTCTGCTCTAGATTCCAGACTCCTTCAGATCTCTGTCTGTTCTGTCTAGATTATTGTGTGTTCTACTACACTTCCCTAACACTCCACCCACCAGGACCTAGGATTGGCCCTCTGTTCTAGGTGATACATGTAGGGTTGGATTTCTATGTTAACCGGATCATTGCTGAGTCAGAGGATATTGCGGCTGCATTTATGGCTGCAATACCCTCTTGTGACGCACTCGTTGCGGGGCGCCACAAGGGCAAAAAGATATAATAAAGGTGAGTGCAATATACCACCATAAGTATCCATAATACTACTACATACTACATTTAGATCAGTGCACTTTCTGGTAACCTTTCTTTTTTCGGTGGATATATCATTTTATACCAGTTAAGGCCACTTCACACGCTAGGATATCGTTAACGATATCCTTAGGGCCGCTTCACACTGTGGCGTGATCCGGTCCGGGTCTGTCAGGGAGGACCCAGACAGCCGTGGACCGGATCTGCATACAGGACTGGGGGGCTATTATGCCCTCCGGTCTAGTGTGCAGCGCATGCAGCTGCAACCGCTGACAGGTCAGGACCGCGGCGCCTGTGGTCCTGACTTATCAACAGCGGGAACTGCGTGTGGCTGCACACCGGACCGGAGGGCATATTAGCCCCCCATTCCTATGTGCAGATCCGGTCCGCAGCTGTCTGGGTCCTCCAGAACAGAACCGGACCGGATTACGCCGCAGTGTGAAGCGGCCCTCAGAACGTTCAAAAGATATCGTTCGGGCGTCGTTACGTGTAAACGAACGATATAGGAAGTAAAAATCCTTGGATCGTTCATCCAAAATTTTAGATCCTGACTTCAAATCTATCGTTCGTCATCCAATTAACGCTGCTGGAAGAAGCAACATCGTTCAGTGTGACACCTTTACGAACGATCTCGTTCAAAAATCTCCTATTCCTGCCACTTTAAAACATTGTTCAGTCCTTGCTCTCCTATTTAACTTGTGCGTTGCCGAATGGGATATTGTTAACGATATCCTTGTGTGTGGCAACGCACTAACGATGTCGGAACGATCACTGTCACGTGATCGTTCTAAGGATATCGTTAACGATATCCTAGCGTGTGAAGTGGCCTAATTGACTGATTAGCAGCTTTGTATTGTGGGCCAACTATTTTTTCCACCATCATGACCACTTTACACGTCCCGATATCGGCGTCCAACTCCGATAAAAAGTCACGTGGTTTGTGCGTTGGCCCCGATATCGTTCGTGCGTTGTCCAATATGATGCCTGCTCTCCAATGGCCCGATATTGGATGGGCATTGTGGCCAGATCGTGCTGTGTAAAAGCCCAACAACACTGTGGTGTACAACTTCCCCTATTCTCTCCCATGTAAAATGGTCGTTCCTGGGTTGGCCGTACAAGGGGGCGTACACATCGCAGTTGTGTTGCCTGCCGATATCGCGCTGTGTAACATCTCCTATGCGATCTTGGAATTTTGCCCAAAAAGTGCGTGCTCCTGCGTCATTGGATCCAATATCGGACCGACGTTAGGACGTGTAAAGTGGCCATTAGGTGAATGAACAGTGGCTTTTGGAAAAACTACATCTTTCAGAATACATACCTCCAACTCTCCAGGTCTTGTCAAACTAAACTCTATTTCTCAGGTGCCAGGTCATGCTGATAGTTGTAGTTTTGCAAGCAGCTTATAAATGATCTCTATATATCTAGAGTCACACATAAGTCCTGGATCCATTATTTGCATCAGTTTTTCAACTTTAGAATTCTAAGTCCAAAAACTGATGCTGTTAACGGATCCTGGACTCAAGTGTGACTGCTCTGCTATACGTCTTTTTTACAGGACCCAAAAAATGCTGCAAACAGCATTTTTTGGGTGCAGTGGAAAAAAGGATCCTTTTTTTTAACACGGGGCCCTATGTGAAATGGATCCATTAAAAAACGCACCATCCGTTAACAGATCCGTTTTTACTAGCATTTTTTGGCAAACAATGGCAAAGTCCAAAAAAATGCATAGCTGCACAGGAGGCTCAAAAAACAGTCTAAAAAAACGGATTTGTTATTGGATCCATGTAAAAAAGTTGATTGGCATGTGTGACCCTAGGCTATGAAAACTAAACTAGGATTAAAAAGACTCTGCATTAGGGTGCATTCACATCTGCATATATAAAATCACCTTGATCTTCAGCCAGGAAAAGTAGGGCAGTGGCTAGGGTCACATTTAAAACAAGAATTGCATTCACCGCATCCGGATCCGGATGCGGTGAACGCAATGGCGGGCACACACATTTTTTGACAAAAATGTGTGCATAATACCGCACTGCAGTTGCCGGATGGCTCAGGATGTGTAATCCTGAGCCATCCGGTAACTGCATAGTTTGCAGATCCCGGCTATTGCCGGGATCAGCAAACTGTCCTATGACTATTAAATAGTTAAATTAACTAACTAAAGTAATGTTTCAGGTCTATAGGGGGGGCTTAGATCCCCCTATAGACTGGCCGCCCACTCCGGTGGGCTGCTACTACAATATCCCCGATGGCAGGGGCTCCTCGGAGCTCCGTGCAAGTTCCCACAACTCCCGCCCCCGTATCTGTACAGAGGGGTGCCTGCACCCCTCTGTTAGAATTATCCCTAAATGTGGCATCCACATATTACAGTAATAAATTGGTATAGTTACGGCATTATTGTAGTTCTTCACGATCTCTGTATGGGCGGGGCTTTGTTCTTCTGCCGCCGCCCATGGAATGATGATGGCCGCCTCCTCTGGCCTTCTCCCTGTCTGTTCAGGGCGGCCGCGTCATGAAAGGGGCGGGGCTACGGTCGCGAAAACTGCTGCCTGCATGATTTTTAACGCAGGCAGCAGTGCCGGATACGGCCACCGGATGGCTTGTGAAGCCATCCGGTGTTTTGCATTGGCTCCTATGAGGAGCGTTTCCTGGTCCGGTTTTGAGCTTTTTGAAAGCTCAAAACCGGATCAGGATTTAAAAAAAAAAACGCATATGTGACCCTGCCCAGTGTCTGTGTTTTTTTCCTCACCTAGCATCTGTATGTCATGCAGAGTGTGTGTTTTTTTCCCTGCCTAGAAAACAATCGAATGCTCAAACAGCACTTGCACAGTACTCACATGACGTAAGGATGCTGGGTGAGAAAAAAAATGCATGACACTCTTAAGAACCTGTCTCACATAATGATATCATTAGAGAGATCACTGTAACCGTGACGTCACAACGATCTCTCCAGCGATGTTGTTCTGTGTGACACTTAGCAGCGTTCAGGCCCCTGCTGTGAGGTCGCTGATCGCTGCAAAGTGCTGTAGGTAATTTTTTGATTGTTGGTTTCCCGCTGATCAGCATGCATCGCTGCTCATGACAGCAAGAAACCAGCGATAAGTGACCTCACAAGGCTGGTAACCATGGTAAACACCGGGTATCCAGGCAGCGCGCGCCTACCGTGCTGCCCTCGGAGTGTCCACCCTGAAAATTGAGGGAGAGGACATCACCTTCTGGGGAACAGCACTGAGGGATCTGCGGGTTCGACTCCAAGAGACCACCAAGCGGACCATCCGGCATTGGAGTGCTGAGATAGTCCTCTAGCTGAGTCGGCACATGGAGCAGAGAAGGGGAGCCCGGCCAGACCCAGAACCGGGGGTGATGGTAGTAACAGAAACTGAGCAACCGGTAGCCGGTGAGGGTTACGCCCCCACAGAGACCGATGCATCAAGAACAGTGATCCCTGAACTAGCGACCCCGACCACAGTGAATCCCGGAGAAAAGGCTGCTGAGCCAGAGGATTTAATTTGGTTTCCCGACAAACCCGACCTGACCGTGGAGGAGGAGGATGACTGTCCTGAGGCTCCCGCCAGCATTGGGGAGGAGGAGAATCCGGAGGAGGGCGCCATCGGTAACGCCGAGGAGATTGAGCACCGCGAGCTATGGAGGGATGAATCACAAATGGTACAGGTCGAGGCAGGAGCGATCCAACCCTTGGCTGACACCGAGCGTTCCTGGCAACCCGTGGGACGGCCATGGTTTACACAGCCTGCTCAGAACAAGGAAGCTGAACGGCAGAGGCGGCGAGAGGCATGGTGGTCAAACGAGATGGAGACCCACCAGGCCCGTGCCTTCGATCGCACTCAGCCGCTGCGACCCCTGAGCCAACGCAAAAAGGGGGTCGTTTCTGCTTTCAACCTGGGAACCGGGTACCGTTTTTCCCGGGAGGAAGGTCTCTGCTTGGAGGCTTTTGTGGGAAGGAGAGATGTGGAGTCTCACCTCCCGCAAGGCCACCCAGACCAGGATCTATATTGGGGAGACACCATAACATATGAACGCCATGCAGGACCTCGAGGGTGGAACGCGATCCGGGTCAGCAGAAGTGACGACTGACAAGCTCAACCTGGTATAGTGTATCACTGTAAATAGTTATTTGTTGTGTCTCTTTCTTGCAGCATTTGGACAGAAATCACATGAACATAAATGTGAACTGTTGTTTTAAAAAGCCTGATTGAACTTAAAGTCAGAGACTTAATACTCAGCCCCATTGGGCCAATGTGAACTTAGAAGTAAAATGTTTATTTGCAACGTTTGAATCTAGCGTCTCCCGCAAGGGAAGACCAAATGTAATCATATTGTTTTTGTGTGTTTAAAAAGCTACCTGGGTACATGTTAATAAAAAATTTAGCTCAAACCTGGTTTGGTTGTAATACTCGCGGACGAGTGTATTTAACCAGGGGGGTGGCGCCCCTATGGCAAGGCACCACAGGGAGGTACTGCACCCCAAACAGCAGGTGTAGTGCCTCCGTAGCCGTGGATATGGAGGACCCTACAGAGTCTGCACCCTGAATCAAAACAGTAGGCCACTTTAATACAGGGGACCATATATTTAGTGGAGCCTAGAGAGCGAGAAACAGGGAGTGACAATAGTGTCAGGCAGACTGTGTGAGACGAGGAAGGCAGATGCAGGGGTTCCTGCGGCTGTAACAGGAGGGCACCTCTTAGGAGAGGAGTGACACAGACTCTGAAGGGGGTTACTCCAGGACTGGTTGGAGCCAGCTGGAGGCCCAGGTCACCACCGGAATACCGGAGCCGAGGCAGCTAGTAAAATGTTTAACCCTAACTGCAGACCGGCAAGCTGAAGGCCCGACACAAGGGAGCCACAACATCCCTAAAGAAGCCCAACATTGGTCCTGCAGCTGGGTCCACAACACTGACAAGTAAGAGACTTTAGGTAACAGACCCCGAGGACTAGAGATTTAGCTCAATATGTAAATATATAAGACTGGCATCGACCGTATACGTAGGTGCTGGCAGAAAATAATCATACTTACAACAACAATAGATATCTGCCGCGACACTACTATATATATGTGAAAAATTCAAATTAATGAGCGGCACTGAAAAGAGAAGATCAAACTGCAATGTGAAAATGTGTAATGCAGAAAACTGCCCTGTGCTATAGTTGAAAACAGAGGTCTTGGTCTCATCAGCGGCCACTGAGGATGAAGCCTGGCACCCACATCAAGGGGCCTCCACTGCCAGGTCCTGACACTATGCCCTAGTGAAATGGTGAGCTGGTGGAATCTGTGTGGGCTTATATGTCTAAAGGTGTAATTAAAAACAGGTGTGTGCTAGGACCTCACACTAGAGTCCATGAGTGGTTACCAGACTATGAAAGGAGGAAAGGGGAAATAAATATATATATATAAAGGGAGCTCAGTCAAAAAAGGACAATATGTAAATATATAAGACTGGCATCGACCGTATACGTAGGTGCTGGCAGAAAATAATCATACTTACAACAACAATAGATATCTGCCGCGACACTACTATATATATGTGAAAAATTCAAATTAATGAGCGGCACTGAAAAGAGAAGATCAAACTGCAATGTGAAAATGTGTAATGCAGAAAACTGCCCTGTGCTATAGTTGAAAACAGAGGTCTAGGTCTCATCAGCGGCCACTGAGGATGAAGCCTGGCACCCACATCAAGGGGCCTCCACTGCCAGGTCCTGACACTATGCCCTAGTGAAATGGTGAGCTGGTGGAATCTGTGTGGGCTTATATGTCTAAAGGTGTAATTAAAAACAGGTGTGTGCTAGGACCTCACACTAGAGTCCATGAGTGGTTACCAGACTATGAAAGGAGGAAAGGGGAAATAAATATATATATAAAGGGAGCTCAGTCAAAAAAGGACAATATGTAAATATATAAGACTGGCATCGACCGTATACGTAGGTGCTGGCAGAAAATAATCATACTTACAACAACAATAGATATCTGCCGCGACACTACTATATATATGTGAAAAATTCAAATTAATGAGCGGCACTGAAAAGAGAAGATCAAACTGCAATGTGAAAATGTGTAATGCAGAAAACTGCCCTGTGCTATAGTTGAAAACAGAGGTCTTGGTCTCATCAGCGGCCACTGAGGATGAAGCCTGGCACCCACATCAAGGGGCCTCCACTGCCGGGTCCTGACACTATGCCCTAGTGAAATGGTGAGCTGGTGGAATCTGTGTGGGCTTATATGTCTAAAGGTGTAATTAAAAACAGGTGTGTGCTAGGACCTCACACTAGAGTCCATGAGTGGTTACCAGACTATGAAAGGAGGAAAGGGGAAATAAATATATATATAAAGGGAGCTCAGTCAAAAAAGGACAATATGTAAATATATAAGACTGGCATCGACCGTATACGTAGGTGCTGGCAGAAAATAATCATACTTACAACAACAATAGATATCTGCCGCGACACTACTATATATATGTGAAAAATTCAAATTAATGAGCGGCACTGAAAAGAGAAGATCAAACTGCAATGTGAAAATGTGTAATGCAGAAAACTGCCCTGTGCTATAGTTGAAAAACTCATGGACTCTAGTGTGAGGTCCTAGCACACACCTGTTTTTAATTACACCTTTAGACATATAAGCCCACACAGATTCCACCAGCTCACCATTTCACTAGGGCATAGTGTCAGGACCTGGCAGTGGAGGCCCCTTGATGTGGGTGCCAGGCTTCATCCTCAGTGGCCGCTGATGAGACCAAGACCTCTGTTTTCAACTATAGCACAGGGCAGTTTTCTGCATTACACATTTCCACATTGCAGTTTGATCTTCTCTTTTCAGTGCCGCTCATTAATTTGAATTTTTCACATATATATAGTAGTGTCGCGGCAGATATCTATTGTTGTTGTAAGTATGATTATTTTCTGCCAGCACCTATGTATACGGTCGATGCCAGTCTTATATATTTACATATTGTCCTTTTTTGACTAAGCTCCCTTTATATATATATTTATTTCCCCTTTCCTCCTTTCATAGTCTGGTAACCACTCATGGACTCTAGTGAGGTCCTAGCACACACCTGTTTTTAATTACACCTTTAGACACATAAGCCCACACAGATTCCACCAGCTCACCATTTCACTAGGGCATAGTGTCAGGACCTGGCAGTGGAGGCCCCTTGATGTGGGTGCCAGGCTTCATCCTCAGTGGCCGCTGATGAGACCAAGACCTCTGTTTTCAACTATAGCACAGGGCAGTTTTCTGCATTACACATTTTCACATTGCAGTTTGATCTTCTCTTTTCAGTGCCGCTCATTAATTTGAATTTTTCACATATATATAGTAGTGTCGCGGCAGATATCTATTGTTGTTGTAGAGATTTAGCTCAAGCGGGGAGAACAGAGACAAAGGGACAGGACTATGAATGCCATATTAAAGGCACCACTGTCAGACTCTGGAAAGTCCTCCAAGATCTGCAGCTTTCAATCCCGTTTAACCAGACTGTACTGTGTACCTTAACATCTGCCCGGTACCAGTAAAGAACTGTTTGAGCTAATTTGGACTCTGTCTCAGTTATTTGTTGCCACGAGAGATCTCTACAGCATCACAGGAGGTGAGGACTACTACTCCCCTCATCCACCCTGGTGCCCTGAGGTAAAGCTCCACCTGTGGGGAGCTGTACTACCAAAGCTGCATTTATATCACCTCAGCGGCCGGCCGCAGTACTGGTACCCCTATTACCAGGTACCAGAGGTGTCGTCACGTTACCATTCCCCCATCATCATCACCCCCCACCCCTCCATTGAGGGTCCAGGGCACGGAACCGGAACCGACCAGCCATGATCCCCACTGAAGTAACCACCTGTCCCGGTATCCGAGTACCCCCCTACCCTGTCGACCGACTCACAAACTACCCAGTATATTATTATACAGATGCATAGCTAAATTTATGAATGTAATATTTGCATGTATTTTATGAGTGGGCCCCCAGTGCTAGTGTTACTGGTAGGTCCTTGCTTCCCCAGTTTGACACTGGGTGGGGGTCTGATCACTGTGATTCGCAGCTATCAGCATAATGGGAACCTGTTTCAATGATGCATGTCTGATTGACGCTCAGTTCATTTGCTATAGGGTTCTTGGATACTGTGCTTTGAGCGGGTCCCAGCAGTCATAGAGGTGTGATAACTTGCCTCCACCAGGAGTCCATTTTTTTAATTATCTGATTCTAGTAGTCATGGACAAATGCCAATCCAGTAGGTACAAGGACTGACGCTGGGATTCCTCGGTCATTGACTTGTTCTGATTGCCTGATCCTTGTATGTGGGATCCCTCTGTACAGCCTGCATGCACTGAGCTGAGCAGATTGTTTATTTGTGTGAGCTCATTGTGTGGAGAGAATGTATCTACAGACAGTATATAAATAGACAGAGTAACAATGGCTGTCTGTATGGCATATGCTATTCACACCCGCGCGGCTCATACACTTTTTCTACTGTAGCGTGTTTGCTTAAAATAAGGCGGAGTCAGTGATGAGTACATAGAAGCCTGCGCCACTGTTTATTTGCAGAATATCCCTGTTTGTAGGATCACACTGAGACAGTGCTTACACAGAGCTGCCACTAACAATGCCTCCTTATATACACAGCACTCACCGCCTTTTGTGTAGCTTGAGTTTACACTGTCCACATAATATTACAGGGTAATCCCTAGACTAAATTTAGAAGCTGTTTTTGTGGTTGTGGTTAAGAAGACATTGCTGCTACTGGTATGACTGTCATTATGGGACACATGGAGTCTTGTAATTGGGGCTGTATGGCTATTATTAGATTGGGCAATATAGATATTAAGAGGAAGCCCTGCAGGATAATTTAGGTGTTTGGTGCATTAAGACATTATTGTGTGAACACTTTGGCACCAACACAACATCACTGTGGTTCATCACTATGAGGGCACGGTGTTTGTGGTTTCATGGATACTATGTCCACTGTTACATAAAACCCTGTCATAAAGGTGTCAGCATTCACAGAAGCTAACGTACGATGATTACTACTGCTCTGACTATGACATTAAACTAGTCACAGAAAAATAGTGCTGCATATATGTGAGATGACAAAAAAAGACCTTCCAAATAGGCACCCATGCTTACTATCATTACCCAACCACCAATACTGATACCCAAACTTGAGGTCATTTTAATGATCATAGGCTGGGGTCACAGTTGCATTTTTCACAAGCTTTTTTGGAGACCTTCGTTTTCAAAAACGCATGTAAAAAACGCACCCATAGGCCCCCATGTTAAAAAACGCATGCCCTAATAGCAAAAAAGCATGTGTGACAGTACCATGCGTTTTTGGTGCATTTCCAAAAACGCATGCGTCTTTTAATATGGGGCCTTATGGGAAACGCATGCAATAACGCATGTACAATTAGTGCCATTCAAAAACGCATGCGTTTTCCATAGGAGTCCATGTTAAAAAAACGCAAGCGTTTTTTTTTAACATGGGCTCCTATGGAAAACGCATGCGTTTTTGAATGGCACTAAATGGTACTAATTGAACATGCGTTTTTGCATGCATTTTCCATAGGGGCCCATGTTATAAAAACGCATGCGTTTTTGAATGGCACTAAATGGTACTAATTGAACATGCGTTTTTGCATGCGTTTTCCATAGGGGTCCATGTTATAAAAACGCATGCGTTTTTCAAAACGCACCAAAAAATAGTACATGCACTATTTTTTGGTGCAGATTTAAAAACGCAGCCAAAAACGCAGGGTGCCATCATAAAACTCATGCTGACATGACAAAACGCATGTAAAAACGCATGAGTTTTTAAAAGGCACTAAAAAACGCATGTCAACTGTGACCCCAGCCATATAGAAAAAGTAGAGACCGAGCACTAATCGCTGTACTCATATGACTGTCAGTCTGCACTTAACTCCTGCAGCAAAAGGCTGTATACGTTGGACCGGGGTGTGAGTTCTAAGATTCAGACTGCAGCAAATGATCCATTATATATAAGAGAAGAAAAAAATGTTGTAATCAAGAAGCTGTGCTGGATATCTTGGATTTTTGAATGCATGCCGGCTTGAGCTATTTCAGAGCACCTTCACTGATAACTTCACCTGCTGAGGAACTTGCAAGGTTCAGCTGAAATTACTTCTTGGCTGGGGTCACACTACCGTTATTAGCAGATTTTACCAGTCTGCGCTGATGGCTTTTCAGGAGTGCACAGGAAAACTCTGCAGGCATCGTTTCCTGTGCGCTCCTGAAAAACGTCCGCCAAGCAACTCTGTGTGCCGCCACTGTCAAAGTAGACTGCAGGTTGCTATGGGGCAGCGTTCTGCAGAAGCGCATAGTGTTAACGTTAAGTCACAAGTGCAGACCGGTAAAGTCTGCTAATAACGGTACTTATCCTCAGCAAAATACAGCTGTCAGAGGTAAAACTGATGTTGGTGAAAGCTATAGTTTCGTGTCCAATGATATTGTAGCTATAAAGTAGTGCAAGCGCTATCAGGGAGGACGGTCTGGAGCTGCTCCATCAACAATCAGGAGGGTTTTGGTGGGCAAGGAGGTGGTTTACCTCCAGTAATAATATTTCTGTATCCTGCTTGATGCATATACATGTCTGTCTCCTATGAATGAGGAATTTCTAACCATATCTAAAGCAGTCATATATCCATGTACAAGCCACCTCATACAGTGACTGGTCGGGCCCGTTCTGTTACTAACTGACCTAGGGCCAAATGTTGTCAAGACAGAGAATTAGATGAGTTTCAGTCTGTGACTAAAATCCATGTATGCATTGCTAGAATTGGCTAAGTGTAACCAGCTACGAGTGAATCAGCTTTGTGTTATGTCCTGACAGAGAATTAGATTTGTGTTACGTTGGAAGTGTGTAAAAATTAGCTCAGTGTAACTGGAAGTGAAGCATGAAGAAAGAAGCAAAACCATATGTGGAGAGCAGACTGACTGCTGTGGCTCTCATTCCACCGGTGCTGAAGAGGTTAACCATTTCTGTGTCACATGTCAATCACGATGAAGCATGGCCCGTAGCTGCCAAGCCTTGGTTGCCCTGAGTGCCTTCCAGCTTCCAGACTTCTCGATAAATCTCGCTCTTTTGGGCAGCTTTCCTGCTGATTGCTTTTCCTTTTTGTATTCTGGTCACCATGTGAAATCATCCAGTTCTTTTTGATTTGTGAGCAATACTTGTGTTTGTGCTTAGGATCTAAATGGCTTCGTATGTGATCCGATAATACCTCGAAAATGTGCTAATGTAACAAGTTTTTAACCACTTGACTAGTAAAGATATGTAGGGCTGGTGTGCTGTATGAATTCCAAAACGTGACAGGAATGAGATCCAAAAAAGAAGAAAAACATTAAGAAGTAGTAAAATCTGGGCTGCTGTCCTTAAGTCTGCGTCTCACAGGGTACATTATACATTACTACACAACACAAGTCAGATCCAAAGGTAACTGATCCATTACATTACAGGGCTTTTTATTTTTTCTTAAAGGGGACTTAGATTGAAAGTTTGTTCTGCCATATCAAGGGAATATCCACCAAAATAAGCAGTTTAGACCTCCAGCCTAAATCAATGATAAGGGGCCAAAAATGAGGGCGTAACTGCAATGGTTGAAGGGTTGCAATCGCACTTGGGCCCCGGAGCACTGGGAGCCCAAATGTCCCTTTGCAGATTCTTGGACAAAGTGCTTCGGTGTCCGCGCTGCTGCTCCGAGACCAAAGAAACACAGACACAGGAATGTCTGGTACAGCTACAGCCTTTATTTTCCGACGGTTTCGGAGCCTCCTCCCGAGCTCCTTCCTCAGGGAACATGTTGTTCCCTGAGGAAGGAGCTCGGGAGGAGGCTCGAAATGCGTCGGAAAATAAAGGCTGTAGCTGTACCAGACATTCCTGTGTCTGTTTTCTTTGGTCTCGGAGCAGCAGCGCGGACACCGAAGCACTTTGTCCAAGAATCTGCATCTCGACCACGGTCACCGTTGGGAGTGCGGTCCCTGCAGCAGCTGCTTGTACGCTATTCTACCAGTTGTGGGTTCACAACTGCTAAAGGTGAGCAATTCCACATCAACAAGTGAAAGTGTTTAATTGAGATAAGACCCTATATGCGCATTCTTTCTTTCACAGATTTTTACTCCAAATGTCCCTTTGACCAATAGAAAAAGATTATTGCTATGAAAAATTTACAATCAATGGGGGCCCCATTGGAGCTTTCGCAACAGGGCCCATGAGCTTCAAGTTATGCCACTGGCAAAAACTATTAAGAACATCATTGAAGAAGAAAAGCAGCCAACCTCACAATATCAAGTTGAGACACAAAGGCACATTACAAAGCTGCAGTGGTCAATAGGGTACTGGAATGGATCAGTAGCCCTACACACAAACTATGGATACCAATTGAGGAACAATTAGCGCAAACCTCATTGAGGTCTTGGGCTTTACTATATGATTTTCCGCAACAGATCTCTGCCACTATCAAAGGTTGTCCTTGTGGTTTGGGGGTAGGAGCACTATAAGGCGATTCTTCCTTTGTCCCCCATCTTGATGATTCAGGATATAACTGGACCCCTATTTCCAACACTCCGGTCTGCCTCTCTTACTACTTCAGGTCTCTCCACCTTCCACCTCACCCCGATTGACCAGTTATTTCAGGAAGACACACTGCTTACCTTTATCGAACTCCAAACACTGAATCCTTAGCTAATATCACATTTCTACAATAAAATAGACTAAAAGACTATGTTCAGAAACATAAAACACGCTAACTTACTGCAACCTCTCACACATTTTGATTGACTCTGCGCAAAACAAGGCACCCTAGTAAAACTTTTCATTTGTATATTGCTGCAGATAATGTAACTGTGAAAAAGACTCGATTGGAGTGGAAACGCTGTCATAAAATTATCTTTGCGGTTTGAGTGAGCAATAAACTACTCCACTACCAAGAATCAAAATTGCTTCTAAAAGCTATAAATATGGCAAATAACTGCTCTCATTGATCAGCTGCAGCGGTCACATATTAGTCTTTTTTGTCATCCTAGACTGAAGGAACTATTGAGAATTGGGGGGAGGGATTGATGAGGTGAGTAGTGTATTTTTGTGCGTTTTGTTATGTAAAATTATTCTTTTTAGGAATTGGACAATCCCTAGGCTTCACTTATTTCTCAAAACATGAAGAGAGCCAGCACTCCTTGAGGATAGCATGCAGTGTAAAGTGTGCAGTGTGCATATGCACTTATTTAATCCAAACTGTATTCATTTTATAAAGTTAAGATTTTTGGTAAATAATTGTAGAGTTTTATGAACCACCCTGCCACGTCTTGAGGATCTCATCAGGGCGGTCCTGCTCTAGATATTCTGTTGCATATTAAATTGTGCCATATGGCCTCCACATAAAGGTTAAAAAAAATAGAAAAATAAAACCGCCAAGGCAGCACTCACCTGGAGCATTTTGTATTAATTTTGGCAAATTTTTGGAAGCTGTAAAATGCAGCTACTGTATCATATCCTGTTCACAGGCTTTGTTAGTTACAAGCACCACCTGCTCTGACTGTTCTGCTTACTTAAGATTTGGTAGCCTGGTTGCAGTGAAGCCCTGATGACGGTGCCCGGAGCGGTACTGAAACGCGTAGGTGGAAATAAAGAAGGGGGTTTTTTATTTGAAGACATTTGACTGATTATTTCGAGCAGCGCGGACCATCTATACACCTTCCCCGGATCTGGATATTCTTACACGTGCTACGTGGCGGTGAAGGTCCTGCAGCAGCTTTCAGCTATATGCCATCAAAACTAGTTGTGGGTGCACCTTTGTGTGACCTGTGTGCATAGTCAGTGTCGCATTGATAGGGCACTATTGCGCCTCTATGTCTCCTTTCCTTTCTATGGTTGCAGTGAAGGTCAGTTCTGAAACGTCTGGGAGCCTGTGGCATCAACTGCCAGCACTCAGCCTGTTCTGCTCCAAATCACATGCGCCTATCCTGTCAAGATGGAAGTGGTTCTGAAACGCTCCAGATGAGTGAGTGCTGCTTATAGCGGTTTTACATTATTACATTTTAATGCGGTGACCACATGGCCCAATTTAAAGTGAAATGATAGAAAATTTAGAGTACGACTGTCCTGATGAGATTGCAGTGACGTGGCAGGGTGCTCATAAAATGGTACAGTATTTTGCCAAAAATCTCAATTTTATAATGACAATGCAGTTAGGATTGAATTAGTACATATGCAAGCTATCTTCATATAGTGCTTGCTGTTTTCATGTATTTTTACTTACACATTTCTCACTTAGGAATACATTATAGCTCTTATATTTAATAGATGTTTAGAGTCATATCTATCATTACAGAAAATATGCAAGATTTCTAATATAATAATATTTATTCATTTATAATGCACTATTAATTCCATAGCCCTTTTGATTTCCCACTATTTTGGAAAGATGACTATCTTAATTAGTGTGTACATTGTGCAATTAGCCCCTCCCCCTGATATCATTTTTTTCCCCACTGTTACTTTAGATTATTGTAGTTTCTAAAGATACTAGACAGGGGCCCAATTTTATTGCTTCTGGGGATTCTAGAACGTGTGCAAAATATACTGGTGCATCTCAGAGAATAGAATATCATCAAAAAGTTCATTTATTTCAGTAATTCAATACAAAAAATGAAACGCATATATTATATAGAGTCATTACAGACAGAGTGATCTATTTCAAGTGTTTATTTCTGTAAATGTTGATGATGATGGATTACAGCCAATGAAAACCCAAAGCTCATTATCTCAGAAGACTAAAGGGAGGATGAAGAGTCTAAAGGTACCGTCACATGCAGCAATAATGCTAGGCAATTTCACTGGCAATTTGCTGGTTGCAGTGAAATCACAGACACATTGTCCATTTGTACACGGCAACAAAATTTCATGTCTCGTGGAATACATCAGCGCGGTTTTTAACACTTCATGCTCCCTACTTTATTTTCTCAGATAATGACCTTTGTGTTTCATTGGCTGTAAACCATAATCATCAACATTTACAGAAATAAACACTTGAAATAGATCACTCTGTTTGTAATGACTCTATATAATATATGCGTCTCACTTTTTGTATCGAATATTGAAAAAAAATAACTTTTTGATGATATTCTAATTCATTGAGATGAACCTGTTTATTAGTCCAAGTACTCGATCTACTAATCGCAGCACCACCGAGAAGAGCGTGTGGAGCCCGCTGCTGCATAGGGTGGCCGTGGCTTGGCAGGCGCTGCTGCTGCTTGCCATTGCCCTGTGCGCTTTCTCTCCTTGTGCTGTTTCTTACCTCTGTGCACTCTCTTTCCCCTTCTGCTTTCTTTTCCCCCTGTGCACTCTCTCATCCCTCTAAGAAACTAGCAGAAAAAATGACTTAGCACCACGCATAAGTCTAAATTAGCAATAACTCCAAATTTTCAGACACACCAAGTTTGCAGGACATGGACACTCAAATTGGAGGTGCTCGCTCAAATGATAATCCAGATGAAAATCAAGTGATAAAAGAAGAGAAAAGCAGCAAACTCACCCGCCGATGAATTAGAGTCTCCTTTAATGTGCAGACAGGGTTACATAGCGTGCAGGGAGGGGAAGCAAATGCCATGGGTTTATCGCTGGAGGTCTCTCTCCCTTCTGTGTGCTTTCTCTTCCCCTTGTTTGCTCTCTTTTCCCCCTGCGTACTCTCTCCCCTTGTGCTGTCTCTTCCCCTATGTGGTGTGCTCTCTCCACTTGTGCTCTCTTCGCCCTGTGCACTCTCTCTCCTTGTGCTGTCTCTCCCCCTGTGCACTCTCTATTGTGCTGTCTGTCCCAACTTTGTGCTCTATCTTTCATCTGTGCACGCTTTCCTTGTGTAGTCTCTGTCCCACTGTGCACTCTCTCTCCCTTGTGCTTTTTCCCTCCGTGCACTCTATCTTTCCTCTGTGTGTTCTCCCTCCCCATGTGCTCTCTCCACTTGTGCTGTATCTTCTCCCTGTGCACTGTATCTCATCTTGGCCTGTCTCTGTCCCCCTGTGTGTTCTCTCTCCTTGTGTACCATCTCTCCTCCCTGTGTGCTCTATCCTCTCCCTGTGCGCTTTCTCTTCCTACTATGTGAGCTCCAATCCCTTGTGCTGTCACTGCCCCCTTGAGCTGTATCTGCACCTGTGTGCTCTCTCTCCCTCTGTGCCATCTCTCCCCCCTGTGTTCTCTATCCTCCCCCTGTGAACTTTGTCTTCCTCCTGTGCCCTCTCTCTCCCCTTGTGCTGTCTCTCCCCCTGTGCACTTTCTGTCCCCCCCCCATGTCTGTGCTGTCTCACTCACCCCTGTGCAATGTCTCTTTTCCCCTGTAAGCTGAGGAGCCATGCAATCAGCCTGCATTCCAGAGTAGAATGCAAATGGGAGGACGTTGGGTCCAGTCCAAAGGTATGACAGAGCGGACCTAGGCAGAGGTGATAATAAATGCTTGCCCTGCGGCCAGTGTTCCAGACGACACATGGACCCCCCTGTCACAGATGTCCTATAGGTGGCCTATTTTCTTTGACTGATTAACCAAACTTGACTGATCAACCAAAGTTATGGGCTTCTTTACATTGTAGTTTAACTGTAATTTACATGATGTCCTATAGGTGGCGCTGTTTTCAGGACAAATTTACAAGCACACAGACAGACAGACTGGATTGGGCTTTTATATAGTAGATATTCTGTTGTGATGTGCTTATATACAAAGCTGCAGGTTTAACCATAAGGTACAATGCAGGTACCTTGGCCAAGAGACAGTAGATGGATTTCAGATTATTTTAGGCACTGCAGTCACTGAGAACTCTAAATATGCCTGCTCTTTTTTTTTTTTTTTTTTACTAATCTACTGTAAGATTGTATTACAGTTTATTATAGATGGATGATCCATCATGGCCGTGCTTAATGGTGATTATGCAGGTTTGAAAGTGGCTGAAGTTTGTCTAGAAAAGTGTTTGTCTGCCCATGTGCACATGGATTTATATGAATAAGACCCAGTCTCTGTGACCTTTAAATGTCATTTTGCAGGGAATCTTTATGTGTTTACCTTCCAAAAGTCAAGGATAGTGTAATGTGTAAGTATATACATCAATGAAATATTCCCTTGTCAAGACAATAGACTGCTTATGCCATGCAAGTTACGCAATATGGTTAAACCACTAATATACACCTACCAAGGACATCTTTTTCCATGAATCCATATTATATTGAATTTAAATTATTAGTATATGTTGCTCTGGTATGAAGATGTAGATTTAAAAAATGGAATGAAAATGAAGCACATGCAACTAGTCCTGATTACAAGCTTTTTACTTTTTAGTGTCTACAGAACATATGAAAAACTATGCATCTCCATGAAAAAAATTTAATTGTCCCAGATTGTCCCAAATTGTGCATTAAGGCCAGAGTCAAACGATTGTGTAACATGGAGGAGGATCCCATTGCAATACTTGAACTGGCCGAACGGACAACGTTCGACAGTTAGTTCGCCGAACTTCCGAACCCCATTGAAATCAATGGTAAGAAAAATCAAAAACATAGAAGACACCTTAAAGGGGCCCAAAAGCTGCCAAACACAGTTCAAACCATTTTACAGTACACCCCTGCTATTTTGGCTCAGACATTTTTTTCCTACATTATTACTTACCAAGCTTCAGTGTTGCTGTCACATTCACCATGCTTGCGAGCCTACTCTTGAACCTTAAACATCCTCAACAAGACTTCTCTGAGGTTGTCTCAGGTTACACAGCGGGTATCACAAAGCAGGGAATCTCGCTGTGCCCACTGTTAATTGTTTGATGCTTCTTTTTAAACAGACTTTGAAAATCTGCATCAAAATCTGCATGTCTATCCTTTGCAAAAACGTATAAGCCAAAAGCCTGTTTTGTCATGGCACTTGCTATTTATTTTTACAGCAAGCGCCTTTTGTGTGATTCTATACAGTTTTGCATGTTTTCAGTTTTTGGTGGGGATTGGTCCAGTTCACACTGCTGCTTCCAGTGTCAGACTCATATTTTTTGCCTATCTGAGGCATCTAACAGAGTTCAGAAAAGCTTTGCCAATGTGTTTTTTCCTTGCAGTTGTGCAGATTTGGGGGCATCATAAAGAAACCTGGACCATATGTGCAAGGGAAAAAAAAAGCAACGTGGGCAAAGCACTTTTGACCTATCTCATACTTTGCTGGCCTCAGGACACACATCCAGATTTTGATGCTAGAACCAAAATATGCATAAATAAACAATGCACTGTGGACATACGAGGCAGGCAGAGCCGCCGTTGAGGTGAAAAGGCTTGAGAATTCCTCTGCCCCCTGGCTACATTCTCATAGATTTCTAGGTAAAGGGTGGCCAACTACAGTCCTCAAGGTCTGAAAACAGTGCAAGTTTTCAGGATTTCCTTAGCATTGCATGGGTGCTAACTTCATCACCTGCAGAGGTGATGAATGATTTCAGCACCTTGTGCAATGCTAAGGAGTAGGGATGGGCGAATTACTCGCTACTATTCGGGACTCGCCCGAATAGTAGCAGACTCGGGGGACTCGCTACTCGCCGAGTTTCCTTAGGAATTACTCGGGGGTAGCGAGTCCCTGTACTTTTGCAGTGTATCTATACAGATACACTACAAAAGTACACTAAAAGTTAATCTAAGGGGTTAAAAACAATAAACATTCATACTCACCTTCTGTGGGGCCTGTACCTTATGTACCGGGACCGGTACCGAAGACCTCCGGACGTCACAAGACCTCAGATCACCGGATGAAGATGGGCTGAAGGACCTGTGAGATTTCAGCCCACAGAAGGTGAATATGAATGTTTATTCTTTTTAACCCCTTAGCTTAACTTTTAGGGTACTTTTGTAGTGTATCTGTATAGATACACTGCAAAAGTACAGGTTACTATTCGGACTCGCTGGACTCGCAACGATTACCGAGTCTCGGACCCGGACTCGTTAGAGTCCAGCGATTCCGAGTATTTCAGGATTCGCCCATCCCTACTAAGGAGATTCTAAAAACATGCACTGTTTGTGGCCCTTGAGAACTGCTATTGGCCAGCTCTGTTGTACTGGAGTGGGTGTAGTGTCTTGCATTTCTATACCTCAGACCTTCAGGCCAGGGGCCTGTGGCTTGTTCACTAGTCTCTGTAGGGCAGTATCAAGAACCTGCTTGTAGAAACAGTCCAGCACACAATAAATGAACTTAAAAAACTTTACTATAACAGACTATAATAAGCCTCAAACACAAACAGAACAATATACAAATTATATAAATATATCGAAAGTCACACAGGGATCAGTAGCACCACACAGACTGTTAAAGTGGTAGAAAGGCCATGAAGGGTTGAGTCCATTAAGGTCTTTCAGTTGGACCCCAAAGGCTGCATGCATGTCAAGTAGGGAGAAGTGCAAACGCCGCAAAATATTGAGAGGGGAAAATAACTTTAACAAAAACACAGGCCTTGGTCAAGGAAAAAAAACAACTACAACAAGACCTTCTCTAGCCAAACTGCCAAATAAGGAATGGGTCATTATCTCACTAACCCACCAACATTCCTTTATGAAGATCCACTTAAATTGGCTCTCATAATTTTTTGCCTTGCCCTGCATGGTTGTTGCAGTTTTCCTGGTACTCCGATGCCCCCTGCAGGGGCTACTCCTGTAGGGGTATTCACCACCACCACCTATCCCCAAGCACACTCCATCATGGCCACCACTGGAGAGAACGATGGAGGAACTAGGGAATGACCACGCACTACAGAACAGGCAGGACCAGCTTGGGGAACACTGACAGACCCTTTGGGTTTGGGAGCATCTATCTGGCCAACCAAGAGATACTTAGGCTGCCCCTGATGCCACATTCCCTCCAGGTTGGCCTCCTGCCACTACTCAAATTGGTCGGAGGTGGCTGCCCTACATCTTCATGAAAGTTACCTTCTCCCTGACCAAGATGATATGTAGTCTTTTAGGGAAGATTGTCACCCAGCAGGGTGGACCAGTTGATGTATCACCAATGCCCAGTACCATACTCCACTATGAAACCAAAACTCTTATCCTGCAAGAATGCCTCCACCTTGCCTTTGATACATTGGTTGTAGAAGTAATTAGCATTAGACCTATGCAACCAGTCCCCGGCAATGGCATCTGAAAGCCAAATCTCCTCAACAAAAGAGACAGGATGGAGTGGTTGATGCCTTGTCGGATAGTTGTTTGGAGGGGGTAGGGGTCCCCCCATGGCATTGTCACAGTCAAAGGTCTCTAGAGATGGTGATCCATGTGGACAAAAATCAGACACTTCTGCCTCCTCTACCTCCCCTCTTCCTCCTCGGCCTCCTCATCATGGTCCTGGTCCTGGTGGTGTTGGGGAATGGGATCTGGTAACTGCGACACCAACCGTAGGTGTAATACAGTCAGGCATGCTGCAAAATCATGTGCAGTCTTACATCTGGTGTCTCTGGACCTGGAAGCCATAGGGAAAGGGTCACCTCTTGACTGCTGTAAGCTCCTCAGGTCCTTGTCTGGCATTAGAGCCCAAGATTGGATCCACACCTCATTGCAGATGAGGCCCAAAGTGGGTGGTGCGGTGTAGCTCCAGGCGACATATATCTCCATCTCTTCTGCATGCCGCTTTGGGACTGGTTCAGCTGACTTACCTTCTGCCCCTGTGGTGGATAGGAAGATAACATTCTCTGAGTCCAGGTCAGTCATGCCTTGCAGGGGATCCATCACCAATGTACTGTGTAATGCCATCATGGTAGCAAGTTCAACTGTAGTAGCAGACAGAGTGCCTGCATTGTACTGGAACTGCACAGGTAAGATGGCAGTGAGATGCTGAGCGACCTCTGTAGTATTGTGTGTTTGCTTTCCCTAATGGGTCAGCCTCTTTCAGTGAGTGACGGGATTCAGACCTTTGCACTCACTACCGGATTTTAATGTTTGGACAATCTTGTTGCCTAATGCCTAGCTCCTAATTAACTAACATCATTGTCTCAAATACAATTCCCCAGGCGACAAGGTATAACAATTGGGTTGCGGTTAGGTGTAGTCATGATTAAAGCGTAACATCTTTGTAGGAGACATAATGATAAAAACAAATGTTTATTCAAGTTTATTCACTACCAAGTCTTCTGGAATGCTGAATAAGGCTAGTAGGCACTGGGCTCTGCAGGAATGCAAGGACAACTTTAATATGAATTATACATATAGCACAGTTGTACACTTGCCATAAGTATGTATTGTAAATGTATAGCATGATATGTGAGCCCTAATAGGAACAGTGTTGCAAATGTATGTAAACTACTAAAGAATTAATAGCGCTATATAAATTCATAAATATTAGTAGTAGTAGTAGTAGTATTATATTTATGGCATTAAATAGTGATTGCACATTTTCAAGATGCAATATCCATACTATGGGGTTTCATCAGTGTGAACAGATCCATACGATTATGGATGTGAAGCATATAATGGCCATATGCTATTTTCATATGAATTACTATCACATAAATGTAGGACAGATGGCCTCGCTTTCAGCTTACCCGTTGCAATAAAAAATGTTTGCTCTCCAAAAAAAAAAAAATAATAATAAAAAATGCCCTGTGAGAACTGACCTAAATCCTATTGAGCATCTTTGGAAAGAGTTGAAACATGCCTTTTGGAAAAGGCAACCCTGAAACATGAGACAACTGGAGCAGTTTGCTCTTGAGGAGTCGCCAAAATAGCTATCCAGAGGTGGAAAACTCTCATTGACAGTTACAGGAATCATTTTATTGCAGTGGTTGCATCAAAAGGTTGTGCAACAAAATATTACCTTAAGTTAAGGGTACAATCTTTTCTGTCTAGGCCTATTTCATGAGTTTAATTTTTTTAAATAATTCTCTGGAAGCAAGGTTGAAAAGCAATGTCTGATTTTCATTTGTTCATTTCCATAGATTTTTTATTTATTATTACTTTTGTCAAATTCAAGTTATTTCTGTGACCATTGTGGGTTTTTCTTTCATTAAACGAGGGGTACCAACAATTTTGATCACATGTGTTAAATAGTGATGAGCGAGCATGCTCGCCACTACTCGGTACTCGCATGAGTATCACTGTACTCGGGCTACTCGGCGAGCACCGAGTAATCTCGCGATACTCGTGCTGTGCTCGTGGTCGTCATCTCTGCATGTTGGCGCTCTTTTGAGAGCCAGCCCACATGCAGGGATTAGCTGGCAGACCACTGCAATGCCACAGCCCTGTTAGTTGTGGCATTGCAGCGTGACCGAGCCTTTATAAGACCCGGCCGCGCTGTGCTCTGCACACAGGCATCCAGACAGTGAGTGTAGGGAGAGTGTCTGCTGCTGCTTAGGGACAGATTTGCGGCCCTCATAGGTAGATCCGGAGCAGGGCTGCAAACTGCTGCTGGCCACAACAGTCCTTCTCAGGACTAATCTAGGAGGATATAGGTAGGGTGATCCAGATCGCAATCCAAGCTTTTCTGTGACCATTACAGTCACCAGACTGGTGTACTTACTACCTTGATCCAGGTTAGGGACTAAAATCCAAATCTCCTGTGACCATTACAGTCACCAGACTGGTGTACTTACTACCTTAATACAGGTTAGGGACTAAAATCCTACTCTCCTGTGACCATTACAGTCACCAGACTGGTGTACTTACTACCTTGATACAGGTTAGGGACTAAAATCCTAATCTCCTGTGACCATTACAGTCACCAGACTGGTGTACTTACTACCTTAATACAGGTTAGGGACTAAAATCCTAATCTCCTGTGACCTTTACAGTCACCAGACTGGTGTACGTACTACCTTGATACAGGTTAGGGACTAAAATCCTACTCTCCTGTGACCATTACAGTCACCAGACTGGTGTACCTACTACCTTGATACAGGTTAGGGACTAAAATCCTACTCTCCTGTGACCATTACAGTCACCAGACTGGTGTACTTACTACCTTGATACAGGTTAGGGACTAAAATCCTACTCTCCTGTGACCATTACAGTCACCAGACTGGTGTACTTACCACCTTGATACAGGTTAGGGACTAAAATCCTAATCTCCTGTGACCATTACATTCACCAGACTGGTGTACTTACCACCTTGATACAGGTTAGGGACTAAAATCCTAATCTCCTGTGACCATTACATTCACCAGACTGGTGTACTTACTACCTTGATACAGGTTAGGGACTAAAATCCTAATCTCCTGTGACCATTACAGTCACCAGACTGGTGTACTTACTACCTTAATACAGGTTAGGGACTAAAATCCTAATCTCCTGTGACCTTTACAGTCACCAGACTGGTGTACGTACTACCTTGATACAGGTTAGGGACTAAAATCCTACTCTCCTCTGACCATTACAGTCACCAGACTGGTGTACTTACTACCTTGATACAGGTTAGGGACTAAAATCCTAATCTCCTGTGACCATTACAGTCACCAGACTGGTGTACTTACTACCTTAATACAGGTTAGGGACTAAAATCCTACTCTCCTGTGACCATTACAGTCACCAGACTGGTGTACTTACTACCTTGATACAGGTTAGGGACTAAAATCCTACTCTCCTGTGACCATTACAGTCACCAGACTGGTGTACTTACTACCTTGATACAGGTTAGGGACTAAAATCCTAATCTCCTGTGACCATTACAGTCACCAGACTGGTGTACTTACTACCTTGATACAGGTTAGGGACTAAAATCCTACTCTCCTGTGACAATTACAGTCACCAGACTGGTGTACTTACTACCTTGATACAGGTTAGGGACTAAAATCCTACTCTCCTGTGACCATTACAGCCACCAGACTGGTGTACTTACTACCTTGATACAGGTTAGGGACTAAAATCCTAATCTCCTGTGACCATTACAGTCACCAGACTGGTGTACTTACTACCTTGATACAGGTTAGGGACTAAAATCCTACTCTCCTGTGACCATTACAGTCACCAGACTGGTGTGCTTACTACCTTAATACAGGTCAGGGACTAAAATCCTAATCTCCTGTGACCATTACAGTCACCAGACTGGTGTACTTACTACCTTAATACAGGTTAGAGACTAAAATTCTAATCTCCTGTGACCATTACAGTCACCAGACTGGTATACTTACTACCTTAATACAGGTTAGGGACTAAAATCCTACTCTCCTGTGACCATTAGAGTCACCAGACTGGTGTACTTACTACCTTAATACAGGTTAGGGACTAAAATCCTACTCTCCTGTGACCATTACAGTCACCAGACTGGTGTACTTACTACCTTGATACAGGTTAGGGACTAAAATCCTAATCTCCTGTGACCATTACAGTCACCAGACTGGTGTACTTACTACCTTAATACAGGTTAGGGACTAAAATCCTACTCTCCTGTGACCATTACAGCCACCAGACTGGTGTACTTACTACCTTGATACAGGTTAGGGACTAAAATCCTAATCTCCTGTGACCATTACAGTCACCAGACTGGTGTACTTACTACCTTAATACAGGTTAGGGACTAAAATCCTACTCTCCTGTGACCATTACAGTCACCAGACTGGTGTACTTACCACCTTGATACAGGTTAGGGACTAAAATCCTACTCTCCTGTGACCATTACAGTCATCAGACTGGTGTACTTACTACCTTGATACAGGTTAGGGACTAAAATCCTAATCTCCTGTGACCATTACATTCACCAGACTGGTGTACTTACTACCTTAATACAGGTTAGGGACTAAAATCCTAATCTCCTGTGACCATTACAGTCACCAGACTGGTGTACTTACTACCTTGATACAGGTTAGGGACTAAAATCCTAATCTCCTTTGACCTCCACAGTCACCAGACAGTTGTCGCTGTATACAGGCAAAATGCGCAAGGGCGTTGGCAAGGGCGTTGGCAAGGAACAAGGAAGTGGACGTGATGGTGGTGCAGGCAGAGGCCGAGGTCGTGTGCAAGCACTAATTTCGCAACAACAAAGGGGCACATCTCCTCGCTCGCACATCCTGTCCCAAATTCTTGGGGCCCGCAGCAGTACACCGCTCTTGAACCAAGACCAGTGTCAACAGGTTGTTACTTGGATAGCGGATAATGCTTCAAGTCAGATGGGCACCTCCACAAACACCCTGTCTTCCACACGGTCAAGTGTCAGTAGCCGTGATACTGCACCGCACATTTCCCAACCTGATCCTCCTTCCTACCACCAGGACGAGTACACGTCCACGGACATTACTGATCCCACACTAGGACACTCGGAAGAGCTGTTCACGTATCCATTCACAGAATCTGGCCTGTCGCCAGCTCCTCTTGAAGTGGGTGATGAGGAGATGGTATGTACAGATGCCCAAATATTTGAGCAGCCACGTTCTCACGAACGGAACGTTGGCAACGTGTCTCAACAAGGGGTGGGCGATGATGAGACACAATTGCCAGGAAGTCAGGAGGAGGATCAGGGTGCGGAAGAGGAAGACGACGTGGTGGATGATCCAGTAGCTGACCCAACATGGCAGGAGGATATGCAGAGCGAGGCCAGCAGTGCACAGGGGGAGGGAGGCGTAGCATCCCAACAGGCAGTACAAAGCAGGGTCGTGTCAACCGTTCCCCGGAACACCAACACGACTCAAGGTGCCTGTGCAAATGTTCGGTCTTCCAGAGTTTGGGAGTTTTTTAAGTTGGCTCCAGAAGACTCTAAAAAGGCCATTTGCAACACCTTCCATGCCAGTATCAGCAGGGTTATGAAAACTAGCAGCCTGACCACCACCAGCATGATCAGGCACATGTCAGCCAAGCACCCGACTTTGTGGGAAGTACAACAGAGTCGAGGAGCGGTGCTTGCTGATGTCACTGCTACGTCTTCGTGTGTTGTGCGTGCGAGCCAATCCCCTGTCCATGCTGGCCGCGAACAAGCCTCCGGCCCTGCACCTGAAGTTGCCCACGCACAAATAACACCAGCATCAAGCACGTCCTTGTCCCATCACAGCGTTCAATTATCCATTCAGCAAACATTTGAACGCAGGCGCAAATACACTGCCAACGCCCCACATGCCACAGTCCTGAATTATCACATTTCGCGACTCATAGCGCTAGAAATGTTACCTTTCCGGCTGGTGGAGACGGAAGCATTCCGCGACCTGATGGCGGCTGCTGTCCCACGTTACTCGGTCCCCAGCCGCCACTATTTCTCCAGATGTGCCGTCCCCGCATTGCATAACCACGTGTCCAACAGCATCACATGTGCCCTGAACAACGCTGTTTCAGCCAAAGTCCACCTAACCACAGACACGTGGACAAGTGCTTGTGGGCAAGGCCGCTACATCTCCTTGACGGCACACTGGATTAATATTGTGAAGGCTGGGACCCAGTCTGAGCGAGGGACGGAACACGTCCTTCCCACACCAAGGATAGCAGGCTCTACCTCTGTCAGGGTTTCACCGACACTCTACAGCTCCGGAATGTCATGCTCCTCAGCCTCCTCCTCCTGCGCATCCTCATCCACTGTACCCTCCACACCAGTCCCAAGCTGGAAGCACTGCAGCACTGCCTCTGCAAAGCGGCAACAGGCTGTGCTGAAGCTAGTCTGCATAGGTGACAAACCCCACAATGCAGAAGAGGTGTGGACAGCTCTGAAACAGCAGGCAGATCACTGGCTCACACCTCTGAACCTAAAGCCAGGAAAGGTCATGTGTGACAATGGCCGGAACCTGGTGGCAGCTTTGAGGCGAGGCCAGCTGACGCATGTTCCATGCGTGGCCCATGTGCTCAACCTGGTGGTTCAGAGGTTTGTAAAGTCATACCCAGAGGTGTCTGAACTGCTGGTAAAAGTTCGCCGTCTGTCTGCACAATTTCGCAAGTCACCTGCTGCTTAAGCCGGCCTTGCCGGCTTTCAGCGCCGTTTGCGTCTTCCGGCCCACAGACTGGTGTGTGATGTCCCCACGCGTTGGAATTCAACTCTGCACATGTTGGTCAGGATATGTGAGCAGAAGAGGGCAGTTGTGGACTACCTGCATCACCTAAGCCGTCGGGAAATGGGTCAAACTCCACACATAACACCTGAGGAGTGGAGATGGATGTCGGACCTATGTACCGTCCTCCAAAACTTTGAGGACTCCACCAAGATGGTGAGCGGCGATGACGCCATTATTAGCGTCACCATACCACTACTCTGCCTTCTAAAACGGTCTCTGCTGGAAAACAAATGGATGTATTGCAGGCCGAGCGCAATGACTTGGAGCAAGAAACAGTAGTGGGTGTGGGTGAAAACACACAGCCCAGCCTCATCTCATCACAACGTGCAGTGGAGGACTATGACGAGGAGTAGGAGGATGAAGACATGGAGCAACTCTCTGGCCAAATTGAGGATATGACATGCACACCAGTCATACCCTCGATTCAGCGTGGCTGGCCAGAGGACAGGGGAGATGAGGAGGAGGAGGAGGAGGACAGCATGTTCAGTCATCGTGTTGGTCTAGATACTGAAGTGATGACTGTTAAGAGTCTGGCGCACATGGCTGACTTTATGGTAAGCTGCCTGGCTCGTGACCCTCGCGTTCAGAAAATCTTGGCCGACAATCAGTACTGGTTGGCAACACTGTTAGACCCACGCTACAAGGAGAATTTTATGTCTCTCATTCCTGAGGCGGAGAGGTCAGCCAAGATGCAGCAGTTCCAGAAGGCCATAGTCACGGAAGTAGGCAAATCATTCCCCTCACAAAACTCTAGCGGCATAGGTCAGGAATCGGTGGACAACCAAGGCGTAAGGCCGAGAGGGGCACAAGTCCAATCCGCCAGAGGTAGGGGAACACTCTTTATGATGTGGGACAGTTTTCTCAGCCCC
The DNA here is from genome assembly GCA_033576535.1 of Allobates femoralis. Lineage (NCBI taxonomy): Eukaryota > Metazoa > Chordata > Amphibia > Anura > Aromobatidae > Allobates > Allobates femoralis. The sequence continues at coordinate 60,428,226 of JARQOC010000008.1, read as the reverse complement.
TCACGTACCACAGCCCCTGAGGTGCGGGGTAGTGCCACAAGAAATGCTAAGTTTGGCCAGATGCTGAAGGAGTACCTTGCAGATCGAACAACTGTACTGCGAGATTCCTCTGTGCCTTTCAATTATTGGGTCTCCAAGCTGGACACGTGGCATGAATTGGCTCTCTACGCCTTGGAAGTCCTGGCCTGCCCTGCCGCTAGTGTATTGTCAGAGCGTGTTTTCAGTGCCGCAGGTGGAATCATTACTGATAAACACACCCGCCTGTCAACTGAAAATGCTGACAGGCTGACTCTGATCAAGATGAACAAGGGTTGGATTGGGCCAGACTTCACCACACCACCGACAAATGACAACTGAATTTAAATTTTGTTATGGGAATTTGCCATGTACCTCCACTCACCCATGGGTACACACTTCTGGACTTTGGCTAATCGCTGGACAGCTCCTCCTTCTCCCCATGAGCCACCATGATGACCGTTACAATAGTTAGCCTGTTGTTTGAGGTATACCCGCAGTGGTAAATTTTTTCGCCCATTCTTTTAGAATGGGCATTACAACGACAGGAGACCCGCTCCTTTTCAATGGGAAAAATGTTTTGAGGCCCTCATGCACGTCTCTATCCAGGGACAATGTGGAGCCTCCCAATTTTTGGCTGCCCTGCCAAAGGGCTAAACTACAATACACCCACTTGAGGTTTACAGGCCCTACTGCATGTCTGTATGCATGGGTCATTGTTGAACCTCCCAATTTTTGGCTGCCCTGCCAAAGGGCTATTCTACAATACACCCACTTGAGGTTTACAGGCCCTACTGCATGTCTCTATCCTGGGACAATGTGGAGCCTCTCAATTTTTGGCTGCCCTGGCCAAAGGGCTATACTACAATACACCCACTTGAGGTTTGCAGGCCCTACTGCATGTCTCTATCCTGGGACAATGTGGAGCCTCCCAATTTTTGGCTGCCCTGGCCAAAGGGCTATACTACAATACACCCACTTGAGGTTTACAGGTCCTCCTGCACGTCTCTATCCTGGGACAATTGTGGAGCCTCCCAATTTTTGGCTGCCCTGGCCAAAGGGCTATACTACAATACACCCACTTGAGGTTTACAGGCCCTCCTGCACGTCTCTATCCTGGGACAATTGTGGAGCCTCCCAATTTTTGGCTGCCCTGGCCAAAGGGCTATACTACAATACACCCACTTGAGGTTTACAGGCCCTACTGCATGTCTGTATGCATGGGTCATTGTTGAACCTCCCAATTTTTGGCTGCCCTGCCAAAGGGCTATACTACAATACACCCACTTGAGGTTTACAGGCCCTCCTGCATGTCTGTATGCATGGGTCATTGTTGAACCTCCCAATTTTTGGCTGCTCTGGCCAAAGGGCTATACTACTATACACCCACTTCAGGTTTACAGGCCCTCATGCACGTCTCTATCCAGGGGCATTGGTGAACCTCCAAATTTTGGACTGCCCTGGCAAAGGAAAATACTACAATAGACCCAGTTCCTCAAGATGGGCACATTATGTCAAGAGGCCTTCATGTACGTCTCTTCTCAGGGACATCGGAGTGCCGCACAATGTTTTCACGTAAAATCTTTCATGTAATCACAAAAAGTAACATACACCAGCTGTATCTTACTATTGGGTATGTGCCCTTAACATTTCCACCCTAAATATTCATTTTGGTATCATTTTGGAAGGTTTTCTGGTGACTCCGTAAAATTGGCGTGAAACTCGGACAAGATTGTTCACAGCTGTGACTTTTGAGTGAGAAATGCTTCCAGGGGTCTTCCCCATGGTGTTGCCATGTCATTTGAGCACTCTTTTGAGACTTTTGTGACATTTTTAGGGTTTCTACATGCTGCCGGCAGTCATTTCATAAAAATACTCGGGTCTCCCATAGGATAACATTAGGCTCGGTACTCGGGCCGAGTACACGAGTATCTCGGGATGCTCGGCCCGAGCTTCGAGCACCCGAGCATTTTAGTACTCGCTCATCACTGGTGTTAAACTGTACACAGGCTTTGTTAATTACATGCACCATTTGCTTGGGCCTGCCCCACGTTCATTCATAAATGTACTGGCTGGCAACTGTGAAAGTCAGTTCTGAAAAGCCCAGGCATGTATGGCATCAGCTGCATATGCTGGGGCCTTTTCTGACTTAATTCACATATGCCAGTCTAGCATCATGGGAGCGGTTCTGAAAAGTTCCAGGTAAGGCTGCCTTCACACTTGCAGATGCATCTGCAGCGTTTTGCAGATGCATCTGCAAGTATCAGCATGCAGACCGCGGTCCCTATGTTTATAATAGGGCGCACCGCGGTCTGAATGCTCTCATTGATTCCTATATGTGAGCCGTAAGCAGGCGTATGCCTGCTGACAGATCACACACTCCCGCCCCGCACCTTGGACGCAACATCTCGCGTCCATAGTGCGGGCGGGAGAGTGTGATCTGTAAGCAGGCATACGCCTGCTTACGGCTCACATATAGGAATCAATGAGAGCATTCACACCACGGCCGTGGTCTGCATGCTGATACTTGCAGATGCATCTGCAAAACGCTGCAGATGCATCTGCAAGTGTGAAGCCAGCCTAAGTACAACTTTTAATGGTTTTGCCTTTTATCTATGTTGGAGGCTGCTTGGCACAACTTAAATGAAATAAAAATATAGAGAGTAGGACTTCCCTAATGAGATATGCAGCAGGGTGGCTCAAAAAATTGATCAATTATTTGCCAAAAATCTAAATTTTTAGTATATATACAGTTTGGAATTAACATATGCAGTCGCACAATTTACATTGCATGCTATCCTCTGATAGTGCTGGCTCTTGTTGTTTTTTATTACAGGAGAACAATATAAGTAAACGAGTGAACAGGACTCTAGCAGACGAGCAACTAAAGCCCCAGTCACACATAACGATATCGTTAGAGAGATCGTAGTAACTGTGACGTTACAACGATCTCTCCAGCGATATCGTTCTGTGTGACACTTTGCAGCGATCAGGCCCCTGCTGTGAGGTCGCTGATCGCTGCAAAGTGCTGTGGGTCATTTTTAGATCGTTGGTTTCCCGCTGGTCAGCACGCATCGCTGCGTGTGACCGCAAGAAACCAGCGATCAGTGACCTCAGAGGGCTGGTTACTATGGTAAACACCGGGTATCCAGGCAGCACGCGCTGCCTAGATATCCGGCGTTTACCATGGTTACCAGCGTCCTCCCTGCTTAGCACTGCCTGTAAGCAGGGAGAACGCTGGTAACTATGATAAACAGCGGGTATCTAGGCAGTGAGCGCTGCCTGGATACTGCGCTGTTTATCATAGTTACCAGCGTTCTCCCTGCTTAGCGCTGCCTATAAGGCAGGGCTAAGCAGGGAGCAATGTGGGAGGTGGCTCACATGGCCTGATCGCTGGGGAGATCTGCCTGTTTGACAGCTCCCCAGTGATCAGGTAACGACGCTCCAGCGATCCCGGCAGGTCGTTATCGCTGTCGGGATCGTTGGAGCGATCGTTATGTGTGACAGCACCTTAAGAACCAACAAACAAGAAGTGGTAGAAGGAGCTGCTTAATATAAGCTCTGCTAGCACTGGATAAGACAGGGAATCTAATCTCTGCAGAAGACAGCACTGTTAAATTCCTGCAGAGACTGGCAATGCCCCCTATAGCAAAATGGAAGCTACAGTGCAGAGGAGTGCTGCAAAAAGCAAATCAACAAGACAACCTGACACGAGGAGAAACAGCATAGAGACCATCTCCAGGAACATCCTAATATGACGGGTCTCTGGACTTTCACGCTTCCAAATGGGGTTTGCAAGACAAGGGCTTGTTCAGACAGCAGAAAGACCATAACCGCTATCTTGGTTTGGTCTGAAGGAAAGAGGTGAGGAGTCTCCATAGTAGTGGGACAGAAATTACATCATAGTGGGACAGAACATCAGTGTCAGATTTCACCATCTGTCGTTGTTTGAGCTAAAGTGGACTTCATGGGAAACGACCAAGGAGGACACCATTGTTGAAAAAAATATCATAAAAAAGCCTGACTGGAATTTACCAAACTACATGTTGACAAGCACAAAGCTTCTGGAAGAATGTTCTATGGACAGATGAGACAAAATAGAACTTTTTGACAAAGCACATCAGCTCTATGTTCACAGATGGAAAAATGAAGCATATCAAGAAAGTCCCTACTGTGAAACATGGAGGAGGCTCTGTTATGTTCTGGGGCTGCTTTTCTGCATATGGCAAAGGGTGTCTGGAATCTGTGCAGGGTACAATGAAATCTTAAGACTATCAAGGGATTCTAGAGAGAAATGTGCTGCCCAGTGTCAGAAAGCATGGTCTCAGTCACAGGTCATGGGTCTTGCAACATGATAAGGACCCAAAACACAGCTAAAAACACCCCAGAATGTCTAAGAAAACATTGGACTATTCTGAATTAGCCCTGACCTAAATCCTATTGAGCATCTTTGGAAAGAGCTGAAACATGCCGTCTGGAAAAGGCAACCTTCTAACACGAGACAACTTGGAGCAGTGTGCTCTTGAGGAATGGGCCAACATATATGTAGAGAGGTGCAGAAGTCTCATTGACAGTTACAGGAATAGTTTGTTTGCAGTGATTGCCTCAAAAGGTTGTGCAACAAAATAATAAGCTATGAGTATCATCATTTCTATTCAGACCAATTTCATGAGTTTAATTTTTTTTTTAATTCTGTGGAAGCAGGGTGGAAAAGGAATGTCTGACTTTCATCTGTTCATTTTCTTAGATTTTTTATTTATAATTAATTTTGCCAAATTTAAGTTATTTCTATGACCATTGTGGGTTTTTCTTTCCTTAAACGAGCGGTACCAACAATTTTCACCATATGTGTATATTATCCAAGTATTTTACAGGCGTGTCTAAATGTTGTTGAGCAAACTTTAAACTCACTTTACCATGCTTCTTGTACTGGACTCTTGCATGGTGAGCATGTATACAGGTCATGGTGGTTGAGTGCAATACTTACTGTCTTCTTTGAAACAACTGTACCTGGTGATTCAAGGTTTTTATGTCTTTCTCCACAGGTGGTCCTTGGCTCTTGGACAACTCTTCTGATAATTTTTTTCACTCTTCTGTCCAAATTCTTGTGGGGAGGACCTTGTCTTGGCCTGTTTATAGTAACATTATGTTCTTTTTACTTCTGGGTTATGGCCCCACAGTACTCAATGGAACCTTCAGTAATTTACCATTTCTTTTGTTGGCAATGCCATCAATATGTTTTCCAACAATAAGGTTGCAAATTTTTTTAGACAGATCACTAGTTTTACCCATCGTGAGATGTTTCTTGTGTGGCACCTTGGTAACGTGAAACCTTTTTATAGGCCATCAATTGCAAAAGCTGATGTTATTTTTCACTAAGTGGCAGGATTGCTTTCTAATTACTGATGGTTTCAGCTTATGTCATGACTGTCCATGGCTTTTTGCACCTCTTTCTTCATACTGTATGTTTAGTACTTTTTCTACTGTGTATTTTCTAATTATCATATATAACTCAATTTATGGACATCTATGGTTTGATTTCTTTGCCTGTGTGGATTGGATGGCTTGTTACCGACATCTGCTCATAAATTCATGTAAATACCCCCTTTAGAAATATATTTACTTAAAAATTTGTGACATGTTCAATACTTCACATACTGTATTTCATTCTCCAATACAGCAATTTAAGACTGAATTTTATTACACTTCAGTCTTAGAAAGTTGTAGCCTGTTCTCTGGTCTTACCGATTATGTATGATTATAGTTTTGTCCCTTATTTCGAATAACTGTGTTACCACCTGTTAATGACCCAGCCTTTGCTACCACACATACCATCCCTAGTTATATGGGACACCACCTGCATTAATCCAAGTTTATTTCTGCAAGGGATTATTCAGGCAGACAGTATTTAATCCTTTCCCAACATTCACCGTACATGTATAGCACAAATCTGGAATGAATGTATGGAGCAGCCTAATATGCTGAGCCTTTCCCATACCCGGCAGATAATGGCAGTGTGACACAGTAAGGCTCTGCCTATAATAGCTGCAGGTGGAGCGGTGCTCCACATGTAAGTATTAACTTGTTAATTGCCACTGTCAATACCTGGCATTACCAGCACACCGGAATGGTTATGGGTCATTTGATGCATCGGTTGGCCATCCCGTGACGTCATCATGGGATGTCGATGAGTTGCTTTGACACCTGTCTGTTGAAGACCCCTTGCCAGCCATCACATAACTTTGTTAAAACACAGCCTGTGGCAATACTCTGGCATTGCTGTATTTATTATAAGCCATTAGATAGTGACAAGTTCAAATTCCCCAAGAAGACTAACAAATACAATAAGAAGCTAAAAAATATGAAACTAATTAAAAAACATATCACCCATTTTTCCCATCAAAAAATAAAGATATTTTAAAAATAAAAAGTATACATAGGTGATATCGCTACATATATAAAAGTCTGATCTATTAAAATTTAAAATGAATTACTTCAATCAGTAAATGCCATAAACAGAAAAAAAATCAAAGTAACAAAATTGCGCTTCTTTTGTCACCAAAACGATGTTAAAAAACTACTTCCAAATTAGTATTAATAAAAAAGTCATATTGTGCAAAAATAATGCCCTCTTACAGATATATTAAGCACATAAGGAAAATATTATAGGCACTGTCTTAAAGAGGACCTGTCACCCCCCTGGTGCTATGCTAACTGAATGCAGCACTGAATGCAGCGTGTCAGCTGCATTCAGGGAAGGGGTCCTCCATGTTTCTAGTCCCCCTGTAAGTTGTTAAAAAGACTTTATAAAGTGTACAGATAAGGAGTCCGGAGGGACTTACTCAGTAATGAGCCATCGCTGTTGCTGGTGTCCTCTCCGCCTCCAGCCCTCTCTGTGCCACAGGTGGAGGTGGTACAGAGAGGGCTGGAGGCGGGGAGGACACCACCAACAGCGATGGCTCATTACTGAGTAAGTTCCTCCGGACTCGTTATCTGTACACTTTATAAAGTCTTTTTAACTGCTTAAAGGGGGGCTAGAGACATGGGGGATCCCTTCTTTGAATGCAGCAGACACGCTGCATTCAGTACTACATTCAGCTAGCATAGCACCAGGAGGGTGACAGGTCCTCTTTAACTGGAATCCGATGGGTCGTGGTACAAAATTTGGACCTGTGCCACCACCAACATTTTGGTCAAATGTAATTGCTCTTGTAGTGTTCTCAATCCTATAAAGACTTATGTGTTACCTCCCCATCATGTAATACTGTGTCCCCTTCCAGTAATAATTTCCCCCCTGGGCCCCTTGCAGTAATAATGATCAACATCTTAGTTTTCTTCCTCTTAAAATGTCCTCCTCCTATAAAATAATGTTTCCCATTCTACTGCTCTGTTTTAACAAATTAGGAAAAATAAATCCTTTTTTACTTTCCCCTGCTCCCACGACTCCTCTTCTGCAGCTCGAACAGTGGCCAGAAGCTGACTTTGCCAAGCATTCTAGGGTATCGCATGACTTATCTGCTTTGTGCCACTGATGATGGGCATACCAATGTCATCTGTTGACCTGTTCTTCGCCGGTACCATGTATTACAGTGCAGTAAACGGGAAGGTCTCTGCATCATAATGCACTTCAGCTGAATGTGCATCCTCATATTCACATCCTGCTTAAATAGTTGCATCGGTGGGCCCACCTACTGCATAGGTCTGATCACAGTTGCACCCTTAGTGACTCCAATCAGTATGCCCCTGTTTACATATATATATATACACAGTGCCTTATGAAAGTATGCGGCCCCCTTGAACTTTTCAACCTTTTGCCACATTTCAGGCTTCAAACATAAAGATATAAGTTCTAATTTTTTTGGGGAAGAATCAACAAGTGGGACACAATTGTGAAGTGGAACGAAATTTATTGCATATTTTAAATGTTTTTTAACAAACAACAAACTGAAAAGTGGGGCGTGCAATATTATTCATCTCCTTTATTTTCAGTGCAGCAAACTCACTCCAGACGTTCAGTGAGGATCTACTGAACAATCCAATGTTGTCCTAAATGACTGGTAATGATAAATAGAATCCACCTGTGTGTAATCAAGTCTCTGTATAAACGCACCTGCTCTGTGATAGTCTCAGGGTTTTGTTTCAAGTGCAGAGAGCATCATGAAGACCAAGGAACACACCAGGCAGGTCCAAGATACTGTTGTGGCGAAGTTTAAAGTCGGATTTGGATACAAGATTTCCCAAGTTTTAAATATCTCAAAGAGCACTGTGCAATTGATCATATTGAAATGGAAGGAGTATTAGACCTCTGCAAATCTACCAAGACCCGGCCGTCCCTCTAAACTTTCATCTCAAACAAGGAGAAGACTGATCAGAGATGCAGCCAAAACATCCATGATCACTCTGGATGACCTGCAGAGATCTACAGCTGAGGTGGGAGAGTCTGTCCATCAGGGGCGTTGCTAGGGTCAAAAAACATCCGGGGCTCGGGCCCACTGAGCTGCATTTTTCGGAATAAATTTAAATAAAACCCAAGTAAAATGTACTTTAATAACCAGTGACACTCTACATATATAATATTAACAGATTTAATGCTTTAAAACATTATAGAGATTGCCAACATGCACTCAATAAATACACAAAATATAACAGTATTAGGCCAACATCCAAGTAATCCTAAGGCTTCTTTCACATGAGCGCTTTTCTGGCGATAATACCGTGATTTTAAAGTGCATGAATTTCGCTGTCAAAAAACGCCATTAAAGAACATGTTCTATAATGGAGGACAGAGAGAAAGGACCCGGAGGACTTGAGCAAAGATGAGGCTCGTCCCGGGACAAGACTGTGGAGAGACGGAAGGAGCCTGTGCGCCGAGTCTGCAGTGAAGTGGAGGGTCAGGGCGAGCACCAGGGACCTGACCCTGAAAGATAGGAAGTAGACTCCAAGCTCCAACCACAGAACCGGTGGCCACGAGGTCCAGAGGAGCTGTGGCCAACTCCAGCACATCCGCCGAGTAGGCAGCTGTATTAGGGTCAGGGGAAACAGCCGGTAGCCTGACAAGGCCTGTGACTGCTGGATTGGGGCTCTGTGCGCAGAGGCGTGTGCAGGAAGGAGGAGAGCAGACTACCCGCACCGCCAATGTACTTGAACTGTGACCTGTAGTACATCCAGAGAAAACTTAAGTAAACCGGGTTGGGAACTCAGAATTGTGTGAGACTGTTCCTTTCCTACTTGAGGAGCGGTAGGCTGAAACACCGCGCAGGCAGCAGGAGCCTGCCTAGGAGATGTCCCGATCAGTGGCGTAGCAACTGTTTGTGGCGCCCGGGGCCGAAAAATTTGCCGCCCCTTTGGTTGTTGATAATCCGGAAGTATACATAGTATACACTGTCTGCCCCTATATACAAGAATATAACTACTATACTAAAACACAAAGAGAAGGGGTGCAATTGGGGGGGTAAGTATTGGGCCAAATAGCCACTCGCCTATTGGGGTTGTCACTGTGCACCGCCATCTCTGCACAACCCCAGTATATGGCAACAAGCAGGACTCAAGGAGGACCCGGGGCCAGAGCAATTTTCACCGCTGTACTGTGGAGTTCATAGTGTAATAAAAATGCAAAAAACTTTATTCTTAATATTATATCACAGGAAGACTACAACGTCTCCTACAATCCTGGAACTAATTGACCGAATGTCCTCCCACTGCACATACGAATTCAATTATGCGGTTAGAAATAATTCATATAACAAATATTTTTCAAATTGGGAGCCCTGGATCTCATCACAATCTTTAAATCATCTCACTAGGTCCATTGACGTTAACCTCACAACCTAACATCTCCACTTCATCAATTTATAGATGTCTCTCGGAAATTGCATCTGATTTTCTCCCTTTAAGTATGAATGCAGATCTAACATAACAATCCAATTTTGTGTTCAGGTTCGAATAAATCTAGCCGAACCACAGTTAATATCTTAACTGCCGTTAAATAAGAATAGCTTATATTGGTTATTTGTTTTCTTTTTTTTTGTATTTTGCTTTTGTATCGATATACTCATATACTTATATTACCCAACTGTATGACTACCCAATGTTCCTGTATTCCTGTGCCTGTATGTCTGTAATATGTAATTTATCTCCTACATACTACCCTATATATTTCCCACCCTACCCTTTTCCTAAAGAAATTTCAATAAAAATATTGAGAAATACAAAAAAAATATTATATCACAATACCAGGATCTGAGGATCTTCTATTTGGAGGTCAGGGGCTCTCTGACGCCATGTTGCTGCCTGTGTCGCTGTCTTCCTCTTTTGACACTGCAGTGCGGTGGATAAAAGAGCATTAATTGGTTAATAACAAGAAGTATGGAGTGTGCACTAACTGAGCCAAAAATCCTCCCCATACCAGTAGGATTACTATATGGATTTTAGTATTAGGGTACGGACACACTGGTGTGAAACTCTGATGAGTGCAATGTGCGATTTTCTCGCATTGCAATCAATTTCTGAGAGCACACTGACGTGTGTTGGACACTTATTTCTCATCCAGATTCAGGATGAGAAAAAAGTTGCAACATGCTGTGACAGTATGTGATTCACACCTAGACTCGCCAATGCAAGTCTATGAGTCCGACAAAATCACGGACCGCACACGGACCATCCGAGAGGCATCAGTTTTTTTCACTGATACATTCTCATTCTGTAGCTGAGACAACTGTAAAATGTTCCTGTAAATGATTCTACAGTAATAGCTGCTGAGGAAAGAACAGATTGCACACGGATGTGATCTGAGAAAAATGTCGGACACTCGCACAGCAGTTGCCAAACAGACCAAAAAACAGATGACACTCATCCGACTCTCCTGGATGAGAAACAGACCGATTTTAAGGCGGCGGGAGACTGTACCACCAACTCCCCAGCACCGTGCTGTGCACAGACAATATACGGTACACTGTCTATGCACAGCACGGAGCCGAGGACATCCCAGAAGAGGCACAATAACCACAGACAGGAGGCGGGAGAACATTGAGCCCACCCAGAAGAACTACAACACCCAGCACCCAACACACTACCCAGAAACCATACAGTAATGCCAGAACAGGCAGGAGAGCTACAATTCCCAGCATGCCACACCCTGCCAACACAGGAAGGTGGAGGCTGCCGCATGTAGGCAGAGACACCTGGTACAGCTGCCATTATCACCACACAGCCCCACTCCTCTTGCGCACCCGTCCTCCTCTCCTCTGTCCCTCCTGCACCCCCGTCCTGCTCTCCTCTGTCCCCCTCTCCTCTGTCCCCCTGCACCCCGTCCTCCTCTCCTCTGCCTTCCTGCACCCCCGTCCTCCTCTCCTCTGTCCCTCCTGCTGCTCCTCTGTCCTCCTGCACCACTGTCCTCCTCTCCACTGTCCTGCTGCACCCCGTCCTCCTCTCCTCTGCCTTCCTGCACCCCCGTCCTCCTCTCCTCTGTCCCTCCTGCTGCTCCTCTGTTCTCCTGCACCACTGTCCTCCTCTCCACTGTCCTGCTGCACACCCGTCCTCCTCTCCTCTGTCCCTGCAGCTGCTCGTCTTCTCCTCTGTCTCCCTGTTCCTGTCCTTCTGCCCCCCTGTCCTCTTCTCTGTCCCCCTGTTTTTGTCCTTCTGCCCCCCTGTCCTCTTCTCCTCTGCTCCCCTGTCCCCTATCCCCTGCACAGTTTCCCTCACCTCTCCGGGTCCATGGGGGGCCAGCTGGGTGGAGGAGCCGCCAGCACTGCAGCCGCCTCCACTGCACCAGCACTTGGAGCCATCACGGGACAGGAAGCAGCAAAGCTCCCAGCGGCTTCCTGTCAGCGTGATCGCTCTCAGCGCTGGGGGGCCAGGAGGGGGCACAGTACATGCGGTCGCCGCGGCCGGGCGGCAATGCACTACCAGCAGCAACACCCTCCCTCCCCCACAAAGACTTCAGTTTTCATATGGAGTCTGGGGGAGGGAGGTAAAGAAAAAAAAAAGCTTGCGCTCCCCTGCCGTTTAAATACAGCCCTGCTACCGCCCCCACACACGTGCCGCCTGGCGCGGACCGCTCCCCCCCCCCCCCCATGCTACGCCACTGGTCCCGATCCCTCCCTGCAGCCCGATCAGCCCCGCTGGCTCCCCAGCACCCTAACACTCCATTACTCTGGATGCTCTGGGCATCTGCTCCACCCGTGGGGAGCGACACCATACCAGCTGCCATTAAATCATCCCCAGAGGTCCCGGCCTGCAGCAGCGGCCACTACAGCTGCATACCACGGGTGGCGTCATGACAAACTACTCCCTAATTTTTTAACCCCCTTTTTATTGACTGCCCATCCGGGTGGCCACAGACCGGGTCACGCCACTGTGACATCACCCCAGACACTTGAATGACATCGAGGTGCCCAGCTCAGAGTACCCCACAGCCCCCACGGGGCAAGTCAACTACTACTGCCAACATGCACATACAGAAATTAAGTTTTAGAGAAATTATTAAAAAAAAATATTCTTACACAGTTTTCCCCAGAGGCTGTGAGTCTTTCTATGGTGTCAGAGGGGCCATAGATGTCTCCTGCTCCAGCTCCTACAATCTGCAGCTCCAGGGCACAGGGGACACTATCATCTGCTGGCAGCCAATCACAGATGTGCTTATAAAGTGAAAGCTGTGATTGGCTGATAGGAGATGAGGCACAGATGTCCCTGTGTGCAGGGATATGGTTGGATCAGGGACACACTGCACAGCCCCCTCCCCCTTATCGAGGGTGTGACAGGGTTAATGTCCTGCTCCCTCTCTCTCCATGGATCAGCAGCAGCAGCACAGAGAGCAGAGGGGGCCACACTGAGTGCCTCTCCCTCCCCCCTCAGCACAGTGAGTAACTATACAGACAACCAGCAGGCAGCAGCAGCATTATCAGCATACTCATCTGCAGCACATTGTCCCTGCATCTCCTCCTGTCAGCACTGACTTTGTCTCGGCATCCACTTTCCCTAGCTCCGGGGCCCCTTGCCACTCTGGTCTCTGATGCCCTACACCAGCCATATGATCTCCCATGCACTACACTCCCATAGTCTCCCCATCAGTGTAGAAAAAAAAAAACAACATAAATACTCACCTCTCTCTCCTCAGTCCTCAGTGAGCTGCTCCAGTCTCCTCTCAGCGTGTGTCTGCCGGCCGCTCTGCACGGCTCAGTGATGTTACCGCCCCCTGCCAAGCTGTGCTGTAGAGCGGCCGGGACTTAACAGAAAGTGGCCCTGGCCCTAACAGCCGGCGAGATTCGGGGTTCTATGCATAAGAATCGGGGCTGCAGCCCCGATTCTTAATGCATAGCGACGTCCCTGCTGTCCATAGGACAACAATCAGTCGTACACTGCACAAATATGGCCTTTATGGAAGAGTGGCAAGAAAAAAGCCATTTCTCAAAGATATCCATAAAACGTCTCGTTTGACGTTTGCCACAAGCCACCGGGGAGACACCAAACATGTGGAACAAGATGCTCTGATCAGATGAAACCAAAATCAAACTTTTTGGCCACAATGCAAAACGATATGTTTGGCGTAAAAGCAACACAGCTCATCACCCTCAAAACACCATCCCCACAGTCAAACATGGTGGTGGCAGCATCATGATTTGGGCCTGCTTTTCTTCAGCAGGGACGGGGAAGATGGTTAAAATTGATGGGAAGATGGACAGAGCCAAATACAGGACCATTCTGGAAGAAAACCTGTTAGAGTCTGCAAAAGACCTGAGACTGGGACAGAGATTTATCTTCCAACAAGACAATGATCCCAAACATAAAGCAAAATCTACAATGGAATGGTTAAAAAATAAACGTATCCAGGTGTTAGAATGGCTAAGTCAAAGTCCAGACCTGAATCCAATGGAGAATCTGTGGAAAGAGCTGAAAATTGCTGTTCACAAACGCTCTCCATCCAACCTCACTGAGCTCCAGCTGTTTTACAAGAAAGAATGGGCAAGAATTTCAGTCTCTCGATTTGAAAAACTGATAGAGACATACCCCAATGACTTGCAGCTGTAATTGATGCAAAAGGTGGCACCACAAAGTATTAACTTAGGGGGCCGAATAATATTGCACGGTCTACTTTTCAGTCTTTTATTTGTTAAAAAAGTTTAAAATATCCAATAAATTTCATTCCACTTTACGATTGTGTCCTGCTTGTTGATTCTTCCCCAAAAAGTTAGAATTTTTATCGTTATGATTGAAGCCTGAAATCTGGCAAAAGGTTGAAAAGTTCAAGGGGTGCAAATATCTTCACAAGGCACTGTGTATATATATACGGTATATATATATTTTTTTCCCCCAAATTTCTGGTTTTTGAATCTTTGTATAAACTTGATGTATTAAAAGTATGAAAATGTATGAAATGCTTGTGGGTTGTACTTCAGTAATCATAGAAACATCTGACAAAAGAGCTACAAACATAGAAGCAGCTAATCTTGGGATAAACAAAATTTGTGTCAGTCTCAAAATGTTCGGCGTCAACTGTACAGGACCCCTGAATGTGTAAACAGGAATCTTTTTCTGTACTATGTGATAGACCAAAACTTATCTATGGCTGGTTTCACACTGCAGTTTTTACACTGATCAGTGTCCATCAGTGTTTGGGTGCCAAAACCAGGAGTGTCTCCAAAACTCAGAACAGGTGTCAATCTTTCAATTATACTTTTTCTCTGCAAGTTCCTCTTCTGGTTCCTCTCCGGGTTTTGGCACACAAACTGGATGGACACTGATCAGTGAAAAAACTGCAGTGTGAAGCCAGCCTAAGCATCTATTACTGTTGAGAAAGAAAGAATGACACTCACCAGATGGATACTTGAGTCACATTTAATTCTCAGGCAGGTTACAGCATGTGCAGGTTTCCTGGACCAGTTGAAGCACTGGACAGGTGCGAAACGGCAAGCCATTGTCCGTTGCTCCCCCTCCCCCTCCCTGCACATGCTGTAACCTGCACCAAAAATTAAATGTGACTTAAGCATCCATCTATTGAGTGCCGCTTGTTCTTTCTCAATGCCAATTGATGTCTTCTATCTATTATTGAAGCATTGTTACTCCGGAGCTTTTGAGGTCCCTATTTCGGCAGTGGTCGGTAGCTGACAAGCAGCAGTTTCCAGCTTTTTCTTCATTGCTATTTATCTAAGCATCTACGGGATGCCATTGTTACAAATTTAATATAGGTTCTATAAACCATATCAAGTGTACGTAGTAAAGAAGGGGACAGCATGATGGAGCAATGGGAATCAGCACGGTTTGTATGCTGTCTGCATTTTGCAGAGTAGCTGTACGCACAAATATACATTTTAATCAGAGTTGCTTTCTTATATGCATTTAATAATAACAGTTTTTGTAAAGGTAGACATGGGCTCAGATTCCTGCTGTGAACGAAGAATAGCACAGCACTCTCAATGTCTCCTTGGTACCGACAGTGATGCCATCTGCATATACAACTATTTAAAGACTTTAATAATTCAATTAACTTTAATTGTTACCATTAGTTACTGGAGGAATTCTCAGGGTGAAAGGAGGCATTTAAAGGTGAACTTGAGATCCAACATATGTTAGTGTTTATATACCGAGCATGTAACACTATAGCATCCTCCTTACTCAGCACCATAACATATCATAATATACTCATCCAGTCCGCTGCTGCAAAACATTACACTGCTGAAGCTACTCAATCATGACTTCTACCTGCATGGTGGAGTCCATGAGGGACGTCAATGCCATGTTACTAGGATTGCATTTATTGCTTAAAAAAAACGCATCCAGACCATGCAAATAATGCTTTTATTATACAAGGACTTGTTTTTTATATTGAATTTGGTTGTACAAGAATACGTAAATCATAAGATTTTCTAAATCTATTATATAATTGCGAATGGCTTTTTTGCCCCTGGCGTGGTCATGTGGATACGCGCGAAGCATTGGCCGCGAAGCGGCCATTGCGAGTCGTGCGTGGTCATGTGGATACGCCCGAAGCATTGGCCGCGCAGCGGCCATTGTGAGCAGTTCTAAGGCGACTCGCTATGCCCGCGCAGCGGGCATGGCGAGTCGCCTTTGCAGCGCGAAGCATTGGCCGCGAAGCGGCCATTGCGAGTCAGAGACTCGCCCTTCTAGAATCCCGATGCATGTGCATCGGGCTCCCAGCTAGTATTTTAGAAACATACATCTGAAAATTGCGACATGCATCTGTATTCATCCCCCTGAGAGAAAACTTTGTAGGGCCTTGTTTCACTGCAATTACTGCAACCAATATTTTGCAGTATGTCTCTACCACTTTTGTACAACCAGAGGCTGAAATTTTTCTCCATTCTTCTTTGAAAAATAACTGTAGTTTAGTGAGATTGTATGACAAGCGACTGTGAACAGCAATGTTCAGGTTTTGTCAGTTTCTCAATAGGATTTAGGTTGGACATGTATGGGGCCGTTCAAACACATGAATATGCTTTGATCTAAACTAGTGGTCTTAAAATCATGGCTCAAGGGCTGCATGTGGCCATGAATGCAACCTGATGATCACAGCCTGGTACACGGGCCGCCAACGTCAGCACTTATTTTCAGTTGAACGCACATGTGCAGAGACATACTCTGCACAGCAATACTAATGGCAGTCATTCACCAATCAGAAGTCCATAGTTGATGTCGGTGTGCCGGTGCCATTGAGCATGACATCAATATCATGCACTGCTGTATTGGCACATCGACGTTGGCTGATGGCATTGCTATAGCTGTTCAGAGAGCTGGTCTCTGTGTGCCAGACTGTGATTGTAAATGGGTCGTCGGTGACTGTGGGCTGCATTTCCAGGAAAGTGGAACTAAGAGAACAGAGGACAGGTGAAGAATGATACAATGTGGAACATTACTACAGGATGGGATATTACAAGATGATGACGGGTCATTCCATGTCAAGTGATCCAAAAATGAATATTTTTTTTCCCTGACGTCCTCAGATTTTTTTAATTTTTTTTCTATATGAAGAACAACTTTAGTTAATTACAAAAAAAAAGTTTTGAATTTTTTTCTTTATCAGTTAATTTTTTACAGATTTTTAAAGTTTTAAAAAAGTGCGAATTTTGGCCTGGTATGGCTTTACATTTTCTATCATATCTCGGGCTAGAAATGAGATAGAGAAACAAAATAAACACCAATCTACTCAGAACTGTCCAGGCTTTCATCAGATATGTCACAAGAGGATCTTTGTTAATATTTTACCCATGTGATCGCAAGCGCAAAACTTTAAAACGCATTTCCGAAAAATCGGCGCGCTTTAAATATTTCAAAAACTGCCCATGTGTCTGATTTGCTCTTAGCCACATCTGTACCAAATTTCAAGTTGGGATCGCGATGGGATCATATTTTAACATATTTTACTAGTAATAGCGTCAATGGGTCATTCCATATCAACTTATCTAAATATGAATATTTTTTTTTACTTGACGTCTTTAGATTTTTTTTTTTTTTTTCCTTTATGAAGTACTACTTTAGTTAATTACAAATTAAAAGTTTAGAATTTTTTTCTTCATCAGTTAATTTTTTACAGATTTTTAAAGTTTAAAAAAAGGGTGAATTTTGGCCTGGTATGAATTTACATTTCTTTATCTCAGGCTAGAAATAAGATAATGAAGTGGGAGAGGCATCATTTTACTCAGAACGGTAACAGCTTTCATTTGAGATGTTACAAGACTATGTTTCTTTATATCAAATTCAAACTATTGACGGGCAATTATGAAAAAATGACTGATTGTGTTCTTGGTGATTTTTGAATTGACACTATAATAGTTAAATATTTTGCACTTAGGTCCAATGAATGCGTCCATGGGGTCAAGCTGGGACAGAGTCATCACAAATTAGCCTTATTTGCAGATGACCTGCTACTTTACATCTCCCAGCCCCTGGTCTCCATCCCTTCGGTCTTAATGGAGTTTGAACGGTTCGGACAATTGAGCAACTTTAAAGTGAATTGCTCCAAAACCGAGGCACTCAATATTTCTTTGCCTGGAGAATTGGTTTCTCATCTATCTAAACAGTTCCCATTTAAATGGAAAGTAGAAGCCATTAAGTACTTGGGAGTCCTTATACCAAAAGATCTTAAACAAATATTCAATTTAAATTATCAACCCCTTTTGACTAACGCAGAATCGGCATTTACCTCCTATAGACAATTAAAGCTATCCTGGTTCGGGAGAATAAACGTAGTCAAGATGGATGTCTTGCCCCGACTCTTATATACTTTACAGACAGTCCCTATCTATTGGATAGAGGCTTCCTCTCCAAAATGCAATCTTTGATCCTTAGATTTGTCTGGGGGGGCAAGAGGTCCAGATTGCGAATGAATATCCTATCCTTGCCCAAGACCAGAGGAGGGGTTGGACTACCCAACATACGAGCGTACTTTGTGGCTTCCTCTCTTGTTAGAGCTCTAGATTGGCATTATCATGCGTCCTCCAAGAAATGGGTAGGGGTGGAGCAAGAGGGTTTGGGGATTCCGCTGAAACACCTGCTTTGGATTTCCCCTAAAGACTCCACAGACCTAGTACCTTTGACAGACATGACCAGAAACACCTTGAAGGTATGGCACCTAGTTACGAAAACCCTCCGCTTAAACGACAGACTTAGCCCTTTGACTCCTCTTTTTTCCAACCCATCTTTCCCACCCAGATTTGACAGGCAGAGATTTTTATGTTGGCGGATTGTGGATGACACCCGAGTAGGACAGATTCTGTCCAGTGGTGGTTTGCCCCCGATGGCAGAGCTACAACTCAAAGAACCTACGAGACCTCTTAAGTGATTCGAATTTCTCCAATACAGAGCATACTTATATTCAGCTGACCACTCTTGCAGGGTAAGATTGACACCCAACGTATTGGAGAGGTTATTCCAACTGGAGGCTCCACCGAGGCGCAAAATATCAGTTCTATACCAGGCCTTAGGGTCCATGAGAGAGCAGGGCACCCTTTACTTCCAACATGCTTGGGAGAGGGAATTGGGGTGTAGCATTTCAGAAGCTAATTGGCAGAAATGCTTTATATTTACTCACTCACTAGCTAGCGCTTGTTCTGCACAAGAAAGAAGCTATAAGCTGCTCACTAGATGGTACTTGTGCCCGACGACACTCCGGAACATGTTCCCTGGAACCCCTGATACCTGCTGGCGCTGTGGGGAAGAGAAGGGTACAATGATACACATTTGGTGGAGTTGTGGGGAAATCCGGCGGTTCTGGTCTGAGGTTTTCAATGCATACGCCCGGATAACAGGTAAACAAGCCGAATGCTGCCCAGAATCGGCAATGTTATCCATTTTTCCAGGTCCTATTGGGCTACAGAAGAGGGATATTCTCCGCTTTTGCATCTCGGCTGCTCGTGCTGTGATCCCGAGGTTCTGGAAATCAAGCCGGGCTCCATCTCTACTTGATTGGTTCAAAGAATTGATGGACATATATCGAATGGAGGAGCTCGCAGCTGATGCGTCGGGATCTCGGAACAAATTCTTAGGGATTTGGGTTGAATGGATTCTTTTTCACAACTCTGCAGAATGTAGGAGTATCTTTTCCAGCACAGATAATATGGCTCGACCTCTGGCTGATGGGGAGCCAGTGGGATGAGTACCCTTTCTCCTTCCCATACCTCACCCGTCCCCCCCCTCCTTTTTTTCTTACGTGGCTTTTCTTTCCCAGTATAACTTTTTCTAATGGTTTTTGTTTCTCTTCTCCCTCTCTTCTTTTCTATCTCTCTTTTCTTCCCATCTGATACATTCAGTCTAGGTATTTCCTTTCTACACCTATACCTTCAGAATTCTAGTGAACATTAGACAGGTATCGGAAAGTCTGAGCTGTGAGTAGATCATTAATATTTCGGCCTTCCTTTCCGGTACACCAGTCGATAGACTATTCCACCTAGGCCTCAACGGGTAATGACCCACTTACGTGGTCAACCTGTTAGAAGGGGCCAAGTGATAAAAATCATTCTGCTGGGGCTGCTTGTCCCCTTGACATCAGAACATCTCAAAACCCTGAGAAAGGTTGTATACTTGAGTGTTTGGAATTATATTTAGATTGTAGTATATATTGCACCAGAGATAAGCGCAAAAGTAAATTTGCAGCTTATCTTAAAGTTACTAATAACTTTGTGAATTCTCTTTTTGTATATTTTATATGTCTCAAGATTTTGTTAAAAGATTGAATGTATGTCTTTCATATGTTTTTTCAAAATTTAATAAAAATGAGATTAACCATAGTTAAATATTTTAAAATATGATCCCATCACGATCCCAACTTGAAATTTGGTACAGATGTGGCTAAGAGCATAAAAGACACATGGGCAGTTTTGGAAAATTTTTATTAAAACGTTTTTTCGGAAATGCGTTTCAAAATGTTGCGTTTGCATTCGCATGGGTAAAAAATTAAAATTAACAAATATACTCTTGTGACATATCTGGTAAAAGCCTGGACAGTTCTGAGTAGAATGGTGTTTATTTTGTTTCTCTATCTTATTTCTAGCCCGAGATAAAAAAAATGTAAAGTCATACCAGGCCAAAATTCACCCTTTTTTAAACTTTAAAAATCTGTAAAAAATTAACTGATGAAGAAAAAAATTCCAAACTTTTAATTTGTAATTAACTAAAGTAGTACTTCATAATAAAAAAAATCTAAAGACGTCAGGTAAAAAAAAATATTCATATTTAGATCACTTGATTTGGAATGACCCATTGACGCTATTAATAGTAAAATATGTTAAAATATGATCCCATTGCGATCCCAACTTGAAATTTGGTACAGATGTGGCTAAGAGCAAAGCAGACACATGGGCAGTTTTTGAAATATTTAAAGCGCGCCGATTTTTCGGAAATACGTTTTAAAGTTTTGCGTTTGCGATCACATGGGTAAAATATTAACAAAGATCCTCTTGTGACATATCTGATGAAAGCCTGTATAGTTCTGAGTAGATTGGTGTTTATTTTGTCTCTCTATCTTATTCCTAGCCCGAGTTATGAGGAGAAACGTAAAGGCAGGCAACAGCGAAATTCACACTTTTTCCGAACTTTGAAAATCATTTTAAAAAAAAATAAATTTTTAAAAAAAATTTTCTCTTCACATTTTGCATTGTCTGACATGCTATTATCAAATAACAAAATCTCAAAAGAATTAAAAATATAGAGGTAATAATCATTGGTTCACTTGACATGGAATGACCCTGACCTAGATGGGGACATTACTACAAGATGAGAACCAGGATGGGGACATTACTCTAAAAAAGGGACATAGAAGAACATTACTACAAGATGGGGATCACGATGGGGACATTGCTACAAGATGGAGATCAGAATGGGATACATTACTACAAGATAAGAACTTGGATTGGGACAATACTACAAGATGAGGATCACGATGGGGACATTGCTACAAGATGGAGATCAGAATGGGATACATTACTACAAGATAAGAACTTGGATTGGGACAATACTACAAGATGAGGATCACGATGGGGACATTACTACAAGATGGAGACCAGGATAGAGACATTACTACAAGAAGGGGATAAGTATGGACACATTACTACAAGAAGGGCCCAGAATGGGGCATTACTACAAGATGAGGTCCAGGATGGGGTGGGGACATTAATACAAGATGGGGACCAGGATGGGAACATTACTACAAGATGGATACCAATATGAGGATATCACTACAATATGGGAACCAGGATGGGAACATTACTATAACATGGGGAACAGGATGTGTTAATTAACTTAAGATTAGGAACAGGATGGAGACATTACTACAAGCTGGGGATCTGGATGAGGTGCTTACTACAAGATGAGGACCAGGAAAGGCATGCTACTGCAAGGGATCCAAGATGGGACATTACTACAAAATAGGGACTAGAATGTGAGCATTATTACAAGAAAGGGACAAGGATAAGCATATGATAACAAGAAGGGGACCAGGAATGTGCATTACTGCAAGATGAGAATCAGGATGGGAACCAGGATGGGGGACAGAGACCAGGATGGGGGACATTACTACAAGATAGAGACCAGGATGGGGCACATCAATAAAAGATGTTGGTTGCAATTACTATTTGGTGCTAATTGAATGACAATATTACTGTATGTGGCCTATTGGGGGAAAACATTTGAAAGTCTAAAAACAACTAAAAAAAATAAAGCATACAATACATATATATCTTGCCACTAAAAATTCTGCTTTATATATAAACTAAAGTAAACAAAAAAATGCATGCCACATCTATCCAAGCTATAAAACTATACCATAACCCATATGATGAATTCCATGCATGCATCTCGCATAGTGTGTTTCCATCCTTAAATTAGGCACACTGACCAAGAGTGGATGAAAATGATATCCAACAAACTGATGAAAAACAGTATTTTTTTTCTTATGCATAAAAAGCCCGAATTCTAAATGAAACCTTGCTCTATGTAGCAACCAATAAAAAAATCGCCATTTATTTCCCAAACTGCAATGAAAAGTCTGGTGGTTAGCAGCCCCTACAGGAGAAATGCTGAGCCCAGGAGGAAAAAAAGTGCTCCCCTGGGTTTGGGAAGCACTGGAGATAAAGTAGACCAGCCAGAGCCTTTGTTATGGTCGCTGTTGGAATTCAGTAAATTCTGTGAAACCACATTGGACATAGCATGCGAGCTGAGTTCATCACACCATTAGAGGCTGTGACTCTGTGTACTTCATAACTAATGAGAGCCGTAATAGCCATTATCATCAACTGCTCCACTAAAAGTGCTTAACTCTCTGTCAAACTCCACCAAACCCAAAAGCTCTACAAAGATTGCTCTTGGGAGGAGCGGAGGTTGCGTGAGGTAGGTATCTGGAGACCAGGTCAGAGATGTATGGTGGGGCCAGGTTGTGTATGGCTTTGTACGCCATGGTTAGTGTTTTGAATTGGGATCTCTTGGAGACAGGGAGCCAGTGAAGGGATTGGCAGAGGGGGGAGACAGGGGAGTAGCGGGAGGACAGGTAGATTAGTCAGGCAGCGGAGTTGAGGATAGACTGGAGAGGTGTGAGGGAGTTATCCGGGAGGCCATTGAGAAGGAGGTTGCAGTAGTCAAGGCGGGAGATAAGAGCATGGATGAGTGTTTTAGCGGTGTCGTGAGTGAGGAAGGAGCGGATCCGTGAGATGTTCTTGAGCTGGAGCCGGAGGGATGTGGTGAGGGCCTCGATGTGGGGCTTGAAGAATAGGGAGGAGTCAAGGATTACCCCGAGGCACTTGGCTTGGGGGACTGGGGAGAGGGCGCAGTCGTTGATTCAGATGGATAGGTTGGGAGGTGGGGTGGAATTTCTTGGGGGGAAGACTATGAATTCAGTTTTGTCCATGTTGAGTTTAAGGAAGCGAGCAGAGAAGAAGGATGAGATGGCGGAAAGGCATTGTGGGATTTTGGAGAGTAGGGAGGTGATGTCAGAGCCGGACAGGTAGATTAGGGTGTCGTCGGCGTAGAGGTGGTACTGGAGGCCATGGGACTCAATGAGTTGCCCTAGGCCGAGAGTTAAATGGAGAAAAGTAGGGGTCCCAGGACCGAACTTGGGGAACTCGACAGAAAGGGGGTAGGGTGAGGAGGAGGTGTGGGAGTGCGAGACGCTGAAGGTCTGGTCCACTAGGTATGAGGAGATCCAGGAGAGGGCAAGGTGGGTCATTATTAGCAGAGTCATCATTTCTGCTTTAATTATTGTATTTTTTTAAACTATTACTTCTGACTGTTTGTATATTAACCTCTGAATTGTACAGTGCTGCAGAATATGTTGGCGCTATATAAATAAAGATTATTATTATTATTATCATCATTCTGTTGCACTTGAGGTCCGGACAAGTTTCACCCCTTCTTATTCTGCTGAGGATGGCCTGCCATCTGGAGAGACCGCCATGACAGTACACCCCGACTCAGTGGTGGCCGACCCAAACAGAAAAAACTAGTGTGGCGCCTTGCTCACGCAGGTAGCCACAGCCTTCCCTACTGCACAGCTGGGTTTCCACAGCAGGCACCTACTACATGCAACACCTTCCACCCCAGCACAGTAGGGGGAGCTAGACTCACTGACTTTAGGTGAGATCCCTTATAAATACTGCTGCTGGGGGAGGAGTTTGTTAGAGTGTGCAGACGCTAGGAGAGCAGCGAAGATGTCCTGGTGATCGGTGATCAGAGAGGGTAACCCGTGGACCATGCAGGAGGAGAGAGAGGACCAGAGAAAGTGAGGAGGCCAGTCGTGTTGCAGACAGGGCTTCAGCGACAGCAGGGAACCTGAAGAGGCTTATACCCACTTGCTGTGGAGACTCACTGTGCACCTGGTCACCTGACAGTGCTCTGGACATCTTTACCTGTGAATACCATCAGTAAAAGGTAAAAGAGACTTTCTTCAGAGTGTGTGCGTTATTCCTCTCCGTCCCCAGCCTCCCTATAGACTGCATTACTGCTTCTTACCCTAGCCTCAAGTCCCACTCCAAGCTACCCCTTTTCTTTACGCTGCCCCGGAGGACCAGCTCCACCTGTAGGGAGCTTTGCCATCCTTGTCGCAATACCATCACCCTCCGGAGGACTGTGGCGGCGCTGGTGATCCATCACCAGGTACTACAGGTGGCGTCACGAGACAACAAACTCCTTTCCCTTGTACATAATCCCTCTTTGAAGTGTCACCCAGGCCACGGGCTCAGGCACCGCCACCAGTGACATCCCCGTGAACCCCTCTGAGCCTGATACCCGAGTACCCCCCCCCAGTCCTGGAGCTCGACACTAGCGCCACACACAATCAGCAAAACAACACAGACATGTGAACAGCTTCATAGATTATAAATTGTATGTGTTTCACTGGAGGAAAACCCAATAGAATATGTATGTCAGAAATGAACTTCTGAATAAAGCTTTAAAGGGAAATTTGTCACCAGGTCTTTGCTATGTAATTTGAAAACAGCATATTGTAGGCAGAGTTTACAGGAATGTCTTACTTAATGGACTGTGTTTTGAAGTTTTAGTACACTTAGGGTACCTCACACCTGGACATATCGCCGGCGATTTCACAGGCGACTGAGGCGTGGCCTGTCGCCGGCGACATCGCCAATGCGTCGCCCAATGTAAATGGGCAAGGGCGACACATCTGAGTGGTCGCCTGGTTTCACATCAGAGCTCTGAAACCAGGTGACTATTCTTGGGTGATGTGTGCTGATCGCCCTGTGTAACATCTCAAGAGCCATGTCAAGAGAGACAGCACCAATCGCCTAAACCATTCCTGTAGGCGTTTCTGGGCATATTTACTACCTCTGGCGGTCTGCGTGGATTGGTGGCAGCTCAAGCGTTACGATTGGTCGTCTTGTTCCTCGGCGCCATATTTGATGATGTGTGCGTCCAAAGGCTTTATCACCCAGAAGCGTACATACTGTACAGTAGCGCATTGCTGTGGCCTCTATGTTTCGCTGTGTTCAAAGTGCAGAGATGTGCGCGGGCAACAGTGTTAACGTCAAGCAATACATGAAATAATGTCTGATCAGAGCACTGTATGCAGCTTCTGTTCAGTATATGACGCACAATATACTGATCTGTGACTTCGCTTGGCCCCGTCAACTACACTCTCGTGCGTTATTGCAAATTTGGCATCTTTTGGACCCCTTCTATGCTTCTCCTGCAGAGGTGTAACTCACGCATATAAACTCATGTCTGCATCAGAGTGCTGAGTGCAGCCTTCCTGTTCAAAGTATATGACACACAATCATACAGTGAATCCTGTGGCTTTTGCGCCTCTGGGCCCCCGTCAACATGTGACATCTCTCCCGTGCGTTCATTCGCCATAACGTTGGCAATCTTTTGGCGCCACCTTCCTGGTGCTTTCCCTTCCCCTGCAGAATAGGAAAATGGCGGTACCCAGGCGAGCTGCAGTGTGGGGGGAGCCAGAGCTCCTTATCCTTGTGGTGTATGTGACACCAGGGATTACTGGTGTAACCAGCACCACACCCATCCACGTCTCCACAAGCAGGCTGTCCTGGTGAGGGTGAAGAGGCGGCTGGAGAGGAGGTTGGGTTTTGTGCGCACCACAAATCAGATCTGCAAGAAGATAGCAGATCTTAAATACAAGACGCCCGGACCTCATCACCCAACGCGTGCCAAGATTGCCCAGATAAGCGGTGAGTACTTGCATGACAACATACACATACCCTTCTGTGTAAAGAAAGACATATGAAGGCCAGCAAATGCCACTGTACACCCCAAAATATATAGGGGCAATGTATGTGAGAGATTCATCATGACTCTGCAGCTGCAGGATCATCTTCCTGCTTCATCCACATACAGCCTATATTCCCCTCTAACCTATATGTCTACTTTACCTAGCCACATATTGTCATATGTTTACCCTACCCACATATGACATAATGTTGCCCTACCCTGCCCTTCTTTCAATCGCACTCAACCTGACCTAATGAACTTCAAACAGCGCTGTTTATTAATTCCCCACATATCTGGCCATGTTGTTATTGTGATTAAGTATGTTATTGCCTCAACAGATAGGGACAGAAGGGCTGAGCATCCCCCATCCCCCGACGTAGTAGCACCACAGAGCCAACCAGGGTCACCAGGCCAACCACCGGCAGGAACGCCAGCTGCATCACCAACAGAGGAATTGCCAGCCCCAGAGAATAATGGGCAAACACCCCTGAATCCACCACATCTCCAAGGGCCCACATCACCCCACAGTCCTACAGCATCCGCATCGGAAGGGACACCGAGGGCTGCACCCACCCCACCCTTGGAAGGAGAGATATCGAGTAGTGGGAGTACAGCACAGTGGTCCCATGAGGACCCCACAAATGGGCAAGAAGGTGGGTGTAATGTCAATATTACTTATATATACTGTGCACTATATCTGAATTTCTTCTTTTTTTGTCGTTACTTGGAATGTAGGGACCTTTGTTATGGCCTAACAAAAACACATATGCTGATCTCATTACAGATGACACAAGCCAAGCGGTGGACTGGGCAATAAGATTTTCACCATCCCCACCCCCCCAAATGGTGGGTCCACAGCCCCCTGGTAAGTGCAAACACTTCTATGAAAACACACCTGCTATGTGTTCCAAACATGTTGCTGATGTTGATGTTCTGTATACTCTGTAGGTGGCCCATCCCTGCAGGACCAGGAGGCGGCCCATGAGGAAGCGGCTTTGAAGCTGTCTCAATTAGCCAATCTGATTGAGCAATATAAGCGAGCCCATCCCAGCTCTGCCCCTCAAGAAGGCCAGCCTCTTACTCATGTTTGAAGTTTGATTGTTAACTTTTACCCTAGTTTATGGCATTTTGATACTGACTTCTAGAATTAATGGACCATGTTGGTCATGTGTTTTAAATAAAAATACTGTTTTTAAAACCATGAACCCTTGCTAAGTTTTTTGTGACTGAATATATATGTTTAATATTTGTTACCCCTGTAAACGGGGTTTAACCCCATACTATTATTACGTAAGAAAGGTTGACACGATAACACAAGTACATCTTTTGTGTCCTCAAATGTGTTTATTTGTCCCATGAAAGAGATGCATGTCCCAGTATATGGTGGACCAAAAACGTATGGTGACATAATGTCTGATTTATAGGGGTACATAAGCATTGGGGACATATGTACGGCACCCAGGGACAGGCCTTTGTGGTGACACTGTATGGTGCATGTGTTATCCGCCATATACATGTATTTCATTACACATATTCTGTACACACATATGGACAAGGAAATGTTAGGTGAACAATACATATGTCACACCTAACTGCAAACACACAAATACTGTGCACACACATACTTGGTTAAGGCTCCAATATTCTCCAGACCAACAAAGCAAGAGTGATTTTATTAGCCAACGCAGTAGCACAACACACATTACATAAAAGCACTATACGGATTCACTATACAATTACTCGACACGCTAGCGCCGTGTTTTGCCTTGTTGCCCACGCCAATGCGTCTAGTAATAATGCGCAACACATCACACGAGAGTTGACTAAGCACCGAGCCAATACACACATGCATGCTTACATGTAACGATGTGGCGCGGCAAACAAGGACACATTAATAATAATTGGAGTTTGTTTGCAACCAATCACACGTCCTCAAGGCGTCACACAACATAATGTTAACGCCTATCTCCGAGACGCGGGACAAAACAACGCCCACATCGCTAATGTGGTGGCTCTGTGTGACGCGGAAGCGGCAACCAGCGACTTGATCGCCCCTGGGCCTTGGGCGACGCTCAGGCAATTTCCGGTCAGGCCATCGCCTGAGCGTCGCCTGAGTTGTCGCCACGTGTAAATAGGCAACGGCGACATTGGGCAACATGCAAAAACGTGCGCGCGCACGTGCGTCGCCTATGACATCGCCGGCGATATGTCCAGGTGTGAAGGTACCCTTAGGGTAAGTTCACACAGGAAGGTTTAGTGGCGTACAAACCGTCAGAAAACCGCTGGAAATTATCAGTTCTGAGCTCTGAAGTCTCCAGCTGTGTTCCGGCGGTTTTCCGGCAGTTTTTTACAGCGTGTGCACAGCGGTTTATAGTCGTTTTTCCCAGCGGTTTTTCCAGCGGTTTTCTATGAAGGATTTTGTTCATGGAACCGATCCAAAACCGCTGGGAAGAATTGACATGTTGTATGCTGCTAAACCGCTCGGAAACCGCTCAACCGCTGGCGGATCCGCTCACATAAACCGACTATGTGTGCACAGCGGTTTCTAAATTGCATAGGGTTACTTGTAAGTCCTAAAGCTGCTAAGGATTTACATAAATTTAAATAAAACCTATGCTAAACCGCCGGCGGTTTTCGCTGCTAAACCGAGGTTAAAACTGTATGTGTGAACTTACCCTAAGTGTTTTATCAGCAGGAGAATATCACTACAGGAAAAGCTGCCCCTTGCCTAGGCTAGTGTCTGACTTTCGTCAGCCCTCAGCCTGCCAGATGCGTGATAAACTTAGAAATTTTCAGGGTCAGCGCATAGCGTTACCAGCATGTAACGCTATGCGCCGCTTATGTATAGTATCCCTATGGCAACCGAAATGATCACGCAGCCGCCGGCTCCACTCGCCACTCCTGGATATGCACTTTTGATGAGCGCACAGGAAACGCGGTTTCAAGCGTTTTCCTGTGCATTCTGTAAGTGGAGCTGGCAGCTGCGTGATGATTCTGGTTGCCACAGGGATACTATACACAGGTAGTGCATAGTGTTACATGCCAGTAACGCTATGCGCTGAGCCTGAGATATTCTAAGTTTTAAGGGCTTCTGGCAGGCTGAGGGCTGACACAAGTCAGACCCTAGCCTTACAGTCCAGTTCAGCACTGATTAGCAGCTCTCTGTCACTACATATTGTACACAAAGAAAGCTGTGGCATGGGCGAGGTTATACACAGCTCAACATATTAGCTGTACTAGATCTGCAGTAGAGAAAACTGTGACTCTATTATTACTGTTGCACCCAGTAAAATAAGTGACACATCACTGGAATCAGGGTCTATGTTTCCATAACAATTTGTTGTCAGATTACATAGCAAACACCTGCTGTCAGATTCCCTTTAGGGATATATTTACACCAAGGAAATAACCAATAGATTTTCTGCCTAGAACTTCCAGGCAGAAAATCTGCTGCATATTAAAATGTTAGTACAGTGGTAAGATTTTACAAAATCCCAGCGACAGCTGAAGAAATTTATAGTGGAAATTTTCATGCTTTACATATTTGAAATCCACAACAGGACAATATACGAATATGGTTTACATTTTGGTTTGTGACAAAAGTGAGATTTTGCTATTGTAGATTTTGATGTGATATTTTGGTTCACGGTAAGATATAGGGCCGGCATCAGCACCCGGTGCACCAGGGCAAGTAAGGGAGCCCACTCGCCATCTGTGAGCAGAAACAAAGAGGTAAACACGCTCAGAGACAGCTGCCCTCTCTCTCTCCTGCTCTACACTGATCTATGGGATCGTACAGAGCAGGGGAAGTAGCTTACCGGGAGCTAAAGGAGGCTACAGGAGTCGTTCAGCTGAAGGACTTTCTAGTCATATGACTGATCACATGACTGAAATGAAGGACCTGAAAGATCCTGTAACTGTCCAATTGTGTGTGTGCGCAAATGTGTCTATTACAAAGCTGTTTGAATCTGCATCTGCAAGTAGTGTTCAAGAAGCAGAACTCTGTGCAGAGCTTGGTGTTTCTGTATGTGCATGCAGTGGGCTTGTAGCAGTGCTGTATGTGGTGTGCAATGCATTTAGCAGAGCTGTGTGTGTCTATATGTTCATGTAGCAGAGCAGTGTGTGTCTGCATGTGCATGTAGTGTACATGTAGCAGAGATGTGTGTGTAGTGTGCGTGTAGTAGAGCTGTGTGTGTCTACATGTTCATGTAAGACTAGGGTCACATTTGGGACCTTGCATCCGTTGGAAGGATTCATTAAAGGATGCTGTTTTGTCCTTGCCATTTTCATGGATTTTTTTTTCATTTTTAGCGCTAGCGTTTACTCCTGCGTTAATGCATGGTACATATATGTACCATGCATTAACACAAGTGTTTCCCATAGACTCCCATGTTAAAAAATACGCTAGCGTTTTTGCAAATGCCCCCAAAAACGCTGCTTAACATTTTTTATGGTGCTTTTGCAAAAACGCCTAGCACGCCTAATACTTCCTAGCACTTTTGCAATGCATTTTTTTCATGGGAGCCTATGGATGCGTTAACGCTAGCGTGTTTTAACATTTCAACATAAAAAAATGCTAGCTTTTAGCGCATCCATGGTGCTGAGATGATCCTAGCCTTTCAGAGCTGTGTGTATAAATGTGCATCTAGAACAGCTGTGTGACTAGGGTCACATTTGCGGTAGCAAATGCAGATCCTGATCCGGTTTTGAGCTGTAAAAATGCTGAAAACGGGATCAGGATCCGCAGCCCATTGGAGCCCATTATAAAACCGGATTGCACTATATGCAATCCGGTTACCGCTTCTGGATTTGCAGCCTGCAGTAAAAATCATGCAGGCTGCAGCTTTCGGAGCGGTTTGCAAACCGCAGCAGGCTTGCTATAATAGGCTCCTATGGGAGCCCATCCGGCTACCGCAAGGCACATGTGAATGCCTGCAGTAGCCAGATGCTTTGTTCATCCCTGCTGCCGCAGGGGTGAACAAAGGGTTAATGTTATTAATAGATGTGGGCAACATGTGTCCAGGGAGTGCCCACCCTCCCTAGAGATATGGTGACCATAATGGGCAGCATATGAAGGGTTAATTAGGTGAATTACTGTATTGCCGGCTATTGTCAGCTTTTACTATTTTATGAATTGAAGCCGGAGGCTCCTCGCTGTGGAGGAGATACAGTACGTAATGTGCATACTGTATCTGCCACTATCCAGGGTCCTGAAAGTTTTAACATTAGTTCTATGGAGGTGTGCTGCCCATAGACCTAATGTTAAAGCTTTCAGGACCCTGGATAGCGGGAGATACAGTACGCACACTACATACTGTATCTCCTCCACAGCGAGGAGCCGCCGGCTTCAATTCATAAAATAGTCAAAGCCGACAATAGCCGGCAATACAGTAATTCACCTAATTAACCCTTCATATGCTGCCCATTATGGTCACCATCTCTCTAGAGAGGGTGGACACTCCCTGGAGACATGGTGCCCACATATTATATTAACATTAACCGTTTGTTCATCCCAGCAGCTGCAGGGATGAATTAAGAATCGGCAACCAGATTCCACATTATGAGCAATCTGGTTACCAGATCCGGGTTTAAACACACATTTTGAACACAAAATGTGTGTGAAGGCACATGAGATTACCACATCCAGACCTGGATGCGGTAATCACAATGAGCCTTCCAAGTGTGACCCTGGCCTATGTGTCTACATGTTAATGTAGCAAAGCCATGTATGTATATAGGCATATGGCAGAGCTGTGTGTGTATAATATATAATTTGTTGAATGACACTAACAATAGATTTATTGCCTCTGTATTCTACCTTAGTACATTAAAATTAATGCTAATTACCTCTCCCTTTTACACCACCAGGGAAGGTTTAATTAATGGGAAGAATGTTTTCCCTATTTTCAGCTGTCTAAAACTGGGGCTTAAAGGGAACCAACCACCCCCAATGACCCCCCCTGACTATTAATATCGGTCCCTACACACAGCACATACATGTGCTGCAATGATTTTTGCTAAAAAAACTGTTTTGTAAAACTTAAGATAATGCTTTTGA
Organism: Allobates femoralis; assembly: GCA_033576535.1. Taxonomy (NCBI): domain Eukaryota; kingdom Metazoa; phylum Chordata; class Amphibia; order Anura; family Aromobatidae; genus Allobates; species Allobates femoralis. The sequence goes on along the minus strand of JARQOC010000008.1, from coordinate 60,395,975 downwards.
AAGTTTAAACCGAAGGGACGGGTGGGCGTTACTTATCTGTGGCAAAAGCCGAGTAGCAGCTGCCAGTCATCCTCCTGTGTCCCGCAGTAGCAGTTATGGCCAGCCCTTTGTACAGCGTCACAGCCTGGTGCACGGGCTCGCATGCCCGTGCACACGTCATCATCTACAGCCGGGTTGCGAGCGCGCGCTCTGACTTCCTGCGCTCGGCTGTGGAAGTCAGAGCGCGCGCTCGCTACCCGGCTGTAGATGATGACGTGTGCACGGGCATGCGAGCCCGTGCACCAGGCTGTGACGCTGCAAAAAGGGCTGGCCATAACTGCTACTGCGGGACACAGGAGGATGAGTGGCAGCTGCTACTCGGCTTTTGCCACAGATAAGTAACGCCCACCCGTCCCTTCGGTTTAAACTTTCAAAAGCATTATCTTAAGTTTTACAAAACAGTTTTTTTAGCAAAAATCATTGCAGCACATGTATGTGCTGTTTTGTAGGGACCGATATTAATAGTCCGGGGGGGTCATTGGGGGTGGTTGGTTCCCTTTAAGGTGCAGATATGAGGAGGGGCAGAGTGTTAAAGGGGCCCACTGAGACTCTTTCACCCAATGCCCTCAAAAGCCTGATCAGATACATGTGGATTAACCCCTAAAAAGTTTTATTGAATGAAGTTTTGCCAATTTTCCACTTCGGCATTAGATCAATGACATCAATGGAAAAAAAGGCTAAAAATATTCTGGATTTGTACAAATCTCACATTTGTGCCTGTATTATCAAGTGTTGCCGAAAATTAACAATTCTATCACTTTCAGCTTAAACTTATAAAATCTGAAAATGAATCTTAGTTCTCTAATTGGAAACTTTTATACATTTTTGGCGTTTCTTTCTCTATTTTTGTATTGATCATATTCCTGTACAAATACATTATGAATCCAAACCCTTTTATAAAATGTAGGACCAAACAGTAAGCAGTGCATACAGTTAGTGAAGCTATATAATGGCTGATAATGCAGCGTACTGGTAATGTAGCAGGTGGCCGGGATCATAGCAATATAAAGGGGGATTAGAGAGACTGGACCACCTATTTCTCACACACTGTTATTCTTCACAGCCTGTCCGCCAGGTTATTACAACGCACAAAGCACTCACTCTTTTAGGCCAGAAACATGTCTGCTGTCACAGGGAATCTTATTAGAAGGGTTTTCCAAGGTGCTTTATCAACAAAAGCTCTGACACACTCATAGCTTTAAATTGCTTCAAAAACATCATTATTAAAATAGGCCTATTAGTATTAAACCTGGGAACACAGGGGTCAGCAGGGAGATTTCTGTCGGGGTATTTCAGGGGAACAGACTAGTTATTGTAAGGGGTGGGGGCACCTTTGTTTATCCATCTGTCACACGAGAAAGCAGCCATAGGTAGTCGTAAGAAAGTAAACTCATGTTTGTAGGATTTTCAGGCCACATGCAACCCCAATGGTGATGAACTATGTACTCTGATCCACAATCTGTGACCCATGATGAGGAGGAGGCGTATGAACATGTACCGTGCATTATCTTCATCCTTACTAAAGCTGGTCTCATAAGGCATAGTATGGCAACATATAGTCTACATTCTGCAACTATGGCAGTGGTATAAAGTTGTTGTAGCTGTAAGGCCAGGGTCACACATATCAATCCGGCCAATAGTGTCCCCTGAGCTCCTGGCCGTTTATTGGACTTAGTAATTTTTTCACCAAAAACGCATATGCGGTAACGCGTGGTGCCCATATGTACCATGCATTAACGCATACGTTTCCCATGGGACCCCATGTTAAAAAAATTATTCGTTTTTTTCCTTCACCCAAAAACACTGCTAGCAGAGTTTTTTGGAGCTAGGGAGAAGTCAATGAAAAACGCAGCTACACCTAAGTGCACCATGCGTTAACGCATATGCATTTTTAGACTTAGAAACAGAAATGACCAAAGTGATCCTAAAAACAGATCCAAGGCAAAAACGGATGCCATGTGTGACACTGGTCTAATACAGACTAAAAGGGCAGAGACACACTATCTGAGATGTATGCGAGATACTCGCCTGAGTTTCACATGATGCACCTGGAATGGCTGCCGACTCTCTGAACAGGAGCACATCAGCTGCTTCTGTATCTGTGCAGCTCCATGCTCCCATTCAGAGATGGTGGCAGCCATTCTGGGTGAGTCATGCAAGACTCATGTGAGTTGTGGAGCCCACTGGGACAGGGTACTCGTTACCGAACCAGGGTATCACAGGGGTATCACAGTAGTCTTGGTCCGGACCGTGTCCCGAGCCCACAAATAAGGCGGGTATTTACAGGGGAGAAAGTTGTGACACCAGCTATGGTATGTGGTCAGGGTGCAGCTGCAGAACCTCCGGGGATGATGTTTGGCAGCCAGTGATGTACTGAACTAACTGCCACTTCCTCTCCACACCAGAATATATAGGGAAGCAGCATTAGCTCCCCCTTCTGGCCTGGAGGCTCTAGTGTAGTATTGTGGGTCGTGTGGGGAATTAACCATTGATGATGTTACTGTGGCACATTAACCCCTGGGGTACCACACGAGTATCTCGCATGTAGAGAAATTTCAGTCATTTTAGCATCAGATTTCTTCATTTCTTCTCTTTGTCGTTACATGTCCTGGTAATATATTGATGTGTCACAGATTATGTCCTTGTAATATTTAGGCTGTGTTATCATGATGAGTTTTTGACACAAAGTTTTTTTGTTGTGTCAAAAATGCAACAACTTACAGTTCCAGCAAAGTGGATGGAATTTATAAAAATCGCACGCCCATCGGGCTTCTTTTTTATTCAGCATAAACTGATTTGCAGCGAGTGTTTCAAATAAGCATCATGTCAATTTCTCTTGCAGACACGCAGAGTTTTATGTGCAGATTTTCCCCTTAGGCTAGCAACACACTATCCTACTTACATGCGAGTCTGTCAGACGAGACTCGGATCAGTGACCCTGAATGGCCTCTCCCTCTCTGGACGGGAGTGTGATGCTGCACAAAAACACAAGCAGCTGACATTCCCATCCAGAGAGGGAGAGGCCCTTCAGGGTCACTGATCCAAGTCTTGTCCGAAAGACTTGCATGTAAGTAGGATAGTGTGTTTCCACCCTTAGGCTGGAAACACACTGTCAAGTGAAAAAACGGTCGGATTAACGTATCCGAGAGTTGTACGAGTGCCGTCCGAGTTTTGATCAGTGTGGCTTCCGTGTGCTGTCTGTGTGCAATCCGTTGTTTTTCTCAGCAGCTATTTACTAGAGATGAGCCACCGCCCTAGTGTTCTAATTCGATTTGATTCGTCGAATTAGTCATTTGTTCGTCGAATGTTCGTCGAATGTTCGACGAACAACTCGAACCCCATTGAAATCAATGGCAGGCTACAAAGAACACATAGAAAATTCCCTCAAAGGGCTCCAAAAGCTGCCAAACTACTGGCAGCTGGCAGGTGGGGGCCGATATCGAGGGCTGAAGGGGGCTGAAAGCAGAGCGGCCGGTCACGTGGTGCCGCTCATTTGCTATTCATGATATGCACTGCATCCTCCTGCCCATCAGCGGGGGGATGCAGTGCATATCCCGTAATACAGGCTCCCCCCGTATGTATACAGGCTCCCCCAGCACTTATACAGGCTCCCCCCGTATGTATACAGGCTCCCCCAGCACTTATAAGGCTCTCCCCTTATGTATACAGGCTCCCTCAGCACTTATACAGGCTCTTCCCGTATGTATACAGGCTCCCCCAGCACTTATACAGGCTCTTCCCGTATGTATACAGGCCCCCCCCTCACAGTTTTGCAGCCCCCCTCACAGTATGCCCCTGCAAGCGCAGCACAGCGCACATACTATATCTTAATCAGCTGTCACCCGGTCTCCATCCGAACGCTCCTGGCTCTGCTTGCATCTTCTTCTCCTGTCACGTGAGCAGCAGGGGTCGCGGTGACGTCATCGCGACGAGCCCCGGCGGCCACAAGCAGGAGGAGAAGCTGCAGCCAGAGTCAGGAGCGTTCGGATGGAGACCGGGTGACAGCTAATTAAGGTATAGTATGTGCGCTGTGCTGCGCTTGCAGGGGCATACTGTGAGGGGAGGGGGGCAGCAAAACTGTGAGGGGGGCCTGTATACATACGGGAAGAGCCTGTATAAGTGCTGGGGGAGCCTGTATACATACGGGAAGAGCCTGTATAAGTGCTGGGGGAGCCTGTATACATACGGGAAGAGCCTGTATAAGTGCTGGCGGAGCCTGTATACATACGAGGGGAGCCTGTATAAGTGCTGGGGGAGCCTGTATACATGGGGAGCCTGTATTACGGGATATGCACTGCATCCCCCCGCTGATGGACGGGAGGATGCAGTGCATATCATGAATAGCAAATGAGCGGCACCACGTGACCGGCCGCTCTGCCTGTATATTTACGGGGGGAGCCTGTATATATGCTGGGGCAGCCTGTATACCTACGGGGGGAACCTGTATATATGCTGGGGAAGTCGAATCATTTTCGAACATAACCTACAACTTCCGAATTTGATGCAAATTGTTCGAAATCGACGAATGACTCGAACACAGCCCAAAAAGGTTGAATCTGAGATTAGCGAACATTTCGAATCGAACATCGCTCATCTCTACTATTTACTGTATAATCATTTACAGGAGCATTTTTTACAGTTGTCTGAGCTACAGAATGGTAATGTATCATTTAAAAATCGCGTCTGACTCAGATGGTGCGAGTGAGGTCCGAGTGTGGTTCGTCTTTTTTGTCGGACCCATAGACTTGCATTGGTGAGTCTTGGCTGTGAGTTGCATACTGTCACAGCATGTTGCGACTGACTCGTCATCCGTGAATTGGATGAGAAAAAAACGACAGATGTCGTGACGGCAAATGTGTTCTCGGACATTGAATAACATTGGTCCGACTGCAATGCAATTTTTACTCCCATTGCAGTCGTCCGAGTTTCACGCCAGTGTGTCCGTACCCTTAGACTTGCATTAGATGTGGAAATGTTTCAGGTAAAAAAATGCATGGAATTTGTTGCCAGATTGCAGTGATTTTGCAGTGAAATCCTTGAAGCATTTGCCCATGTACCCTGTGTGCAAAGATCCTAAAGGTGTGCACATGGAGCCTTATTCAGCCCGAATGAGCATAGTGCGCTGCAATGTCAAAATAACACTACTCTGCACATGTTCCATTTGTGGAAAACCTGGAGCAGTTAACAGAAGTAAAATGCTCATTTCTTGGGTGTTTTTCCATTAGGAAGCTACCCACGTTCTACTCTGAGAATACAGAGCAAAAAGCAGTGGATGTGAAGCCACTGCAAGAATGAAGACAAAGCGGCTTCAGGAAAAAAAAACTGCAATGTTTTCTTGAAGTGACTGCGCCTAAGAAAACTCGGGTTCACCAGTGTTAAAAATGGCTTTACAGGCTTGTTTCTTGTATCTCTCTTTTTTATGAAAAATGTAAGGGCATTTTTTACTGTTAAAAAATATACCCTTCTAAAAATAACCAATGAACACGGTGCAGGTGGTATTCATCAAAGTATTAACAACAGAATTCCGGTGTAAAACACCTTAATAGGTCACAATATTTTGCTCAATTTAGAAGATGCCAGTCCCCGCCAGCTGTGCTGAAAATAACATATCATGGTTGGGACAGGATGTGGCTATGCCTGCCCATCAAATCCAGGATAAATTACATCAGGGTTATAATTTAGTACAGAAATGCATTGCAATCTTTGAGTGAAGTACATTTGTGGTGGCAGTGAAGCCAGTTTACAGATGTGCCTTATCCACTAAGCCCTTGTACTTCAATGAAACCCTCCATTTTGACTAGCATGAGCAACACCAATTTTATTGAATTGTTCACTGAGTGTCCGCTAAAGTCCCCAAGCATACCTTACATAGCCCACGTCAATCCAGATTAAACAGTCCATCATCTTTTGTTGGCCATAACTGTACTGCAAATATAACAAAGTTTTACCACAGAGAACAGATGTCCCCAACCTTTCTGACCTCAAGAGCCACATTGAGCTCTGAAATAAGGTAGTGAGCCACCTTGAGATCTAAGAGTAGGTCGCGAGCCACATCCAACTTTCACGCCATCACAGTAGTGAAACCCAGGGCCCCATTACTGGTATAATGGACAGCTAAAGCTTTTCACCAGAAATCACACCAAAGCAGTATACCAAGAGCCATGGGTTCATACCTTACCACCATTCAGATCTGCTCTTCTATGTGGGGCTACTCACTAAAGTCACATCTGTAGGCCTGGTTTTCATAGATATTTGCTAGACCTGGTATTTATGCTTCCAGCAGGAAGACAGCCATGAGCCACAAATCACAGACTCACAAGCTACATGTGGTTCTAGAGCCAAAGGTTGGGGATCCCAGACATAGATCATAGCATAGAAGATCAAGACCACACCACCCTTCTAGGTCAATTACTTCTTAATCAGGTGTCTCAGGAGATTTTTCTGGATATAGCACTTTCAACACTAATGTGCAGACTTTGGTCCACGCCAACAGAAACACGCATTAAGCCTATCACATGTGAAGGAAGATGAAAAGCAGCACTCACCACTGCACAGATTTTCTTAAATTTTGAAAGGGACCTGTTGAAGTCCACGGCCATACTCCTGAACGCAGCGCGCACATATTTCTTTTTCTCTGCATTGCCATTTAATTATTTCAATAAAGGTTGAAAAGTTAAGAAAATCTGTACATTGGTTAGTGTTGCTTTTCATCTTCCTTCACAGGTGATAAGTTTATCACATAGATAACACTGGTCAACAAAAAAAATCATCAGCAAAGTTAATATGTCTGTTTGATGGAGTTTGATGTGCTGATTCCAAAAAATATGCTTAGTTTTGCTCTATCACATAAGGTTTCTGAGATAGAATTAAGTTCTACTACGTTATTTCTGCATTTTTAATGTACAGTCCTTGTTAAAGTATCTGGCACCCTTGAACTTTTCAACCTTTTGCCACATTTCAGGCTTCAAACATAAAGATATAAATTCTAATTTTTTTGTGACGAATCAAGAACAAGTGAGACACAATTGTGAAGTGGAACGAAATTTATTGCATATTTTAAATATTTTTTAACAAATAAAGAACTGAAAAGTGGGGCATGCAATATTATTCGGCCCCTTTACTTTCAGTGCAGCAAACTCACTCCAGAAGTTCAGTGAGGATCTCTGAATGATCCAATGTTGTCCTAAATGACTGGTAATGATAAATAGGATCCACCTGTGTGTAATCAAGTCTCCGTATAAATGCACCTGCTCTGTGATACGCTCAGGGTTCTGTTTCAAGTGCAGAGAGCATCATGAAGACCAAGGAACACACCAGGCAGGTCCAAGATACTGTTGCGGCAAAGCTTATAGCCGGATTTGGATACAAAAAGATTTCCCAAGTTTTAAACATCTCAAGGAGCACTGTGCAAGCGATCATATTGAAATGGATGGAGTATCAGACCACTACAAATCTACCAAGACTCGGCCGTCCCTCTAAACTTTCATCTCGAACAAGGAGAAAACTGATCAGAGATGCAGCCAAAAGGCCCATGATCAGTCTGGATGAACTGCAGAGATCTACAGCTGAGGTGGGAGAGTCTGTCCATAGGACAACAATCAGTCGTGCACTGCACAAATCTGGCCTTTATGGAAGAGTGGCAAGAAGAAAGACATTTCTCAAAGATATCCAGAAAAAGTCTCGTTTGAAGTTTGCCACAAGCCACCTGGGAGACACCAAACATGTGGCATAAGGTGTTCTGGTCAGATGAAACCAAAATCATACTTTTTGTCCACAATGCAAAACTATATGTTTGGTGTAAAAGCAACACAGCTCATCACCCTCAAAACACCATCCCCACTGTCATACATGGTAGTGGCAGCATCATGGTTTGGGCCTGCTTTACTTCAGCAGGGACAAGAAAGATGGTTAAAATTGATGGGAAGATGGACGGAGCCAAATACAGGACCATTCTGGAAGAAAACCTGTTGGAATCTGCAAAAGATCTGAGACTGGGACGGAGATTTATCTTCCAACAAGACAATAATCCCAAACATAAGGGAAAATCTACAATGGAATGGTTCAAAAATAAACATATTCAGGTGTTAGAATGGCCAAGTCACAGTCCAGACCTGAATCCAATCGAGAATCTGTGGAAAGAGCTGAAAACTGCTGATCACAAACGCCTCCATCCATCCTCACTGAGCTTGAGCTGTTTTGCAAGGAAGAATGGGCAAGAATTTCAGTCTCTCGATGTGCAAAACTGATAGAGACATTCCCCAATGACTTGCAGCTGTAATTGCAGCAAAAGGTGGCGCTACAAAGTATTAACTCCAGGGGGCCGAATAATATTGCACGCCCCATTTTTCAGTTTTTTATTTGTTAAAAAAGTTTAAAATAACCAATAAATTTCGTTCCACCTCACGATTGTGTCCCACTTGTTGTTGATTCTTCACAAAAAAAATTGAATTTATATCTTTATGTTTGAAGCCTGAAATGTGGCAAAAGTTTGACAAGTTCAAGGGGGCCGAATACTTTCAGAAGGCGCTGTATGTGTTTTTTTTTCCTGTGTTGTTACCATTTCTTTGCTTGTCTTACTTAATTATGAATTTTCTTACAGGGACAACATCAGTTTAGGTTTTAGGCTGGCGTCACACTTGCGTCCTGCAGAGGGGATCCACAAGCTGACCGCAGCCCCTATGTTTATAATGGGAACGCACGGTGCTGCTCAGGTCTTCGCATGACCGTGCGCTCCCATTCACTGCAATATGTGATTTGTACGCAGGCGGATGCCCGCGCACAAATCATACACTCGTCCGCACCAGGAATGCGACCATGTCTTTGAGGTAAACAGCAAACACTTGGAAGCTGGAACATTTGTGATGCCCACCCACTAGTGGCACCAATCCCACAAAGATGAGTAACCCCCTTCCTTGGAGTTGCTTCGTATTGTTGTTTAAAGGGTATAGATCTCCAAGGCTGTGGAGTCTAGGAATTTGTGGGGAGAAAACAAGTGAGGGCGGAGATCCGAGTGTAGAATGTTTAGTAAAATATAAAATGTACTTAAAAATTGGTCTTTTACCTGTACGGTGTCTTGAAGGTTTGCTTATCAATACAGATTAGATGCTCGAATCTGTCCTATATCAGTGTGGTATGCTGCCTTTTCCCGAGTATTCGGCTCACTCAGCCCATGTGACCGTCGTAAGAGGTTCGGATAGCAGCATCCGGAGGTGTGGATAGGGTGCTCCAACAGGTATACCAGTGGGAGCGCCCTATCCACACCTCCAGATGTTTGTATTGTTGTGTAATTTCTATATCTCTGTATATGTTAACTGCAGGATCGTCCCCCCCACTTCCCTCTACCAACTTTCCATCCCCCACCTCACCTCCCTATATATTTGGTTTGTGTACAGCTTGTTATTTGTTTGATTGAAACACAATAAAAATGTAATGGAGAAAAAAAAAGAATGAGTTTTGTTCCCAATTCATTTGTACTGTAGCCTGTTGTGGAGCCAAAATTCTGCAGCAGGTCCAGAATGTGTGACAAGTAATGCACATAAAGATGAAATACTTCTTAGATTAACCATATAATAAGTGCACATAGATTCATTATCCTTTTCATTTGCTTTTCTATTTTATTAAAAGTGACCAATTATGTAACATAAAAGTCACACGTGTTTTCAAAATCGCTTTCCAAGGGCTTCAAATCTGGTAAAATCACGTTCTGAGAGGTGGCAGAAAATTCCCACTAAAGGGGTCATTTTTCAAAACTCACAGACACAGATGCTAAAATGACACCCGGTCTAATGAGTGCCGTAATTAGCAGCCAAATGAGCTTCATAAACAGAAACAGCTTCTAATGACCACAAATTGTGTCCACACAGGGCTTGTGTCTGCCCTCAGCCGGGGTCATTTATCAACAGTCTGGAAATGACACCAGAAATTAACGGACAATTTTTTTTAACCATCTCTGCACATGTACAGAAAAAGTAAGAACAATGTATATATATATATGGCCAAAAAATGTTGGCACCCTTGAGATTGTTGTAGAGAATGAAGTATTTCTGCCAGAAAATTATTGCAAGTACATGTATAGTTATACACGTTTATGTCCTTTGTGAGTATTGGAACAAAAAAAAAAAAAAAAAAAGGGCAAATCAGATATAATTTCATACAAACCCCCATAAATGGTCCGAAAAAATTGTTGACCCCCTCAACTTAATGTTTGGTTGTACAGTGTTTGGAATAAGTAACTGCACTCCTTATCATCACCTTCTTAAGCCCCCATCACACTAAGCGAGATCACTAGCGAGATCACTGCTGAGTCACAAGTTTTGTGATGCAACATCGACCTCGCCAGTGATCTCGCTATGTTTGACACACAGCAGTGACCAGGCCCCTGCTGTGAGATCGCTGTTCGTGTCGGAATGGCCTGGGCCATTTTTTCATTGTTGGAGTCCCGCTGGGCAGCGTGCATCGGTGTGTTTGACAGGGACAACGACCAATGACCTCAATACTACAGGTCTGAGAGACAGGGTCCCAATGACCGCTGTATTGTTGCTGCGTCGCTGGTGAGATCTGACTGTTTGACATCTCACCAGTGACCACATAGCGACGCACCAGTGATCCCTAGCAGGTCATAGCGTTGTCGGGATCGCTGGAGCGTTGCCAAGTGTGACGGTACCCTTACACCTCTCAACCGATTTCTGACACTGGGCCCTACATTGCTAATCAAAATCCTTTAATAGTCTCTAGATTTCATGATTCCTTGCACACAGTCAAGGTACCCAGTGCCAGAGTCAGAAAAAACACCCCAAAACATCTTTAAACCTCCACCATATTTGACTATAGGTCCTGTATTTTCTTTGTTGGCCTCATTCCCTTTTCAGTAAACAGTAGAATGATGGGCTTTAACATGTCATCCAGAAGAATTTTGGTTACTCATGCATATTTTGGCAAACTACAGATCAGCTTTTTATTGTCTCTGTGTCAGCAATGGGGTCCTTCTGGGTCTGCTGCCACAGCATTTCATTTCATTCAAATGTCGACGGATAGTTTACACTGACACCGATGCACCTTAATCCTGCAGGATAGCTTGAATTTCTTTGAAACTTGATTGGGGCTGCTCATCCACCATCCAGACTATCCTTTTATCAATTTTTCTCTGCTTTCCTTGAAAAGTGAGATTAGCTACAGTGCCGTGGGCTGTAAACTTCTTGATTACACACTGTGGACAGAGTAACATCAAGATCTCTGGAGATGGGCGTGTAACCTTAAGATTATAATTGATATGTTCTAACAATTTTGGTTCTCAAGTTTGTTCTTTTCTCCTCTTTCTTTTCTCCACGCTTAGTGTGGCACACACAGACACACAATTAGAGATGAGCCACCACCGTAGTGTTCGTGTTCGATCCGATTCATCGGAGGGGTGTTTGTCGGGGTGTCCGTCAAACACTAAATATACAGCTATGTGGGGCTGTTTCACTTCCGCAATGTATATACATACATTGCGGAAGTTAAATTAAGTAAAATAAAGGGTTAAAAATAAAAAAAAAATGTATGCTCACTTGTCCGCGGTCCACCGATGGCTTCGGCAAGGTCCTGTTGCGACAGGACATCAGTATTTGCGGGAACTCCGGTCACATGAACGGAGTTTCCACGATAACATGACGTCACCACAGGTCCTATCAGCAACAGGACATAGCGGAGCCATCGGTGGACCGTGGACAGGTGAGCATACATATTTTTTTATCTTTATTTTTAACACTTTATTTTACTTAATAGCTGTTTATTTTGGCTGAAAAAGCGGCAGATGCGGTTTTCTGACCGCATCTGCTGCATTTTCGAACCAAAATCGAACAGCTTCTAGAACTGCCGAATTTGAACCAAATTGTTCAAATTCGGCAAATGACTCGATCACTGCCAAAAACAACTCGAATTTGAGATTGGCGAACAATTCGAGTCGAACATCGCTCATCTCTACACACAATGCCAAGATTGAGTCAACATCTTTCCTTTTTATCTAATTTGAGGTGTATCATATTACCCACATCTGGTACTTGCCATGGGTGAGTTTGAACAAGTATCACATGCTTGAAACAAAGAAAGGTGGTTAATTAAATTATTTAGATGCAAACCTCATTATTAAAATAGTAATATTTTATTTAGTTGAGCATTAAGCAAGGTCTAAATTAGGTGAATGTTAAGAAAAAAAAAACATTCTATGCAATCCCCCAATTTCAGCCACAGGGACAACATTAGGGACAGAATCTGAGTAGGTTATTGTGGCGCACCTGCGGACTAGTCGTCACTAGATGGTGCAGCAACCGGGATCGATAATTTCAGTCACCCAAACACACAACCAACACATCCCTGGTCAAAAGTCTAGGGACTCTATGCCCAGCAACGGAATGGCAGGAGGAGACAAGTGGAGTGTGGGAAAGTAGGACAGGACATGGTTAGGGGAGGAAACAAAACCAAACAACACCAAGTTCAGAGGCCAGTCAGTCAAGTACCACTAGAGAGTCAAGTTCAGTCAGAAGGAGAGGTGAGAACATCACACAGGACTGAAAGGACACGGACTTGGTGGCCTGAGCCACCATGAGGCTTGTCCGGGTCCCGGGCTGCTGACCGTAGAAACAGACAGAAGGAGTCCAAGGGACACAGATAGTAAGCAATCCATTGGTGTACCCAAATTGGCAGGAAAGCTGAAGGACTGGGGCAGAAACCAGGGTTCTGGCTTTGCTGAAGTGGCCTGGACGCTTTATGCTCCAACCACAAAACCTGGTGGGGTGCGGGGTCTTTATTTCCCGAGACCCAATCTCCGGTGCAACGAAAAGAAGGCCGTGGTACTAGAACTAGGTGACTAGGCAGATTATCCACTAAAAGCTCATGGCAGCTGGATCATAGTTAGCGTGTGGAATAGACAGACTAAGAAGCCCAAGAAAGAAACACAAAGGGGGGTGACATGGATGAGCCATCCTGGCTGCTAAGAAACTACAAGAGCTGCCACTGTACTGTCTTGCAGCCATCAGCTCAGTACTGTGTGAGACTGTGATATCTGCGCCTGGGGAGATATAGAATGGTTCGCCGAGCCGGCAGCAGCAGCCTGCCTGAGTGTGACTTCGAACCCTGTCAACAGCACAACTTTGCTGGCCTACCATTACCCTTACCAAATCCATAGACTTTACGGTTGCCCTCGTGACCTGCTCTTCCCATGGAGAGCTGAACCATCCGTGCTGCTACTCCCACCATCCCCAGAGGTCCCGACTGCAGCAGTGGCTGTAGCGACCGCGTTCCACGGGGAGGCATCATGACAAAACCCTTTTTTTTTCGATTTTGCAATTCCCCCTTTTTACTGATCACCCGACGAGGGGATCACAGACCAGGTCACGCCACCATGACATTCCACAGTCTAGACGACGAGAGGGCCCAGTTCCTAGTTCCCCACGGTCCCCGCCAGAGGCGAGTCACTATACCAATACCATGATCAAATCTCATTCAGAAGTGACTCTTACTGACCCTAAATAGCCCTCAACAGCACTGACCGATCCCTATCTGTGTAGGTTGACCTACTAATATTGTAAAGTGGTGTCCACACAATAGGCTGACCCTAACTATGTATCACTACGTCTATCACGTCTATGTCTACAGGTCAAATAAATAATGCTAAATTATCTTAGGTCTATGTTATAGAGGGTCCCTGGGATAATCAAAGATAATTATAAATCCTCTTTAGGGTCTCTGTGGTCAGAAACAGGACCCCGGTGTATATGCATTTTCCTCTTCAGTATGTGGGTTGCTCAGAAGGAAAAATCCCTTAGTAGGGCAAAATCAATCATCCCTTTACCCAAAAGAGGACATACATATATATTATGCCTTCGGGTTCAAACATTTCTATATGGTTTTCTATCTGGGAAAATGTGTTGGTATTATTGCTAAATTACCTGTTTTTCACTATTATTACAAGGGAAAGTAAGAGGTAGCTGTTATTTATCATACCAAAAATAAATTCTACCACTCAATCTATTTTGGCCCTATTCCGGCAACACATAACACTATGCAAATGGAGTCCGTGGAGCCTCCTGTAAGAGTTTCAAACACGGAAGGGCATTCCCAGGGGGCAATGCACCATGGATTTCACTGTGTTTGAGCGCTTTAGCCAGCTACCCGCAGTGTTTTCCTCGACTGGTCTCCCTGAGGTCAGTCAGAGCTTTGTGATGTCGATCTACCAGGCATTGCTCCCACCTAACCAGAATCCTACTCTACACTGATGAGGGGCAATACCCCGAAACAGCTGTCTGTGGATGGATACCTGGCTTTGGTAATTCCCTTGTCATATCCTTAAGCTCGTAACTGAGCGGGATAGTGACTGAAAGGGCCACTTAACATAGTGGTTATGGTAGTCTCTGCAAGGAGTCCAATCCAGGGCTAGGTCCTTTCCTGGAGGGATATCTGGCTAGTCCCATGCTTGAGACTCTTAAACGAGGCTCCACAGACTCCATTTGCATATTCAAATTCCCAGGGGGCAATGCACTATGAATTTCACTATGTTTGAGCGCTTTAGCCAGCTGCCCTCAGTGTTTTCCTCGACTGGTCTCCCTGAGATCTGTGAGAGCTTTGTGATGTTGGCAGCACATACGAGCTGGGTGAGATCGCTCCCTATAGGAGTATACAAGCTGTTTTTTCACTAATGCATGTGGCTGGGTTTACCTAATGGTATTGTTTGTTCTGATTACTACATCCTAGGGGAAACTCAAAACCGAAAAAGCAGGCACCTGTCAGCGTCCCTAGGGTATTTGGACGGGACCTAACTTGGGTACCTGTGAACCCTGGTATTAAGAGGGGTTCAGTTTAGCACTACACTGACTTGCACAGTCACGTATGCACACTTTTTTGTTTTGTTTGGTCTAGACAACTATGTCATTTTAATATAGAGCCAGTAAAAGTTAAGTTTTAACTTCTCAGTTTTTCTATGCTATTGGTTTAACACAGCCATACCTGACTAGACTTCATAGGTCTTAACGGAGGGCAACTTACCTTGCTGTTTAAACTGATTTAGAGAGATATAACCTGACAGAAGCAAAAGTAAAAAGAGAAAAAGCAAATAGTTTTTGGAACTGGGACATTGTTTATGATGCAATACCCTGGAATATGATGGTCTGAGATTATTCAGTATGGTGAAGAGAATATGGGAGCACAATACAGTCAAGGGAAAGAGAGAGGGGCTTATGTGGATGATGGGTGATGGAGGGGGGATGGAGCGGTGAAAGTGAATGGCAAAAGCACATAGAAAGACAGACAATGAAATAAAATACATGGTTAAAAAAAAAGTGAAAGAAACTGGGTTACCTGAATCCTGCCCTGACTAACTGCCGTGAAGTAACTGCAAGCCACTTCGCAACCATGCCACTTTGCATAATGTTCAACTTGCGTGCACACCCCACACTCGTGCGTAGTAGTACTACCAACCACAGACTACAATTTACTTCCTTTACCAGCAGTAAGCTGAGAAGAAAGCAGAGAGCAAAAGAAGTCTTCTCTGGGAAGCATATTAAAATTAAGGAAGCAGAGGGCCTTATGGAACATATAACACAGCAGAGTGATGTTACCTCTGATAGTGATGTTGACTGTCAGTTTGAGTCGGTGTTCTGAAAAGAATGGTCTAGTCAATTGCAAATGACTAAAAGGGATACATTTTGGGCATTTTTTATTTTAAAAACATGAAAAGGCTGTCAGTGCACTGTGTTATTAAATAGCTTGTTGGTTCCTACCAGATTACCATCCTTTTTATGGTGATGTCATTTTGACATTACTAAGGCTATGTTTATCTAAAGGTTCCATCACACCTTTCAACATCGTTTCCGATGTCGTTCAAAAGTGACGTCAGGAACGATGTTGAAACTACATCGTTGTTGCGTCGTTGTGTGTAAACGCATGATTCAACAACGATAGTTGTTCAAGCCGGAGTTGACAGGTTTTCCTGCATGCAGGAAAACCTGTCAACTTCAACTTAAACAACCGGCGGGATCATTTGGTGTGACACCGCAATAGCGATGTCACGGCCGTTCCCGCCTATTCGCTGCATTGCAGTGGATCACTCGTTGACTTGATCCCAGCCCAGCGAGCGATTGCGCCGTCGACATTGCAGCACCGTCACCAGCAACATCTTGCCGTGTGGAAGTTAGGCTGCGATGTTGGAAGTGAGCGCACACCTGCAGCATCGCTTCCGACATCGCAGCCGATGTTGCATGGTATGACGAGGCCTCTAGAGAGCTTGAAAGTGGTTGGATATAATCCTAGGAGATCTCAAAGTGTATCTTTTCAGAGCAAATGGAGGATTTGCAGTATTGCAAATAAATTTGGTGTGAATTGAAGTTTAGGAAAATTTTTATGAACCTGGCCGAAAGATGGTCATAAGATTCGGTCATCTCTATAATTATCTGAACTATTTTGACTTCACCAGCAAAATATTCATTACGGTACGCTACAGTACGCAGTGATTTACATTTTGGCGTATTGTATTTTATTGAGACGGGTTTGTTTCAGCTCATTATTTTCAGGTACTGTGTATTAAAATCTCATGAAACCAGCAAATCTCCACTTGTCCTCAATTATTAATCACATGCATAAGGTTGACGCTAAGCATCATTCTATCGCTCACTATTGAGATTTAATTCAAGTAGATGTCACTAATGGAAATGTAAATCAAAATATATGTCACAAAGTAATATGTTGCTCCAAGTATGTGTTACTGTGAGATATATAATTCAAAATAGATGTAATTACTTTATTTAAAGACCCAAATACAGGTCACTGAATGAGAATTATTACTGAATAAATGTTTTATAGTAATCATCCTAGCTTAATGAATAGAAATACTAAAGATCAGCAAATTTATGTCACTGATGATGGATGTAAGATAGAGATATACTAGCTTCTACCTTGGATGTGGTCATACAAATAGAGAACTACAGAGTCTGCTGTGACAATTAATAATAGTTTTAATGCAAATAAGATAGGGGGCAGGGGACTTACATTTAAAGCGCTACTCCAGTGATGAAATAAAAAAAATAAGCTAAGGAGTGGGGCTGTAAGAATACCATCAACAGTGCAGACACTCAATGTAATTCAGTGCCAGCAGATGACTCAATATTTTAATTTATTATGACTAATATTTCAACATGTCTAAAAATTGTAAATGACTTACAGCCTGGAGCAAAGTTGTGCAAATATGTTACTTGGCAGGATGTGGAGTGACATTTTCATATTTGCCACCAAAAACATTTTTGTGTCAAGGACCCAATAACCATCCCTGGCGATAGCTACTTCATTTGCATTCCTAATGTGAAATAATCACTTGCATTTTCCAACTTTACCATGCCACAACATACAGTTTTGTATTCCAATAAAATATGTAAAGTGATATATTTTACAGTGTGCGAACACAATATAGGCAGTAACTATAAAGTAAAAGTCACTATAGGGTTCTGATCTGGCACAAATCCTAAGTCATATTAAAAGGCTTGTTAAAGAGTCGATTATGACTACAAGGATTGCTACCCTTATTGGGTGGCATTAGAGTTTTTCACTTCCTCACTGAAGTAACAATTTGCATAATATAATCACTGCAAAGGAAGCAAGCGCAATAGAGTCGTATCTTTATATGCACAGTTTGGCTCTGAAGCTGCTATAAAAAAAACTGCTCACCCTCTCTGGTTATTTGACACACAACCAGATGGAAGAAACTCGTATTAGTAGCTGCTGCGAGACACACACTTCCACGTACAACGTGGTAGGAAAATCCAAAGAGTCAAAAGGGGCCGTGTGTTGTTGGTCCGCACTGCTACAAAAGACGCGAAACCCAAATCTTCAGTTACTTGAAGTTTATTGGATCCACCAGCGCATTTCAGAGCCTGTTATGCTCCTTCATCAGGCTACACTCCCTGATGAAGGAGCATAGCAGGCTCTGAAATGCGTTGGATGGATCCAATAAACTTCAAGTAACTGAAGATTTGGGCTTCGTGTTTTTTGTAGCAGTGCGGACCAACAACACACCGTCCCCTTTGAATTTGTATAATATAATAGCCACTATAATATTAGACTATCACCTGTGCTCTCTCTGCCCCCAGTGCTTTCTCTCTGCCCCCCAGTGCACTCTTTCTGCCCTCCAGTGTGCTATCTCTGGTCCCCAATGTGCCCTCTCTGCCCCCCCAGTGTGCCCTCTCTGCTCCCCTGTGTGCTCTCTCTGCCCCCGTGCACTCTCTCTGCCCCCCAGTTCACTCTCTCTTTCCCCCCAGTTCACTCTCTCTGCCCCTCCAGTGCACTCTCGGCTCCTGTGTAATCTTTCTGCCCCTTATGTGATCTCTTGCACCTATGTAACCTCTCTGCTCCCCTGTGCACTCTCTCTGTCCCCCCAGTGCAATTACTGTGATATGACAGTCACTATCATATGAGGCAGTTATTATAATATGAAACAGTCAATATAACATAATCCACTCAGTATAATATAGAGTCACTATATTAAAATTCATTTACTATAATATAAGGCCCTCACTACATTATAAGGCAGTCACTATAAATATAACAGTCCCCATAATATAAGGTAGTCACTGGAATGTAAGGTCATACATCATAGTGCCAGGGTCTCGATTATGGACACACAGCCATGGAAAGCATTATAAGTAAAAATGCCCAGCTCAATGAAGGGAGGGGGAGGGCACACCCTATTTATTCTAAATATAACAGACTGAAACAAAACAAACAAAATAAGCCAGGGTATGACATGCAAACTATAAGTGCATGTTCACACTGGCCATTAAACTGACAAAGCCTAAGATAAAAATTAAAAATTTGTATCCACTGCAAATAGGGTGTAGCCCCCCTTCATTGAGCTGGGTATTACATATGTAAGGCTAGGGCCACACTTATCAGTGCACCCACGTTAGCCGGATCATGTTACAGCAGAGCCCAGCCTGCTGTAACGCTGACCGCTAACGTCGGGTGCTTCCTATGAACACTGGTCCATAGAAACCTGCTGTTTACTACGGATACAGCTTCCCAGGAAGCCCCAGGCAGTGCGCTTATTCAGGACGCACAGGAAAATGTTGCTGACAACGTTTTCCTGTGCGTCATGGATAAGCACACTGCCTGGGGCTTCCTGTGAAGCTGTATCCATAGTAAACAGCGGGTTTCTATGGACCAGTGTTCAGAGGAAGCACCCGATGTCAGCAGTCAGCGTTACAGCAGACTGGGCTCTACTGTAACATGATCCGGCTAACGTGGGTTCACTGTTAAGTGTGGCCATAGCCTAATGCTTCCCATGACAGAGAGTCCATAATCAGGTCTCGGTCACTCTCTGCTCTTAGTCATATTGAGTAGTGAAGGGTGAACCCAAACTGTAAAGTTTCGAACACCTAGTATCCGTGCATGGACCCCAAACATGGACTTCTCAGAGACATCTGTGTTAGGCTAGGGTCACACTTGCGTCATGACCCTAGCCTGACGGAAGCGCTGCAAACTTAGAAAATTTCAGCTTCAGCGCATAGTGTTAATGGCAGCTAACGCTATGCGCTGCCAGATTATAGAGCCCTATTGCAACCTGCTGTTTACCTCAGGAACCGTCTCCACATAAATCTCCCGGATATGCACTTTTGGACAATGCAAAAAAAATGCTGCATACCGTGTTTCCTGTGCGCTGCTCAAAAGTGCATATCTGGGACTTTGGAGGGAAGCTGCTGGCTGCAGTAAGCTTCACGTTACCATAGCAATGCACAAGCAGGCGGCGCATAGCATTAACTACCGTTAACGCTATGCACTATGCCTCCCTGGCACTAAGTTTATGACGGATGCGCCAGGCTAGGGCCAGATGCAAGTCTGACCCTAGCCTCACTGTTCAGGTTCAGGTATAGCTGAAAGGGCTGTAAAAAGAACTAAAATGGTGATTGAAATCAGTTAAAATATATTTACTGGCTCCTGCGCTGCTCTCACATTACATCCGAGTCAATTCAGTAAATCTTATGAATAGTCATCTGCTTCCTCTGCCCACATCTGTGACAGCATCTGTGACTAGTTGCAGTCAGACACTATTTGCCGGCATATGTGATTAGTTGCCATACACAAACACACAAAAATAAAGAAATAATTGGAAAAGATGCATAGGGTCCCCCGTATTGATTATTTTCAGTATAGATAAAGCACTGAGTATGAAATACAGGGAACTCTACATGTTATTTTTAATTATTTAAATAAATAATTAAAAAATACGACATGAGGTCCCCCGAATTTTAAGCTTCATGGCTCTGCTACATTGCGGTGAGAGGTCACATTATGGGTGACCATTTACCGCAAGGACCGCTTCACACTGACGGAGCTCCAGCTGTGAGAGGGATGACATTAGTGTGGTACGCAGCTGTGTCTTCAGGTAAACTCATGTAATGGCACCGCTCTCACAGCCGCAGCTTCATCAGTGTGAGAGTGGTCCATGCTGTGAACGGTCACTATAATATAACCTCTCACTGTGATGTAGCAGTGCTGTGGGAGCTCCATGGGATCTTGTGCTGTGGATTTGCCATCAGAGATGGGTATGTTTGGGGTTAATAAATTATTAAAAGATGGTTTTCTGCATGTTTTATTTCAAATAATTCTCTGTGTGTGCTTTTTATAACTATTTACTTAAAGATTGGTAATGTGGAGGTCTATAGAGACTTGAACATTATTAATTCAGGGTTTGAAGACAGTTATCAATACTCAGCTGTCATTAACCCCTTCTACCCTCTATCACCCTGATTGCCACTGTACCAGGGCAATCTTCTAATGAATGCATCAAATTCTGTGGTGGCTGCGGCTACCATTCTTACCCTGGGGGAGGTCAATAAGCATGTGTCTCCCCAGGGTGAGAGTACCAACCCCCATCCATGTGCTTTATTTTGGCTGTGTAAAAAATCGGGGAGGGACCCAATGTTGTTTTTTTAAGTTATTAATTTAAATAATTAAAAAAAACAATGTTGGGTCCCCTATGTTTGATAGCCTGCCAATATAATGTGCACATTTGGGGGTCCAGGCTGCAGCTGTCTGCTTTATCTCACTAATCATAAATATATGGGGGACCCCTATGCAATTTTCTTTCAGTCATTTATTTCGTTTTACAAAGGTATGATGGCAGGTTCATTGCTATACATATATATGCCAACCAATCACAGACACTGTGTGTACAGATTGTGAGGGCATTACCTGACTGCAACAGCGTATCAATCACCGATGCTGTCACAGAAAGTGCAGTGAATAAACCATGACAATTCAATAGGGGATTGTTGGGTCGTTCTCAGTTTTGTATTCAATATTATAAACATCCCTTCGTTATAACTAAATATACACATGACTGCCATGACTTGGGTAAAAATGGCCACAGTAGCCTTTATTAAATATTTGCACAAACCTAGGGGGCGCCCACCACAATGGCGACCCCCACCACCACATAATCAGAATAAATATCAACAAGCAATAAACAGCTGACAGATCCGTCCAGAGGTAAACTCCACAACCTTACAAGTCTCCCTGGCCGCACCGCACTGGCCCTGGGGAGAAGGGGTATTAACACCACACATTTAATACCCCTATCCTTAACGGGACTTTTGCCCGATAATTACATCACTGTAACCGGAGCCACTATTCCCCCATAGTGGATTCCTCGAAGGAAATTACCAATTATCCAGCCTCTGAACGAGACCTATCCCCCGCCACAGGTCTGACGTGTGACACCTTGCACAGACTGGCCCCTCCACCACCTAAACTTGACTATACACACCTTACCCAGAAGCCACACAAACACATAAGGCCCACAGCAGTAAGCTGAATCATATGCCATGGAGAAGCTTGACTTGTCCAAGATCTTCATATCCCATAACCATCCAGCCATTCTCATGGCCACACCACCAGGTTCAAGCGCCTCAAGAAAATAATCCTCTTTTTGTCCTTTAACCACTGAACTTTGGATTTCCTGTCAAATCCCCCACACTGTCCCACTACATTATAATACTGCCCGGGAAAGTACCAGAACTTCCCAGCCCATGTGATATCACACAAACCATTTACAGGGAAGACTTCCCACCAAAGTCGCTACTTCCCTTGGTAAACCAACTGGCAACGAGGCCAAACCCGCCACATCACCAAACCACACACGGTAAAGTCACCACCAATGTCCCCAACTCAAAGACCTTCTTCAATCCCAACACAGGGAAAACTTCACCAAAGACATGACTTCTCCCTCAGAAAACTCCACATGGCACCATGTTACATTCAACCCCTGTAGTATGTGCACCAAAAACTTTCCTCACCCACATAACAATCCCCTCCCATGCCAACATTATCACCTCCACTTGCAAATACCTCCCGGCCGCACCATTGGCACTTATCAGAAGACCACCACCCTACATGGATGTAGTCCCCCGCCTCCTGCACCATTAACACCACCAAATTCCATACAACATAGACCCCACCCATCAAAAAAATTGTCCATCAGTTCACCAAAGCCCTCGGAAAACATGCCACCGTATCACCATGTTCCAACTACCACCCAAAATCTTAACCACACTTTCCAATCCCACAGAATCCCCCATCATCAAATCCAAGGCCATGCTCCCACCGTCATGTAGGGTATAAGTCCGCAACGTACTCAACCAGCCCATATCACCCACCGTTCCCTTTGGTCAACTCCACCAAATTACATTCCATCTGCCTATATTTTTTTTTTGCGCTGCTCACTCCAACAACGTAGCAGAACCCCAGCAACACTAATTCCCATCTCATTTGTGGTATTGACCCACTTAACCACTTCTGGGATCTTTATGTCCCAGTAGACCACTGTGCAGACTGCTACCATCCCACCATCACCCCGGGGAATATGAATGTATCCGAGGCCCAAACTAGGCACATCTTCTTTATGAAACACTAACAGGTCATCAGTATACTCACTAATCCTCCAATGACCATTTACAGTAATGGTGAAACCTACCAACACCCATACTGCACCCCAATGCAGATTAACCTAGACCAACAAACACTGTAAAGACGGTCTTCCGACAAAAACCACCAGGAACAGTGATGCCCGCGCCTCCTAACAGCTCTCCCACGCCACGGAGTAGAGAGACAAAGGTCTAACAGCTGCATTACCGAACCTGATAGACACACCCTGCCAAATACCAAGTGCTGCCAGCACCTAGCAGCCCCCACCTCAACCTTTTTGATCATCTCCTCCACGTTGTCCCTACCTTCGTAAGGTATAAAAATTAAACCATCAATATGATTAGATACATGCTCCCCATCCCGTTCAGGTACTATTCATCCTGACACCGGGTTAAGAAAACAAACCACCAATATGGGCTAAAAGAAAAGCACCAGTGACCCATATAACCACCCCATTTTTTTTTTTAAAACCGCCATCCTGAAACTGCCCCAAACAATCCTTCAGTACTGATGGACCGAAACTGTGCGCTAAGCCACAACTAATTCCCCTTTTTAGCAACATCCATTTCGCCTGTCTCCCACTGTTCACCACTGAACAAATTGAAGGAGAGAGGTTAGTGACCCAACATACACAAACATGGACACTTTCCCAA
Source organism: Allobates femoralis (assembly GCA_033576535.1). Lineage (NCBI taxonomy): Eukaryota > Metazoa > Chordata > Amphibia > Anura > Aromobatidae > Allobates > Allobates femoralis. Next base: position 60,372,342 of record JARQOC010000008.1, on the reverse strand, counting down.
CATCCCATTGCCCCTCTAAGAAGAGCGGCCGTCCGATAACCTTCCCAGACCGGCCAACGTCACCAGAACTCTAAATCAAAAGTGTGAGGAGCCCACAAACTGTTTTTTTTTATTTTTGTTGTTGCTCCGAACCTGCCACTGGATTGAGCTCACCGACGACCCTACCATGTTCCCAACTGAACACACCACCAGCACCACAACAGGCCGCAAACCGCTAGCCATGTATGCCAACGCAATACCCGGAGACACAACTGTGACCTACACATAACCACTAGATGCACACTAGTGACTCCACCTAAACCAAACCTAATAACTGACAAGCCCATATTAGACTTGACCCCTGACCAACGCCTAACTGAACAGCATACCCCAGGACTACCCAGTCAGGCCTACATGACTCAAACCCTCAGGAAACAAACGCCATCATCATCGCCAGACCCCCAAACACAAACTACAACCGTCCATATTTAAATACTCACAGAGTGTGTAGCACCAATCCCACTCCAAAAAACCCTCAAAACATGAATAATTGAGGGACCCAAAAAACGGTCCCACAACCATTGCCTGACACAAAAGTCCAATAAAATTCACCAGACCCCCAAAATTAACCACAACCAAACTGAAGTAACTGAAATTCCACGAAACCTGACAATACGCTCCCATGTGAAACCACCAACCCCTATGAACCCAATTGAATTCCGCCTGCAACATTACCATTATGCCATGGAGAATAACTCTCCTGCCGACAGAGGTCATCAATGACCCTGCTGCCCACTCTATACGAAAAAACCTCAGCAACACACCTACACAGGCACGCAACCCACCGCAAACGTCATTACGGCTGCATATGCTAACTGGATGCCCCAGAATAGTGTGATGAGGACAGATTAGGTCTCTTTCGGTACGGATCCATGGAGAACAACACTGACTGAACCTGGAATAATCCACGACTATAATCATCCCTACCCCACTATTCCTACACCATGCCGACATTCCGTCCCGAACATCTCTCACCTCAGAAGCAAACAGCCCACGAGCAAAAAAACACCAACCAGACTTAACCCAATTGGTGTCACTTCGGCCCCAGACACCAAACTACCAAACAGCCTCACCGTACCCCCTTTAAGGACTGAACCTGTCCTACCATCCTGGATTATACACTCTTGTCCCGAGAATGGCCAACTCCAACCAACGCTCTGGTATATAAACGTACATAACTACCCCATGCTTCTCACCTCAGAAATCAGCCTGCCAGTCACCTCAACGGGAACCAGAGGATCTACTCGTAAACCACATCCCCTCCCCCTTGGCACACTACTGAGTATATGTCTGATGATCCCGCCTCCATGCCTAATGGTTTAACCCTACACCGCTAGCCGTACTCAAAGTGCACACAGACTCATACGACGCCACCTGCCCCATATCAGGTTGCCCACACGATACTACAGAGGAAACACCCCCAACTCCTTCTAACGTAATTCCTTCTGCCTCTCTTTGGAAGCTCCAGGATGTGAACAATGTGCCCACCACCTCACCAATGCCTGGTTACTCAACGCTCCCACATCCTCTCAATCTGCACCCTCTTTTTAAGAACTGCCCCCCAACTCCATCAACCCACTTGTAAAGCCTGACTACTGCTAACCACAGTACCCCAAATGAACCCCCCAAACACGCGTTAACTGTACATATGTTGCAAAAAACAAAATCTTCTGTCTTTCTCTTTTTTTATACTATAAGCACACATCTTCTTACCCAGCTGACTCTGCAGTCCATGTAGAGCAGCCACACCGCAGCAGAATATCGCACCAGGGATGCTTGTCATTCACCTCCCTTGCTCCTGGACCCTGGATGCTGTCGACCGTCCATGCAGATCCGCAAGTAATGAGGGGGGGGATGTTAGGGCATCTCCTCAATTTAATAGTCCATGTCCTGAATGGCCCCTCCATGGATAATCCCTGCTGGTGCAGCACTGCCCTGTGGCATCCGGGGGGCCTGTGCTGAAGATGCCTTTGTGTCCAGCCCTCCCCTGGGGAGGCCGACTGACCACCCCGCCGACTCCGGGATGGGGGTATCTGCATTCTGCTGTCACCTGGCTCATTTCTGTATGGCTCACAGCCAGAAGCCGCTGTCCTTCCCCAGGCATCCGATGCCCTGGCATGACTGGATGCATACTGCACTCAGCCCTGTGCACCTCCAATACGCTACAGCCTGTACTTCCCCGTAGCCGTCTGGTACACTCCTGGCCCCGGCCCAGCTAGAACCCACTGCAAAACCCCCGGCGCCAGCGTCTCCAGCCTCGCAATCTGGCTCCGGCAAAGATTCCTCCCGGAGGCCAGAGGCGGCACCGGAGACCCCGGGCTCCTGTTCTTTCCCTGGAGGGTCCCAGGAGGGGGCTCTTGCATACAGCCTCTCACCCTGGCAGCGCCTGCCGCCCTCCAGTCTGGAGCCGGCATCGCAGCTTCCCGCGCTGCAGGGACAGAGGGATCAGACACCCATGGGGCAGCACAGGCAGCCAGAGGACGTGGATGCAATGTCTGTGCCCCCAGGTGCCGCAGTACAAGCTGGGATCATGGACCCCCACAGCAGCTCCAGCAGCCAGGTCAGTCCTTGACACTTCTTGATTTGGAAGGAGAGCGCACTCGCCCCCTCCCATCTCCTTTATCCCCTCCATATGTCGAGCCCACTGGGACGAGGGTACTCGGTACTGGACCGTGTCTGCTACTGGGGAAGTCACGGGTGGTCGTGGTCCGGACCGTGTCCCGGGCCCTGGCAAATAAAAGGGTGTATTTACAGGGGAGAATAGTCTATCGTGACGCCACCCACTATATGCGGCCAGTAAGGGGGCTGCCGCTGCTGCAGAACCTCCAGGGATGATGTAGTGGCAACACAGATGGTATAGTTCCAGTGGGTAGAACTGTATTCCCCGGGGCAGTGATGGTATAGTCTATAATATATATGGATGGTGGAGACAGGGTTAAAGAACACACTCTCACGTATTGTAGTCAAAGGTGCAATTCTCCTTTTCTCTTGATGCTGCAGCTTCTTCTAATCTGTGTGCAGAGCCGACAGGCTTGTAGCTCTGCAGGTGGGAGCTCTCTGCTGCTGGATGTAGGGCAAAGGTTGCAATCAATACACAGACTCACAGTTTTGCTGTTTTCCAAAGCTTTACTGCAGATGTTGTTGCAGATTATAGTCCACGGAGTCTGTAATGGGGCTAAACTCTCTTCCCACCCTGTCCGGGTCATCAGCTTCCTCGTGCTGCGTTGTGTGTGTGTGTCCTGGCTGCTGCTTCTAGCTGAGCTGCTGGGACTTCTCACTCTTTCTCTGTGTTCTGCTGGTACCACTTGGCTAGGCAACTTGAGTCCTCTGTGCTGTGCTGACCCCTCCGTGTTGCTTTGCACTGGTACTATGGGCATCTAGAAATCCCACTGTTCCTAGATTCACTGTGCTGTGGGTGCCAGACACAGTACTGGATCCGGTGTCCGTTCTGTGTGCTTTTCTGGGGCGAGTGAAGGTATCACTCCAGCTCCAAGACGTGTTCCTCAGTCTGTAGTTCTCCTGTTCCTCTGACCCTTGCTGAGCCTGCACTGAGTTAACTCTGCTCTAACTGTGCTCTTCACAGCACTGATCCGTGGTGAACTTCGGAGCTCTCTCTCATGAGCAGGATTATTTAAGGGAGCAGGTGGTGCTCCCCCTCCTGGCCCAGAGGTGCTAGTGTTTGTCAGTGTGTGGTGGGGAGAGAACCCATGTGATGTTATTGTGGCACATTAACCCATGGGGTGCCACACATACTCCTGCCCATTTTTCCTCACACCAATCAAAGAATCTGCAGGTCTCCTCCTCCTCCTCCAGCATTTTACATAACCTCATTAACCCCTTCCACTCCCCACCCCTATGTATTGTCATGCCATCTATCCACCTATGGGGCTCCATGGTTTCCTTGATGTTACTGAGCGGACCCGGAAGCAAGTGTGACCACAGCGGGAGACTGGTAAGTATAATTCCTCCTGCTTTACCATTTTGCTTTCTTTTAAAGCCCACTCCCATAGCCCTCCCCATAGTATAATTAGTATAACCATTTGATATCACTAAAGTCCATAGACTTAGGCCGGCTTCACACCATGGTTTTGTAGTTTCAGGTTCTGTCCAGTTTAAACTGAACAGAACCTGATCCAGCTTTGCCCTCATGTCTCCCCATGGTGGTGGATTGGTGTTAGTTTGCCTCCGGTTTTGTGCTTTTTTTGCCCGGATCCAGTTGTGTTTGTTTTTTGTACTGGACACAAAATTAGAATCTGCATAATTTTTTGTATCCGGTGCAAAAAACGAACAAAACTGGATCGATCCGGGGCGATGGGAATCTATGGGCGCGGACCCGGTAAACAAACTGGATCATTTCCTGGATGCCTGGTACTAAAGAACAGCGGCTCTGAAATGCAGCCGTGCTCATTCAGCAACATGGACAGCAGCAGCATTTCAGAGGTGGCACTGAAGTTCATTACCATGGAGAGATCCACTGTACCGATGGCTGAAATTTCAGCAGCGTGAGCTGCTCACCTGCACACGCGAGCTGAAATTTCAGCACCGCGGACAGCAGCAGCCACAAGCACAAACAAATCCTGCAAAAAACAGGATTGTAGGGCACATTTGCCCTCAGTTTGTGCACATCAGGTGCTGTCTGTCCGGTGCATCCTGCAAAACACCGGACAGAACCTGACAGACAAAAACCGTGGTGTTAAGCCGGCCTAATATGGAGTTTGGAGTTTGAGCTCAAGTTTGGGTCAAGTCCAGCTTAGAAAATGAAAATTTTTAAAGATTATCCGGATCCGCCGAACCCGAAAATCTGACGTCTGACCTGACACATGATAAGGTTTTAACATTAGGAACTGTTAGGTTTTGTCCCTGTTTGGATACATCTTGTTGTGGTGGGATGGCTTTATGCTTTTTTGATCAAAAACAGTGTACCCTATGGTATTTATATATATGCATTTATTTTTACGTATTTATTTACAGCAGGGTATTTTTTCCATGTAATTTTTCTTAGGTTTTGTCTGTTTATTGTCCAGTGTGAACATGCTCTTACGCTTTGCATGTATCATGCTCCTACTCATTTTTTTGTCTTAGGATATGTGCTCATGGTCCGGAGGAGCTGCGTGTTGGACACAGCTTCTCCGGACCTGAGTGAAGCCGCGGATGTCCGCATGGAGACCACAGCCGTCCTGTACTCACCGTGTGCGGCGGGTGCAGGGCGGCTTCTCCCTGCAGTCACCCGATGACAGCCGCTTCCGACTCCGCAGCATGAAATAAACATGCTGCGGAGGAGTGGACTGCCAGCGTCCCGCACAGCAGCTCCAAACATGCTGTGGGTGGGTTAAGCATAGTGAGGATGGGATTTCTTGAAATCCCATCCACTATGCTTGTACTGTACTATGCAGCATTTTGGACGCAGCGGCAAGATGCTGCGTCCAAAATGCTGCGTATACTGATCGTGTGCACGCACTCTTATAATGTAAAGAATTCATTATAATATACCAGTACATCTAATATAAAGCAATCATTATAACATAAGGCAGTTACTGTAGTATAACATTAGCCATAATATAAGGCAGTCACTACAACATAAGGAGGTTATTTACGATATTTTGTATGAATATTTCATCCTGTATATCTCTGTGACAGAACATAGCTCAGTCCTTCCATATGTCTGTGCAGGAATCTCAGGTTGTCTCACAGCTGAGGAATGTGATGCAGGTGAAAGCTGACATAAAGTAATGGCTGTAAGGGAAGATTAGAGAGATATTAATAAATATTGTTGAACATACAGACATAGCTGGAAGGTACAACATGTTATTTGCATACTGAAATGTCAAAGTCATGAAATACAGCACAGAGAAGCAGTCCAGACTTATGTTTACAAGGATTCGGAGCTGGATACCTTTTATTTATGATGAATCATTTTATATTTATTTTTTTAATTAAAACTCAAAAGTGAAAACAAACAGCCCTGCATTATCAGAGTTGATCTAAGCTTCTGATTTAGAAACTACTAAAAGTAAGGCTAGGGTCTCATTTGCATTATGACCCTAGCCTCCTGACGCAAGCGCTAAATACTTAGAAATTTCAGCTGCAACGCATAGCATTAACGCTATGAGCTCCCAGGCAACGGAGCCCCATAGAAACCCAATGTTTACCTTAGCAGCCGGCTCCACATAAAGCTCCAGGAATTGTTCTTTAGCTGAGCGCACAGGAAACATGGTCTGCAGCGTTTTCCTGTGCGCTGTCCAAAAGCGCACATCCTGGAGCTTTGTGTGGAGCCGGCTGATAAGGTAAACATTGGGTTACTATGGGGCTCCGATGCCTGGGAGCTCATAGCGTTAACGCTATGCACTGCAGCTGAAGTTTCTAAATATTTAGTGCTTGCGTCAGGCTAGGGTCATAACGCAAATGTGACCCTAGCCTAAGAGACAAAATAACCCAGAGGCGTGTCGTCTTAAGCCCCATACCCACAGTCAGTGTTTGCAGCGATATGGACGCACAATGTTATCCCTGCATCCAGAATACTGAGTTGTACAGTACAAATTTGTAGACATCTCATGTCCACTGTGCTGGTTTTCTACACAATGTAAACTGACATGCACAGCGGCTTCCCGAACATCAGCATGTCAATTTATACCTGCGAGAGATGGTTGTGATGTCAGCGAGAATGCAGTAAAAAATCACTGATACTGGACACAAGATAATGACTGCGGGCACAGGCGGCTGCGTTCACCTGCAGAGATCACTGGCATCACCTCAGGAGGAGAAACGCTGCTTATAAAATGCAGTGTCAAAGGATTGTGGGCATGTACCCTTACTATTCCATTTTGTCTAGAAACATATAAGGTCTCCAACAGACTCCTTTATAGTCAATAGAGTCAACTAGCTGCTGCCGGTGTCTGGCAAGTAAGGCCACATGCACATGTGAAGTATTTTGTCAATTTTTTACCTCAGTATTTCTAAGGCCCTGTGCCCACATTTAGTATTCGGTGATATTTTTAACTTCAGCGTCTGTTGCCAAAACCAGGAGTGGGTGATAATACAGAATTGGTGACGTGTTTCTATTATACTTTTCCTCTGATTGTTCCTCTCCTGGTTTTGGCTACAAATACTGAGGTAAACAACTCACCAAATACTTAGGGGAAAAACACCAAATACTGAGGGGAAAAACTCACCAAATACTGAGGGGAAAAACTCACCAAATACTGAGGGAAAAACACCAAATACTGAGGGGGAAAACACACCAAATACTTAGGGGAAAAACTCACCAAATACTAAGGGGAAAAACTCACGAAATACTGAGGGGGAAAACTCACCAAATACTAAGGCTGTGTGCTCACGGTCCGGAGGAGCTGCATGTTGGATGCAGCTCCTCCGGACCTGAGTGAAGCCGCGGATGGCCGCAGGGACACTGCAGCCGCCCTGTACTCACCATGTGCGGCGGGTGCAGGGCAGCTTCTCCCTGCAGTCACCCGATGGGAGCTGCTTCCGACTCAGCAGCATGAAATGAACATGTGGAGGAGGAGCGGAATGGCGGCAACCCGCACCGCAGCTGTCTGATTTCTGCAGTCGAGTTAAGCATTGTGAGGATGAGATTTCTTCAAATCCCATCCACTATGCTTATACTGTACTACGCAACATTTTGGACGCAGTGGCAAGACGCTGTGTCCAAAACGCTGCCTACACTGATCATGTGCATGCACCCTAAGGCCATGTGCACACGTTCAGTATTTGCTGAGTTTTTTACCTCAGGATTTGTAGACAAAACCAGGAGTGGAGCAATCAGAGGAAAAGTCTAATAGAAACACCTGCACCACTTCTGTATTTAATTATCCACTCCTGATTTTGGCTACAAATCCTGAGGTAAAAAACTCATCAAATATTCAGTGTGTGCACCTGGCCTAAGGGGAAAAAGACTCACTAAATACTGAGGGGAAAAACAAATGCTGTGGGCAAAAACTCACCAAATACTGAGGGAAAGACTCACCAAATACTGAGGGGGAAAACTCACCAAATACTGAGGGGAAAAACTCACCAAATACTGAGGGAAAAACTGACCAAATACTGAGGGAAAAACTCACCAAATACTGAGGGGGGAAAAACTCACCAAATACTGAGGGGAAAAACTGACCAGATACTGAGGGGAAAACTGCCAAAATACCGAGGGGAAAACCTAGCAAATACTGAGGGAAAGACTCACCAAATACTGAGGGAAAAATTCACTGAATACTGAGGGGGAAAACTCACCAAATACTGAGGGGAAAAACTCACCAAATACTGAGGGAAAAACTGACCAAATACTGAGGGAAAAATTGACCAAATACTGAGGGAAAAAACTGACCAAATACTGAGGGGAAAAAGTCACCAAATACTGAGGGGAAAACTCACCAAATACTGAGGGAAAACTTACCAAATACTGAGGGGGAAAACTCACCAAATACTGAGGATAAAAACTCACCAAATACTGAGGGAAAAACTGACCAAATACTGAGGGGAAAAACTCACCAAATACTGAGGGGAAAAACTCACCAAATACTGAGGGAAAAACTCACCAAATACTGAGGGGGAAAACACACCAAATACTGAGGGAAAAACTCACCAAATACTGAGGGAAAGGCTCACCAAATACTGAGGGAAAAACTCACCAAATACTGAGGGGAAAAACTGACCAAATACTGAGGGGAAAACTTCCGAAATACCGAGGGGGAAGACCTAGCAAATACTGAGGGAAAGAGTCACCAAATACTGAGGGTAAAAATCACCAAATTCTGAGGGGAAAAACTCACCAAATACTGAGGGGAAAAACACCAAATACTGAGTGAAAAAACTCACAAAATACTCAGTGTGTCAATGTGGCCAAAGGGAACAGATGATGAAGAAGACCGGAATTAAAAAATGCTGATAGGAACAGAGCTTTACAGTGCACAATCCCCTATGGTAGCAATTATTTCCCCTACAATGTAGAAGATTGTCCCTAAGGAATGAGCCAAGTAAAGGTTCTGAAACGCGTCGGAAGAATAAAGACTAGTGATGAGCGAGTATGCTCTGCGCTGCTCGGTACTCGCACGAGTATCACTGTACTCGGGCTACTCGGCGAGCACCGAGTAATCTCGCGATACTCGTGCTGTGCTCGTGGTCGTCATCTCTGCATGTTGTCGCTCTTTTGAGAGCCAGCCCACATGCAGGGAGTGGCTGGCAGACCACTGCAATGCCACAGCCCTGTTATTTGTGGCATTGCAGTGATTGGCCAGCCTGCACAGCGTGACCGAGCCTTTATAAGACCCGGCCGCACTATGCTCTGCACACAGGCATCCAGACAGTGAGTGTAGGGAGAGTGTCTGCTGCTGCTTAGGGACAGATTTGCGGCCCTCATAGGTAGATCCGGAGCAGGGCTGCAAACTGCTGCTGCTGACCACAACAGTCCTTCTCAGGACTAATCTAGGAGGATATAGGCAGGGTGATTCAGATCGGAATCCAAGCTTTTCTGTGACCATAACAGTCACCAGACTGTTGTACTTACTACCTTAATACAGGTTAGGGACTAAAATCCTACTCTCCTGTGACCCTTACAGTCACCAGACTGGTGTACTTACTACCTTAATACAGGTTAGGGGCAAAAATCCTACTCTCCTGTGGCCATTACAGTCACCAGACTGGTGTACTTACTACCTTAATACAGGTTAGGGACAAAAATCCTACTCTCCTGTGGCCATTACAGTCACCAGACTGGTGTACTTACTACCTTAATACAGGTTAGGGACTAAAATCCTACTCTTCTGTGACCATTACAGTCACCAGACTGGTGTACTTACTACATTGATACAGGTTAGGGACTAAAATCCTACTCTCCTGTGACCATTACAGTCACCAGACTGGTGTACGTACTACCTTAATACAGGTTAGGGACTAAAATCCTAATCTCCTGTGATCTGAACTGTCACCAGACTGGTGCACTTACTACCTTAATACAGGTTAGGGACTAAAATCCTATTCTCCTGTGACCATTACATTCACCAGACTGGTGTACTTACTACCTTGATACAGGTTAGGGACTAAAATCCTACTCTTCTGTGACCATTACAATCACCAGACTGGTGTACTTACTACATTGATACAGGTTAGGGACTAAAATCCTACTCTCCTGTGACCATTACAGTCACCAGATTGCGGTACTTACTACCTTAATACAGGTTAGGGACAAAAATCCTACTCTCCTGTGGCCATTACAGTCACCAGACTGGTGTACTTACTACCTTAATACAGGTTAGGGACTAAAATCCTAACCTCCTGTGATCTGAACTGTCACCAGACTGGTGTACATACTACCTTAATACAGGTTAGGGACTAAAATCCTAATCTCCTGTGAGCTGAACTGTCACCAGACTGGTGTACTTACTACCTTAATACAGGTTAGGGACTAAAATCCTACTCTCCTGTGACCATTACATTCACCAGACTGGTGTACTTACTACCTTGATACAGGTTAGGGACTAAAATCCTAATCTCCTGTGATCTGAACTGTCACCAGACTGGTGTACTTACTACATTGATACAGGTTAGGGACTAAAATCCTACTCTCCTGTGACCATTACAGTCACCAGACTGGTGTACTTACTACCTTAATACAGGTTAGGGACTAAAATCCTACTCTTCTGTGACCATTACAGTCAACAGACTGGTGTACTTACTACCTTGATACAGGTTAGGGACTAAAATCCTACTCTTCTGTGGCCATTACAGTCACCAGACTGGTGTACTTACTACCTTGATACAGGTTAGGGACTATAATCCTCGTCTCCTGTGACCATTACAGTCACCAGACTGGTGTCGCTGTATACAAGCAAAATGCGCAAGGGCGTTGGCAAGGAACAAGGAAGTGAACGTGATGGTGGTGCAGGCAGAGGCCGAGGTCGTGTGCAAGCACTAATTTCGTAACAAGAAAGGGGCACATCTACTCGCTCACACGTCCTGTCCCAAATTCTTGGGGCCCGCTGCAGTACACCGCTCTTGAACCAACACCAGTGTCAACAGGTTGTTACTTGGATAGCGGATAATGCTTCAAGTCAGATTGGCACCTCCACAAACACCTTGTCTTCCACACGGTCAAGTGTCAGTAGCCGTGATACTGTACAGCACATTTCCCAAGCTGATCCTCCTTCCTACCACCAGGCCGAATACACGTCCATGGACATTACTGATCCCACACTTGGACACTCGGAAGTCCAGAAGTGTGTACCCATGGGTGAGTGGAGGTACATGGCAAATTCCCATAACAAAATTTAAATTCAGTTGTCATTTGTTGGTGGTGTGGTGAAGTCTGGCCCAATCCAACCCTTGTTCATCTTCATCAGAGTCAACCTGTCAGCATTTTCAGTTGACAGGCGGGTGCGTTTATCAGTAATGATTCCACCTGCGGCTCTGAAAACATGCTCTGACAAAACGCTAGCGGCAGGGCAGGCCAGGACTTCCAAGGCGTAGAGAGCCAATTCATGCCACGTGTCCAGCTTGGAGACACAATAATTGTAAGGCACAAAGGAATCTAGCAGTACAGTTGTTTGATCTGCAAGGTACTCCTTCAGCATCTGGGCACTACCCCGCACCTCAGGGACTGTGGTACGTGAGGGGCTGAGAAAACTGTCCCACATCGTAAAGACTGTTCCCCTACCTCTGGCGGATTGGACTTGTGCCCCTCTCGGCCGTACGCATTGGTTGTCCTCCGATTCCTGACCTATGCCGCTAGCGTTTTGTGAGGGGAATGATTTGCCTACTTCCGTGACTATGGCCTTCTGGAAATGCTGCATTTTGGCTGACCTCTCCGCCTCAGGAATGAGAGACATAAAGTTCTCCTTGTAGCATGGGTCTAACAGTGTTGCCAACCAGTACTGATTGTCGGCCAAGATGTTGTGAACGCGAAGGTCACGAGCCAGGCAGCTTACCATAAAGTCAGCCATGTGCGCCAGACTCTTAACAGCCATCACTTCAGTATCCAAACCAACACGATGACTGAACATGCTGTCCTCCTCCTCCTCCTCCTCATCTCCACTGTCCTCTGGCCAGCCACGCAGAATCGAGGGTATGACTGGCGTGCATGTCATATCCTCAATTTGGCCAGAGAGTTGCTCCATGTCTTCATCCTCCTCCTCGTCATAGTCCTCCACTGCACGTTGTGATGAGATGAGGCTGGGCTGTGTGTTTTCACCCACACCCACTACTGTTTCTTGCTCCAAGTCATCGCGCTCAGCCTGCAATGCATCCTCTTTGTTTTTCAGCAAAGACTGTTTTAGAAGGCAGAGTAGTGGTATGGTGACGCTAATAATGGCGTCATCGCCGCTCACCATCTTGGTGGAGTCCTCAAAGTTTTGGAGGACGGTACATAGTTCGGACATCCATCTCCACTCCTCAGGTGTTATGTGTAGAGTTTGACCCATTTCCCGAACGGCTTAGGTGATGCAGGTAGTCCACAACTGCCCTCTTCTGCTCACATATCCTGACCAACATGTGCAGAGTTGAATTTCAACGCTTGGGGACATCACACACCTGTCTGTGGGCCGGAAGACGCAAGCGGCGCTGAAAGCCGGCAAGGCCGGCTGAAGCAGCAGGTGACTTGCGAAAATGTGCAGACAGACGGTGAACTTTTACCAGCTGTTCAGATAGCTCTGGGTATGACTTTAGAAACCTCTGAACCACCAGGTTGAGCACATGGCCCACGGATGGAACATGCGTCAGCTGGCCTCGCCTCAAAGCTGCCACCAGGTTCCGGACATTGTCACACACGACCTTTCCTGGCTTTAGGTTCAGAGGTGTGAGCCAGTGATCTGCCTGCTGTTTCAGAGCTGTCCACACCTCTTCTGCATTGTGGGGTTTGTCACCTATGCAGACTAGCTTCAGCACAGCCTGTTGCCGCTTTGCAGAGGCAGTGCTGCAGTGCTTCCAGCTTGGGACTGGTGTGGAGGGTACAGTGGATGAGGATGCGCAGGAGGAGGAGGCTGAGGAGCATGACATTCCGGAGCTGTAGAGTGTCGGTGAAACCCTGACAGAGGTAGGGCCTGCTATCCTTGCTGTGGGAAGGACGTGTTCCGTCCCTCGCTCAGACTGTGTCCCAGCCTCCACAGTATTAACCCAGTGTTTTGCCCACAAGCACTTGTCCTCGTGTCTGTGGTTAGGTGGACTTTGTCTGAAACAGCGTTGTTCAGGGCACGTGTGATGCTGTTGGACACGTGGTTATGCAATGCGGGGACGGCACATCTGGAGAAATAGTGGCGGCTGGAGACCGAGTAACGTGGGACAGCAGCCGCCATCACGTCGCGGAATGCTTCCGTCTCCACCAGCCGGAAAGGCAACATTTCTAGCACAATGAGTCGCGAAATGTGATAATTCAGGACTGTGGCATGTGGGGCGTTGGCAGCGTATTTGTGCCTGCGTTCAAAGGTTTGCTGAATGGATAATTGAACGCTGCGCTGGGACAAGGACATGCTTGATGGTGGGGTTATTTGTGCGTGGGCAACTTCAGGTGCAGGGCCGGAGGCTTGTTCGCGGCCAGCATGTACAGGGGATTGGCTCGCACGCACAACACGCAAAGATGTAGCAGTGACATCAGCAAGCACCGCTCCTCGACTCTGTTGTACTTCCCACAAAGTCGGGTGCTTGGCTGATATGTGCCTGATCATGCTGGTGGTGGTCAGGCTGCTAGTTTTCGTACCCCTGCTGCTGCTGGCATGGCAGGTGTTGCAAATGGCCTTTTTAGAGTCATCTGGAGCCAACTTAAAAAACTGCCAGACACGGGAAAGACCGAACATTTGCACAGGCACCTTGTGTCGTGTTGTTGTTCCGGGGAATGGTTGCCTGCCTTCTGCCTGCGGACCCGACCCTTCTTCGTACTGCCTGTTGGGATGCTACGCCTCCCTCCCCCTGTGCACTGCTGTCCTCGCTCTGAATATCCTCCTGCCAGGTTGGGTCAGCTACTGGATCATCCACCACGTCATCTTCCTCTTCCTTGGCTTATCGCTGGACTGCTCCTCCTTCTCCTCATGTGCCACTATGATGACCGTTACAATAGTTAGGCTGTTGTTTCAGGTATACCCCCAGTGTAATTTTTACGCCCATTCTTTTGAATGGCATTACAACGACAGGATACCCGCTCCTTTCAATGGGAAAAATGTTTTGAGGCCCTCATGCACGTCTCTATCCAGGGACAATGTGGAGCTCCCAATTTTTGGCTGCCCTGCAAAGGGCTATACTACAATACACCCACTTGAGGTTTACAGGCCCTCCTGCACGTCTCTATCCTGGGACAATGTGGAGCCTCCCAATTTTTGGCTGCCCTGGCCAAAGGGCTATACTACAATACACACATTTGAGGTTTACAGGCCCTACTGCAAGTCTGTATGCATGGGTCATTGTTGAACCTCCCAATTTTTGGCTGCCCTGCCAAAGGGCTATACTACAATACACCCACTTGAGGTTTACAGGCCCTCATGCATGTCTGTATGCATGGGTCATTGTTGGAACCTCCCAATTTCTGGCTGCCCTGGCCAAAGGGCCATACTACAATACACCCACTTGAGGTTTACAGGCCCTCCTGCACATCTCTATCCAGGGACAATGTGGAGCCTCCCAATTTTTGGCTGCCCTGGCCAAAGGGCTATACTACTATACACCCACTTCAGGTTTACAGGCCCTCATGCACGTCTCTATCCAGGGGCATTGGTGAACCTCCAAATTTTGGACTGCCCTGGCAAAGGAAAATACTACAATAGACCCAGTTCCTCAAAATGGGCACATTATGTCAAGAGGCCTTCATGTACTTCTCTTCTCAGGGACATCGGAGTGCCGCACAATGTTTTCACGTAAAATCTTTCATGTAATCACAAAAAGTAACATACACCAGCTGTATCTCACTATTGGGTATGTGCCCTTAACATTTCCACCCTAAATATTCATTTTGGTATCATTTTGGAAGGTTTTCTGGTGACTCCGTAAAATAGGCGTGAAACTCGGACAAGATTGTTCACAGCTGTGACTTTTGAGTGAAAAATGCTTCCAGGGGTCTTCCCCATGGTGTTGCCATGTCATTTGAGCACTCTTCTGAGACTTTTGTGACATTTTTAGGGTTTCTACATGCTGCCGGCAGTCATTTCATAAAAATACTCGGGTCTCCCATAGGATAACATTGGGCTCGGTACTCGGGCCGAGTACACGAGTATCTCGGGATGCTCGGCCTGAGCTTCGAGCACCCGAGCATTTTAGTACTCGCTCATCACTAATAAAGACACAATTCAGCCCAGATTCTATCTTGTCTCTGGTGATCCTTTTGACGGCAGCGCGGACACAACGGCACTTTGTCCTACAGATCTACAGGTTCTTCACCGTGGTTATCTGTGGAGGTGCGGTCCATGCAGCAGCTGTCTTTTTCAGGTGACTACATTGATTTCTGGCTATCATACTGGTTGTGGGTGACACAACCAGACCAGGTGAGCAGTTTTACTCACACATTCAAACACCTCTTTATCTGGAGATAAGACCCTATTGCGCATTTTCTCACTTTCATAGATATCACTTCTAGATAGTTTGTATTTTACCTCAAGTTATGCAAATGTTTACATAAGGGGCTCTGGATGCTTGTTTATTTTAAGTTAGTGCATAAAGTGAGTGGCATTGAATTGAATTGAATGCAAAAATCTGCATTTGACAAAGTGTGGATTTTTTGTAATTTGCTTTCACACAGATTCACTAAAATGGTGGCGGCTGGCTGTACACTTCCTACTGATTGGTGACTGTTGTAACCTGCACAAAATTTAGGTGTAGTCTTTCTCTGTTCTTTAGTTATTGCTGTTCTCCAATTATGATTATCACATTTTGTTTAAAATATAGGTTTTATGTTGATAAACATTGGTTATTTTGGAAAATACTGTTCTAGTGGCATGGTGTACCCTTTTCACAAAAACCTTCAACCTCCCCCTCCTACTGTATCCCCACCCGCACCTCATAGACTGTGAGCCCTCACGGACATGATCTTCTCCCCTATTGTATCTGTACGTTAGAATTGTCCACAGCCATTGTTACTTGTATTGTTACAATGTTACTTGTCCTAGTCTGCCCTCTTAACATGTAAAGCGCCATGGAATATTATGGCGCAATATAAATAAATAATAATAATAATGTTAATTAAAGTAGATTATATTTTATCTGAAAAATCAAGTTATCATAGAATGTTCTCTAATTTTGATTGCAAGTGTAGGTTGCATCACTCAGCATCTCTGCATTTTAGCCAGTAAACTTTCTTGAGATGTGATAAATTACTTTTCATTACATAATGTGTCCGTACACACCTGTTTAGGCTTACCTGATGAGGTGTATCCTCCAAGCTCAAGGTCCAGGTTCTCACATATGCACTATTGGCGTTGGTGCAGTTGGCAGGTGAGGCACACAGGAAAAAGGTTGTAAAGGTACTTGAAGCCAAGAAGCAGGTATCAGAGGTACTGGAAGTCGCAGGCAGACAGGAAACCGGTAGAAGGGGTACTGGCAGCAGCAGGCAGACAGAAGATCAGTAGAAGAGGTACTAAAAGCTGCAGACAGGACTCAGGAACACTAAAAGTCTTGTTACCACTATACATGTGTGTATCTTGGTGAGTCTTATACAGGTTCAGGGAGATGATCACTTGGGAGCATGCCAGGCCACTTGCAAATCCCGATGTGGAGCACAACAGAGTTAAGTAAACCAGGGTGAGGGTAGCAAAGTCTGGATCTAGGGCAGGTGTGTAAAAACACCCACCAACACCAAAGTAAATCTTTTTTCCTATTTTTTCGTTATTCCTATAGGAACAGGATCGGCCACGGTTGTTAAAGCGAACCTGTCACCCCCCCCAGACATGAAAAGCTGAGCTCCCCACCTTCTGCAGCACTAAGGCTGCACTCAGACAAGGTTTATATTGCATTTAGCATAACTATATTCACTGAAATATGCACTTATATAATATGAGGCAGTTACCAGGACCGAAGACCGGGAGGCGGGGTTTCCAGCGTCTGTGTGCCGCCCCCGTGCTGTCCATCATCCCTCTGTGTTGGGGATGGTGCGATTCCTCCACCCCCTCCTCGCTCTAACCGGCGCCTGCGCTTTGCTTTAGCTTGCCGGGCATGTGCAGTGCGCGCTGCCCGACAACTTCCTGGTCCCCTCGCACCTGCGCAGTACGCCGACCCCGCAGTGGATTATTCATTATCCTCACTGCGGGGCGGCAAAACAGCGCCTGCGCATTTGCTGTGCTTTTGGCACCTCTGACTGCCTCTCTCCTCCCACTCAAAGCCGACTGTCAAACTAGAAAACCGGCACCGAGGAGAGAGGCAGGAAGAACAGGAGGAGCCACACACTATGCCTGCTGGAAATGGGGAGAAAGACAAACGTAACTTTACCCTTCCTCACACACAATCCCTCTATCTATATCTATCATTTCTATCTTTCATTCTATCTATCTTTCCATCTATCTCTCTATCTGTCTACCTATCTATCTATCCCTCTATTTATCCCTCTTTCTATCTATCCCTCTATTTATCCCTCTTTCTATCCCTCTATTTCTCTTTCTTTATGTCCATTCTTCTATACATCTATCTATCAATCCATCTTTCTATCTATCTATCTATCTATCTATCTATCTATCTATCTATCCATTTATCCCTCTATCCATCTATCCCTCTATCCAACTATCAATCTATCCCTCTATCCATCTATCCCTCTATCAATCTATCCCTCTCTATCTATCCCTCTCTATCTATCCCTCTCTATCTATCCCTCTCTATCTATCCATCCATCTTTCCATCTGTCTATCTATCCATCTATCTATCCCTCTATCTTTCTATCTATCTCTATCTCTCTGTCTCTCTATCTGTCTATCCCTCTATGTCTATCCCTCTATGTCTATCCCTCTATGTCTATCCCTCTATCTGTCCATCCATCTATCCCTCTATCTATCACTCTATCCCTTCATCCATCCATCCATCCATCCATCCATCCATCCATCTATCCCTCTCTTTCTATCTATTTCTCTATCTATCTATCTATCTATCTATCTATCTATCTATCTATCTATCCATCTATCTATCTATCTATTATCTAATGAAAAAAAGTTATGAGCAGCGTTTCTTTTACAGCATATGCTGGGTGCTTATCAGTCCCTGTGATGGGAATCAACCATCACTTTCATCAATACTTGCAAAAAGCTGGAAGAAGGTCAGAGGACCGAAACGTCGCCTCACTATGCCTACATGCCAATAAAGGCAAAGAAAACACTCCAAATTGTGTGTGCTGCAGCCTCATTTTTGCAAGTATCTATTATCTATCCATTTATCCCTCTATCCATCTATCCCTCTATCAATCTATCCCTCTCTATCTATCCCTCTCTATCTATCCCTCTAGCAGAGCGAGTCTGGCTGACAGCAGGGTTCAGCTCAGGTCATAATGACCTGAGCTGAACCCTGACTGTTTAGTCAGTTCTCAGCTCTGCTACATCCCTGTGTGTCTATGCACAGGGATGTAGCAGAGCTGAGATTGCGTTTTGGACTACGTCGGACGGAAGAGGATTTTTTAAATAAAGATGGAGTCCCTAATTGTCTTCTGTTTTATTTCTAATAAAATTATTTTTCTCTGTGTTGTTGTTTTTTTATATTGATTACTGGAAATTCATGGCGGTCATGTCTAATATTGGCGTGACTGCCATAAATTTCGGGCTTAGGGCCACCTAATAATACAAAGCTGGCCCTAACCCCTTTATTACCCAGTGAGCCACCCGCCACCAGGGCCACTGGAAGAGCGGGGTTCAGCGCCAGAAGATGGCGCTTCAATGAACGCGCCATCTTCTGGGGCGGCTGCGGGCTGCAATTTGCAGCGGGGGGTGCCCAGAAAGCTTGGGCCTCCCTGCGCTGCAGATTCCAGCCCCCAGCTGCTTAGCTGTACCTGGCTGGACATAGAAATTGCGCGGAGCCCCATGCATTTTTTTTTTATTATTTCATGAAATTCATGAAATAATAAAAAAAGGGGGCTCGCCTATATTCTTGTGTCCGGCCAGGTACAAATAGGCACCTGGGGGTTGGGGGCAGCCCGTTGCTGCCTGCTGGATCCGGCTGGTTCCAGAAATACGGCGAAGCACACATAATTTTTTTTTCTGAAAAATCAATAAAACAATATAAATAAAAGGGACTGCATCTTTATTAACCCCTGGACCATGGTCGAGGGGTTAATAAAGATGCAGTCCCTTTTTTAGGTTTTATTGATTTTTCAGGAAAAAAAAATGACGTGTGCTTCGCCGTATTTCTGGAACCAGCCGGATCCAGCAGGCAGCAACGGGCCATTATGACCTGAGCTGAACCCTGCTGTCAGCCAGACTCGCTCTGCTAGAGGGATAGCTAGAGAGGGATAGATAGTGAGGGATAGATTGATAGAGGGATAGATGGATAGAGGGATAAATGGATAGATAATAGATAGATAGATAGATAGATAGATAGATAGATAGATAGATAGAGAAATAGATAGAAAGAGAGGGATAGATGGATGGATGGATGGATGAAGGGATAGAGTGATAGATAGAGGGATAGATGGATGGACAGACAGAGGGATAGACAGAGGGATAGACAGATAGAGGGATAGACATATAGACATAGAGGGATAGACATAGAGGGATAGACAGATAGAGAGACAGAGAGATAGAGATAGATAGAAAGATAGAGGGATAGATAGATGGATAGATAGACAGATGGAAAGATGGATGGATAGATAGAGAGGGATAGCTAGAGAGGGATAGCTAGAGAGGGATAGATAGAGAGGGATAGATAGAGAGGGATAGATTGATAGAGGGATAGATGGATAGAGGGATAGATTGATAGAGGGATAGATGGATAGAGGGATAGATGGATAGAGATATAAATGGATAGATAATAGATAGATAGATAGATAGATAGATAGATAGAGAAATAGATAGAAAGAGAGGGATAGATGGATGGATGGATGGATGAAGGGATAGAGTGATAGATAGAGGGATAGATGGATGGACAGACAGAGGGGTAGACAGAGGGATAGACAGATAGAGGGATAGACATAGAGGGATAGACATAGAGGGATTGACAGATAGAAAGACAGAGAGATAGAGATAGAAAGATAGAGGGATAGATAGATGGATAGATAGACAGATGGAAAGATGGATGGATAGATAGAGAAGGATAGATAGAGAGGGATAGATAAGAGAGGGATAGATAGAGAAGGATAGATAGAGAGGGATAAATAGAGAGGGATAGATTGAGATGGACAGATAGATAGATGGACAGATAGATGGGATAGATTGATAGAGGGATAGATTGATAGAGGGATAGATTGATAGAGGGATAGATGGATAGAGGGATAGATAATAGATAGATAGACAGATAGATAGATTTAAGAGATAGATGGATGGACAGATAGAGATAGATAGAGGGATGGATGGATGAAGGGATAGATAGATAAATAGATAGATAAAGAGATAGAAAGAGAGGGATAGATGGATGGATGGATGAAGGGATAGATAGATTGATAGAGGGATAGATGGATGGACAGATAGAGGGATAGATGGATGGACAGATAGAGGGATAGACAGAGGGATAGACAGAGGGATAGACAGAGGGATAGACAGATAGAGGGATAGACAGATAGAGGGAAATACAAATAGAGAGACAGAGAGATAGAGATAGATAGAAAGATAGAGGGATAGATAGATGGATAGATAGACAGATGGAAAGATGGATGGATAGATAGAGGGATAGATAGATGGATAGCTAGACAGATGGAAAGATGTATGGATAGATAGAGAGGGATAGATAGAGAGGGATAGATAGAGATGGACAGATAGATGGGATAGATTGATAGAGGGATAGATTGATAGAGGGATAGACTGATAGAGGGATAGATTGATAGAGAGATAGATGGATAGGGGGATAGATGGATAGAGGGATAGATGGATAGAGGGATAGATGGATAGATAATAGATAGATAGACAGATAGATAGATTAAGAGATAGATGGATGGACAGATAGAGATAGATAGAGGGATGGATGGATGAAGGGATAGATAGATAGATAGATAGATAGATAGATAGATAGATAGATAGATAGAGAAATAGATAGAAAGAGAGGGATCGATGGATGGATGGATGGATGAAGGGATAGATAGATTGATAGAGGGATAGATGGATGGACAGACAGATAGAGGGATAGACAGATAGAGGGATAGACAGAGGGATAGACAGATATAGGGATAGACAGACAGAAAGATAGAGAGAGAGAGATAGATAGATAGAAAGATGCATTGATAGATAGATGGATAGAAGAATGGACATAAAGAAAGAGAAATAGAGGGATAGAAAGAGGGATAAATAGAGGGATAGATAGAAAGAGGGATAAATAGAGGGATAGATAGAAAGAGGGATAAATAGAGGGATAGATAGATAGAAAGAGGGATAAATAGAGGGATAGATAGATAGATAGATAGATAGATAGATAGATAGATAGATAGATAGATAGATAGATGGAAAGATAGATAGATAGATAGATAGATAGATAGATAGATAGATAGATAGATAGATAGATAGATAGATAGATAGATAGATAGATGGATAGATGGATGGATGGATGAAGGGATAGATAGATTGATAGAGGGATAGATGGATGGACAGACAGAGGGATAGACAGAGGGATAGACAGAGGGATAGACAGACAGAAAGATAAATAGAGAGATAGATAAATAGATAGATAGAAAGATGGATTGATAGATAGATATAGATGGATAGAGAGGGATAGATAGATAGATAGATAGATAGATAGATGGATTGATAGATAGATGTATAGAATAATGGACATAAAGAAAGAGAAATAGAGGGATAGAAAGAGGGATACATAGAGGGATAGATAGAAAGAGGGATAAATAGAGGGATAGATAGATAGGTAGACAGATAGCGAGATAGATGGAAAGATAGATCGAATGAAAGATAGAATGAAAGATAGAAATGATAGATATAGATAGAGGGATTGTGTGTGAGGAAGGGTATAGTTACGTTTGTCTTTCTCCCCATTTCCAGCAGGCATAGTGTGTGGCTCCTCCTGTTCTCCCTGCCTCTCTCCTCGGTGCCGGTTTTCTAGTTTGACAGTCGGCTTTGAGTGGGAGGAGAGAGGCAGTCAGAGGTGCCAAAAGCACAGCAAATGCGCAGGCGCTGTTTTGCCGCCCCGCAGTGAGGATAATGAATAATCCACTGCGGGGTCGGCGTACTGCGCAGGTGCGAGGGGACCAGGAAGTTGTCGGGCAGCGCGCACTGCGCATGCCCGGCAAGCTAAAGGAAAGCGCAGGCGCCGGTTAGAGCGAGGAGGGGGTGGAGGAATCGCACCATCCCCAACACAGAGGGATGATGGACAGCACGGGGGCGGCACACAGACGCTGGAAACCCCGCCTCCCGGTCTTCGGTCCTGGTAACTGCCTCATGTTATATAAGTGAATATTTCAGTGAATATAGTTATGCTAAATGCAATATAAACCTTGTCTGAGTGCAGCCTTAGTGCTGCAGAAGGTGGGGAGCTCAGCTTTTCATGTCTGGGGGGGGGTGACAGGTTCGCTTTAAAAGATATCAGGGACTGTGGAATTGGAAAATGCATGGGATTTATAAATGTAAAACTTAACCATCATTTTAATTTGTAGTTCATAAATCAATAGAACATATGGATAGATAGATAGATAGATAGATAGATAGATAGATAGATAGATAGATAGATAGATAGATAGAAAAATATGTAGCAATGGAAGCTATGTATGGAGTCCCAAAAACATTCACCTCCACAAACATTAATTATTCCCCATTGGCAACAAAGAAGACGAGGAGCAGCATCATAGGACAGGACTGATTGGATGAGCAAGCTAGAGAAGACGGGAGAGTGAACTTCACTAGGGGATATGTATTTTGTTAGCCATCATTGCAGTGGGAGAGGAATGATGCAGGACTGAAGCACTGGGTGTGCGGTGATACCTCTGCAGCTTTGTATGACAGGACTGTGAGCCCTAGAGCTGCACCACAACTATAAACTAACCAAGTTACCAGGAGTTACCCACCTCCCCCTGGCTTCCCACTTAAAATAAGGATTCTTCTGACCATTCCCAGATTTTCCCCACAACTGGACCCTGAAGCCCCTGTTTTGAACTCTGGGTGAATACAGACCTGCTGCACAGGGAGAGTATAGCTACTGCTAGAACTTGTAGTTCCACTGTTTGAGAAGTATAGTGAAGCTAAATACAAGGCAGTACTACAGTGACTTGTGATTTTACTAACTTCACTAACTAGGAGTTAGTTAGTTGGTTAGTTAGTTAACTTCAACACGAGCACCCATATCAAGAACAACATCAGCCCAAGTGTTGGTCGTTGGAGACTGGGATGTGCAGGTCAACCTGGAGGAGACCATCACTAAGTGAGAGGACCTGAACCCACCGCTGAAACCTGAGGAACAAACAGGCTGGAGACAAAATCCAGACTGGCCCTGGATGTGGCAACACCTGGGTTCTCCACGTACCTTTCAAAGATGGTACAAACAGTACCTGGAGGTAAAATAAGGCTGATGTGAAGAAGTGGGGCGCAATCCCCACTGCTGAAAATCAAGTTGTTGCCTTGTCAGTGTCGTGCTGTGTCCTGTTGGCCAGAGAAGAGGCCTGATGTTTTGAGTTGTGTTTCCACCCTTTTTAAGTTCTGACCCGGTTGTGCCTTTATCTGCTGGATTGGCAGGACTAAGCAATAAGATCTGCCCTTTTGGTACATGAACTCTGTCTATTGACAGTGCTTCCTAGATCCTTGCTGGACATACGATAGAATAGGATGAAATAACCACAGTTGTCAGGCAATGATGGCTTTTAATCCAACCCAATTCAGAGCTAAATCCCAGCTCCTTCCTCAGGGTACAATATAGTACATATGTGGGTTCCCTGAGGAGGTACTATGTTGGTTCCCTGAGGAAGGAGCTGGTATGTGCAGCACGGATGTAGGAAGCACTGTCCCTTTCCTTGTGTTCATTTGGCACCACTGTTTTGCATGTGGAGTGTGGATCCTGCGGCAGCTATACAAGACCTCTACACTGGTTGTGGGTGACACAACCGCCCCGGATGAGCAGCGACATACAATCGCACGACATCAGTGTTATAAGGATAAGACCCTATTGCACTTTCTCTCCTCTCTAATGGTTCCCTTTAAATGCCGCTTCAGTAGGTTAGAAACAACCGGGTGTTGGAGACAAATGTATCTTGCACCGTCAAAACAACCCGAGGTAGTGGCGTGTAAATCAGGTTGTTGTCACCCGTCACTGTCGACACCTGTTTTTGAGCAGTGCTCTAAAACAGATTGGTTTCAACCCAATGGTAGCGGCGTCTAAATGAGGAACAGGAAGGTTTTTTCGTCACCTAGTTAACTCCCTGGGGCGTGACACAGCCTCTGGGATACCGCCCCCCTCCAGCGATCATTGGTGGAAGCTCCTGCGTTACGATTGGTTGTCGCTGCATAGGGCGGCAAATTTAAGGAGCTGACCAGTCACACTATACAATTGCAATAGCGTCATGTATTAGCCAGCCTTCCTGCGCTGCCTGGCCAATCATGATGCTATTGCATTGTCCAACCACCATACGAGCGTCTTGTAATCCACAACTCTGGCACGCCTATGTGTTGTCCCTGCTGCCCCAGGTCCTCCCATATTACCTTCTGTAGCGGCGTGTAAATGAGGGAAGGTGCTCTACAGAAGGTAACCTGCGGCACCCGGCGGTGCCTTCAGAGATAGATTAAACCTTCTGTAGAGCACTTTGCAGCGGCGTGTAAAGGCGGTATCAGGTACCGTTACACCCGGTTGTTTCTAACCTTCTGTAGCGACGTGTAAAGGTACCATTATAGTTTACGTTTGATACCAAAGGACTGTTACATAAAAAAGAGGAGGGGAGAGAACCTTAAGACGACTCAATCTGCCAGCTAGGTTGCTTGTTTGCAACGCTTATGGACTGTTGATAGGGAGAGGACTCACTTGTATGCTGATGCCCATGTGTTGTGCTATTGTCCCAAGCAAAGAATGGACTTTAATTTATATGTGAGCCCCTGTGAACTTTTGGCTCTTGTTAACCTACAGATCTGAGGATAAAATTAATGAACTGTTATTGATGATGTTTGTATGCTGCCTTATGTTTTACAGGATCTGTATGTTTGTACACAATAATAGACAAAGAGGGGAGGAATGTAAAGAGGTGGCTGATGCCAGAGAATGATCTGTGCCCCTGAAACTGTTAGCATGTTTATATGTTCTTAAATGACCTTGTGTTCAAGGGGGTCGGGTTATTATTACCCTTATCATGGAGTGGCAATAATTATCATGTGCAATGTCTATAACTATTTTGCCATTACACAATTATCAACATAAAGTCTTTCTGTTGCTTTCAATACCAACTATGAGAAGACTCATGACACTTTGTTATAATAAAGTATAACAAGTTTATTCCTCAACACAATTAAGCTAAATCACAATATAACACAGTTGCAATATAATAGTAACAATTAAACCCACAGTTTCCTAACTATACAACCCACCCACATTAACTAAGCATAATAAAACCCACCTAACTAATAAACTATCCCTATATATGGATAGATTTATGGAGGGAAATGGTATGATACTTAGCCATGTGTTTGTGGTCCTTCCATGGTGGATTCAAAGAGAGAGAGAGCTTTTATGTCTGAGTGCATTTTAACCTGTCCCTCAGCTGTGCACGTGATGGACACACCTCCTCATCCGTGCACTTCTGACAGGGTTGTAAGGGTGCACGCTCACCATGCACTATATTGAAATGAGGTGTCTCCTGCCACTATAGATAGGTAGACATGAATATTCCCATTGTTTGCCAATCACCTAGACATCTTGGCTGCTGTAGTAAGTTAGCAGAAAGGGGTGAGAATAACCCCTTGTGCCAGCAGCCTGTAGATCTTTGATATTTAAATTAAGGGTCTTATCTGCTGGCTTCTCACATTAAAATGCAAGAATGGACATCTTCTGATATGGTAATTAACCATGTCAGTAGATGAAGAGATTTCCATCAGATACAGCTGAATTGGCCAATGTTATATTAGAATGTGAAGGGACATTTAGTATGGCCTATTACACCAATGTGGGCATAAATATAGATATACACATATACACATACATGCCCACAAAGAGATATATATATATTTAAGTGTCATATATTATTAATTATGCCATCACTTCCCCCTCAACACCTTGTATATGATTTACATTTATATATGTGGTCCAGATAATATGTTATTTCCTAAAAAAAGGAGTGCGGTATTGGTAGCCACCTCTAGGGGTCACTCTGCAGTACATGGGGAACTTGGGGCCTAGAAAGCAGAGGCAAAGGAGTTAAAGTTAAGCCGGCCCACTAGAAGGAGTATAAAATATAATAATTTTCTTAGTTTGGAGCTCCATTCTTGGAGTACTTGGAGTATGGTATGCAGAGAAAGAGAACAGAGTTTCCTGTGGTTGTAAAAAGAAAAGGAAGACAACATGTAGGATTGAATAGGACCAGGTCCTGGCCACTGTGCGGATTGAAGGAAGAACAGTGAGAGAACTAGTATGGAGAGAGAATGGGAGAAGGTGGTGCGGCTTAGCCAGAAACAGCTAATAGGGCTGGAACCAGGGGCCCTGTAAAAAATGCTGGGTAAATCGACTCACTCTATAGTAAAACACATCGATCCATGAGGAGGGAAGTTGGGGATAGAGCCGTACCTATCCTTGCTCTAGGGTGCTTGGAGGTTAGCCCTCAGCCTAATGATTTGACTGGTCATTGTAAAGATGGTGGAAACACTATCGATAGCGAGTGAAGTGTATAGAGGGCCACATAAGCTTGTGCTCAATCTTGTGTATTGTGGACTTTATTAGCAAACTTGTTACCAGTAAAGTACTAAAGGTTTTAGGCTGTGGGGGACTAATTCTTCGTGATGGAGAACAAGGAACCCTACAGTGGGATCTGGCCCAGGAAATACTGGAGCAATGGGACAAAGTGAGTGATCATACACAACCTGTGTTTGTCACATGCCAGGGTGAGGGTGCTTGAACCCTTGACCAGGATGACTACTACAACCTCCAATACATCCAGCCTCATCATGGTCACTCCCGCTGTGGCCTGAGGGTGGTGTAGGAATGGTGTTCCTTTTCTCCCCCTGGTTACACAAAAGCAAGCGCAAATGTGAGCTCCCAGTTGCTGGAAAAAAAACCTAATTAAGGAAACAGTTACCGTATATACTCGTGTATAAGCCGACCCGTGTATAAGCCGACCCCCCTACTTTTGCCCCAAAAATCTGGAAAAACCTATTGACTCGTGTATAAGCCGAGGGTGGACCTCAGCACAGGTATATAGCCCCCAGCAGTGTGGTATACAGGCCACCCCAGTGGTAGTACATAGGAGCCCCAGCAGCCCCAGTGGTAGTACATGGGAGCCCCAGCAGCCCCAGTGGTAGTACATAGGAGCCCCAGCAGCCCCAGTGGTAGTATATAGGAGCCCCAGCAGTATACAGGCAGCCCCAGCAGTATACAGGAAGCCCCAGCAGTATACAGGCAGCCCCAGCAGTATACAGGCAGCCCCAGCAGTATACAGGCAGCCCCAGCAGTATACAGGAAGCCCCAGCAGTATACAGGAAGCCCCAGCAGTATACAGGCAGCCCCAGCAGTATACAGGCAGCCCCAGCAGTGTATACAGCCCCAGTGGTAGTATATTGCAGCCCCCGCGGTAGTATACAGCAGCCCCCGTAATCCAGGGCCCCCCCAGCCTCTCTCCGGTCACCTGGAAAGGAAACTATACTTATCAGTGTCCGCTGTCCGTGCCCGCTCGCATCTGCCGACATCGCGCTCCTCCATCTTCATGCGGCGTCTTCCTGTTTCCTGTGCGCGTCGCAAGGAATGACGTCATTGCTGCGACGAGCACAGAAACAGGAAGACGCCGCATGAAGATGGAGGATCGCGATGTCGGCAGATGCGAGCGGGCGCGGACAGCGGACACTGATAAGTATATTTTCCTTTCCAGGTGACCGGAGAGAGGCTGGGGGGGCCCTGGATTACGGGGGCTGCTGTATACCGATGTATACATCGGTATGTACCGATGTATACATCGGTATACAGCACTGACTCGCGTATAAGCCGAGGGGGGTACTTTTCAGCCCAATTTTTGGGCTGAAAAACTCGGCTTATACGCGAGTATATACGGTAAATTATTTTATTAAATAATGAATCATTTTTAATACAAAAAATTTGCAACATTTTCTCTTTAAAACTACCCACTCTAAAAAGAGTAATAGTTTTAAACACATTGGGTTGATTTGAGATTTTATAGGATTATTGGCTTTCTATAGAAATCTGGCCCCATTGTGGACAGTGACTGATATACGTGATGATAACCTCTGTACAGAAAGGCTCACTATGTTGGCACTAAACAAATGATAGGAAATGACTAATTTGTAATGATAAGCAAATTATAAAGCTAATGGAAGAAATAGAGCTGAAGCATTGTGTTTCTTACACTCTCCTATCTTCTCTTTCTCTCTCAAGGCTTCAAGTCATTCAATGTCACCTTGTTCCATTCTTTCACTTTTCTCACTCTTGTTTTATCTGAACTTGCCACTCTGTCTTCCTTATCACAGCCTCACTCCCTTAATCTTCTTCCCTCACTCTCTCTCACCTGCTTTGCCTTCTCCTTCACTTCTCATTCCGCTTTCTTACTGTCGTATATATAATAAAGGACTTGTAGACATGGTTGCCTATACAAATTCTTAATCTGGGGGTCAGAAGAAGAGACAATTTAGTACTTGATGTCCGAGAGGCTTCCAAATAAAAGCATACTCTATAACAAGTTCCAGCTTTGTTAAAAGTAAAGAGTAGAAAGTTTGTTATAGTCATGACGGATCATCAGTATGCTATTCCAGCCGCCTGCCATGGAGGAATGACTGAACGTGTAAAGGTTGTCAGGAGTGGTGTAGAGCGATTGCTCCATGATAGTGAGACACTTCATACATTAAATCCTAAAACAGATCACTAGTGATGAGAAAAGCTCTAATGATGTATGACTGGAAATAGTCAAAATGTAAGCTCTTTAAATATTTCACTTTGCAAAAATCCTCTATAAACCCGTTCTCTCCATAGTAAGTGATCCTAATGAACTGCACACTTCTATGCTAATACTTTAAACACATCTAAGTAAACTAAAATGTTATCTTTGTATATGGAATGTTAAATACTTTATAGATTGCTATATCCTACATACAATGCTAATGTTTAACTCCACAGCAGCTGTTCTACTATTTTTATATATCATGAAACTTTGAACAATCAAGATTAATTTCACTTGCAGATTGCTCTTTCTATATTTGTTCAGGTTCCATAGCAGCCGCTTGACTTTTGGTCTGGGTGACAGCTATTTGCATGAAGTCAAAGATTTCGTAAATTAATTTCTTAACTTCTCAGTCTTCCTGAGTTCCAGTCTGTTTGAGCGTAATTTGAAATCCGCAAACATGGTGAGAATAAGGCTATGTGCTGACGCTGCAGGATATCTGCGTCAAATCTGCATCCACTTTTCGCATGCATTATGCATCAATAGCGTTGGGCTTTTGCTACGTAATATCTGCTGTTTATGCAGAAAATTCTGCATCCCACCTGCTGTTTCCACTCTGCATTACACCTCTTACCTTGCACTTTCAGGTTTTGGCCGCCTCCAACACCACATGGGTCACACACCCCCTACTTACAACTGTGACCTGTGAAGCGGCCAAAACCCAGAAGTGCCGGGCAGTACGCAGGGTAAGCTGTGCAAAAAAATTGACATGCTGTTTATTTTTACGAATCGAAAGATCCATAAATATCTGCGACTATTACACTCCGCAAAATGTGCAGACATGGGGACAGGACAGGCAAAGACACATTCACTTTGCTGGTTGGTCAATATACTATTAAGATTTGTGTGCATTTTTACAAATACGCAGCAAATGTACTTTTGTTCGCACATAGCCTAAGGCCGGTTTCAGACTGCAATGTGATCAGGTCCGGGGCTGTCCGGCATGAACCGAACAGCCCCAGACCTGATTTACAAACAGAACCAGAGAGCCGGATTCCTCTGATCGCAGTCGCAGCTGCTGAAATTTCAAGATCGCTGCTAGCGGGGATCTAGCCATGGCCCTGAAATCTCTGCAGGGGGCAGCTCATGGTGGTAAAGTTTAGCAGCGCTCGCTGCTAAACTCTAGCACCCGGCTTCCAGCTCCCGAATCTGATTTTGAGCGGTTTTGGCCCCAGACGCAAAAAATGCTGCTTGTTCCGATTTTGTGTCCGGGGCCAAAAAATGAAAGCTGCCGGATCCTCCCAGACAGCACAAAACCGGATTGCAAAACACTGCCATCTGGTGCAATCTGTCCCCATAGGAATACTATGGGGTCGAAATCGGATCCGGGAATGTCCGATTCACACCGGACAGTCACGAATCCTGAAAATTGTGGTGTGAAGCCAGCCTAAGCCGCAAATTTTACATTTTATGCATAGCTTGTGAATGAGTGCTGCACATATACACAGTGGGATAGACTGATTACATTTTACTGCTGAAATATCCCAGTATGCTTTGCTCCACAAACCCAGCACTGGTAACATTCCAGTAAACACAATTTTAAAGCCAAGCAGTAAACAGCAATGTTAAATTAAACAACAATGGGAACCAAACCATAAATGTTAATATGGTGCAGGTGGTCAATATGAGAATAAAGCAACAATATGGAGGAAGACAATGTGAATTTTTTCTTTAACCCCTTCGAGACCAAGGACATATATCCCTTTGATATGAGCTCCCGCGCTGTGCTCGCATCATTTCCTGCAGATGCCAGATGATCTGATCAGCCTACATGTGCAGCTAAAAGATGATCACTGACTGCCTGCTGCTGTTAACCCCCTACATCACGCTGTCAAACACAATGTGTCGCCATGACAGCAAGGGGTCAGAATGGGGCCCCTGTGGCTGTCATGACTCATTTCCTGTGAATGCCAATCATGCAGCAGCATTTGCAGGAGATGATCATTTCTGCTGTACCGAGACGTGCTTCAGCATGGCTCTGTATTGCAGAAACAATTAGACACTGCAGTGCTGAGGTGTCCTAAGGGGCCAGGTAAAATTAAATATGTGTTCTATATGTTTTACACATAATTTAAATTGTTTTTAATTTCTGTGCTTTGTGTTCCTTTGTTTCATGGTGTTTTTCCAATAAAGTTTTGAATAATATCGGTTATTTTTCCTTGATCCCGGTCAGCAAATACACATTTTCTTTGTTGTGAATACAAGTAAAAAAAGTAAAAGTTAAAATAAGATTTTTAAAAATATAAAAATTAAAACATAAACATAAAAATTCAAATCACCCCCCTTTTTGCCCCATTGAAAAAACTATAAACAAAATACACATATTTAGTATGACCGCATTCCGAAATGCCCGGTCTATCAAATATAAAATCAACTAATCTGATCAGTAGACTGCACAATGGAAAAAAAAATGAACAATGCCAAAATTATGGGGTTTTTTTGTCGCCGCAATATTGCAATAAAATGCAATAACAGAAGATCAAAACATTGCATCTACCCAAAAGCGTGTAATTAAAAATGTCAGCTGAAGCCGCAAATTATAAGCCATCACACAGACCCAGGTCCTGAAAAATGAGAACTCTACGGGTCGCAGAAAATGTTGCCAAAAGTGCAATTCTTTTTTTGTTCAAGCTTCTGATTTTTTTTTTTCTCTGCTCAGATAGTAGTAGAAGTATACATGTTTGCCATCAGTTTTACCATATAGTGAAAATGGTAAATAATTAAACCCAAAACCGTTATGGAATTTCCCTTTTTTACAATTTCACGACACTTTTGGGAATTTTTTCCCATTTTCCAGTGCACTATATGGTAAAATAAATAATGTCATTAAAAATTAAAACTCTAACATCAAGTCCTCATATGGCCATATTGACGGAGAAATGAAAAAGTTACATTGTTTTATTATTCAATTGTAATTACAAAAAAAACAATAAGTTAAAAAATTCAGTATGATCAAAACGTTTATGGTAAGTACTACAAAAAATTTGTACAAAGTCTGTGTTCTGGGGGATAATAGATAAATAGTATAATAGATAAATAGTATAATAGATAAATAAGTAAATAAATAAATAGATACTGGGGTACCAAATGGTCAAAATAATGCAAAATTAAATTATAAGTAAGATAAGTGGAACATTTACATATATATATGTATATACAGACAATCCTATTAAGACACTATGGTGATAAATGGATATAAGGATATAAGAATTAAAGTGGATTAATCAAGCAAATATTACCAAGAGAATTAGGTGAACCATAGTAACATAGTTTTTAAGGTTGAAGGAAGACTTTAAGTCCATCTAGTTCAACCCATAGCCTAACATGATGATCCAGAGGAAGGCAAAAAAAAACCCATGTGGCAACACTAAGCTCCACATTGGGGGAAAAAATTCCTTCCTGCCTCCAGATATGGCAATCAGACTAATTCACTGGATCAACGCCCTATCAAAGAATCTAGTATGTATAACTGGTAATATTATAGTTTTCAAGAAAGGCATCCAGGCCCTTCTTAAATGTTAGTAGTGACTCACTCATTACAACATCATGTGGCAGAGAGTTCCATAGTCTCACTGCTCTTACAGTAAAGAATCCACGTCTGTGATTATGATTAAACCTTCTTTCCTCCAGACGTAGAGGATGCCCCCTTGACCCAGTCTCAGGCCTAAGAGTAAAGAGATCATTAGAAAGTTCCCTGTACTGTCCCCTCATATATTTATACATTATTATAAGATCACCCCTAAGCCTTCGTTTTTTCCAAGCTAAATAACCCCAAGTTTAATAACCTGTCTTGGTATTGCAGACCCCTCAGTCCTCTAATGACTTTTGTCGCTCTTCTCTGGACCCGCTCTAGTTCAGCTATGTCTTTCTTATACACCGGAGACCAGAATTGTACACAGTATTCTAAGTGTGGTCGCACTAGTGACTTGTATAGAGGTAAAATTATGTTCTCCTCATGAGCATCTATGCCTCTTTTAATGCATCCCATTATTTTATTTGCCTTTGCAGCAGCTGCTTGACACTGGCCACTAAATGTGAGTTTGTCATCTACCCATACACCCAGGTCTTTTTCAGTGACAGTTTTGCCCAGTGTTTTACAATTAAGCACATAATTATACCTTTTGTTTCCTCTGCCCAAGTGCATGACTTTACATTTATCCCCATTAAAGCTCATTTGCCATTTTGCAGCCCAAGCTTCTAGTTTACATAAATCCTCCTGTAATACCAGAAGGCACAAAGTGTCCCTACAACCTATAGCCCAGACCTTTGGCATACCTTTCACCTATCAGTTTTATCAAGAAGTAATTTTTCATCATACCAATTTTTTCAACATGTATTTGTTTTATCTATTTACAATAGAATAATAAAATAGTTTTAAAGAAAAAAATTCACATAGTCTTCCTCCATTTTGTGGCAGTAATGTCGAAACTGGAAGAATTAAGGATGTATTAACATGTTATAAAGTATTACAACCAATTCTGAGAATTAAACAACCCCAGTAAAGATTTGTCTTTCAGCTTCTCTATTGTTTATCTCTTTTTATTTTTTTTTTCCATTAGCTATAACAGCTTTGCTCTGAAAACTGTGAATGAGTCAACATAAAAGCAGTGTGATGTGGTTCCATCACAACCCACTCCCAAAAGAGAAGGGCCCAAATAAACTTTTCCCCATCCCTCTATACTAAAAGGCTACAGTAAGGCTTAAGTGAGACATGGTCAAGATCCCAGCATCCACCTGGGATGTCCCCTTAGTGGAACTAGGAGCTCAATCTGGATTGGCTGTCTTTCCAAAGGTGATCAGATCCTAATGGCTACACATGCATATCCTAGCAAGAAAGAAGTCGTAGGGGAATAATACACTTAAAGGGAATCTGTCAGGCCAAAAATCCATATTTACTGCTATCATTTTCTAATGTCTTTGGTGAAGCTTATTCTATTCATGTATTTCTTTTATTTATAGTCCACCCCTATCCTCTGTAAACTGCAAATAAAGAGACTCATTCCATCTGTCAATCACAGTGAGTGATCATTTAATTCTCTGCTGTGCACTCCCCAGGGATAAATATTCATGTTGTGACATGATTGCAACGCACTTCCCTTCTCTGCAACCACACATCCAAAGTGAAAATGAAAGCAGGTCAGAGACACCAGAGCACAGGGGAAAGGGAAGGAATAGCTACCTGGGAAGTAGTGAATAATAAAAGAACATTTACATACTGCCAACTATTCAGCAGTGAAAGTAAAAGACTAGTGCAGCAGCTGCCTGCTGAGTGTGAAGGTGCTTATAGCAAGAGAACTACAAATGGTACAGTAATGATTTTTACATATTCTGAAAGGGCTGCCCAGACAGTATTCAAGGGTACTATTAGTATCATATTGTAAAACGGCCTGACAGAGTCCCTTTAAAAGTCCTTGTAATGAACACAAATGTAAAAAGTGACTACCGTATATACTCGTGTATAAGCCGAGTTTTTCAGCCCAAAAATTGGGTCCCCCCCCTCGGCTTATACACGAGTCACTCGGTATGCTGTGGGGGTGGGGGGCTGAACCGGTGGCTGGAGGAGGCAGGAGGGGGCCGTGGTGACCGCAGGCGGTCACGTGGGGCTGCCTCATTAGTGCAATGAATATGCACGGCATCCCCCCGTCCATCAGCGGCGGGGGGATGCCGTGCATATTGCACTACACAGGCCCCCACCAGTAACACACAGCCCTCCCTCCTTAGTATGTCCCCCCCTCCTTAGTATGTCCCCCCCCAGGCTGCGGCACCTGTTAAAATAACAAACTTTAATACATCACCTCTCCGCCGCAGCTCCTCCGGTCCCGGCTTCTTCTTCTTGCTTCCGGTGTCATGTGACCGGGCACAGGAGATGACGTCATTTCCAGCGCGCGGTCACAGAAGCCGGCACAAGAAGGAAGAAGAAGCCGGGACCGGAGGAGCGGGGGAGCTGCGGCGGAGAGGTGATGTATTAAAGTTTGTTATTTTAACAGGTGCCGCAGCCTGGGGGGGACATACTAAGGAGGCGGGGGACATACTAAGGAGGGGGGGCTGTGTGTTACTGGTGGGGGTCAGTATACCACCACTGGGGGGCCTGTATACTACTACTGGGGCTGTATATACCTCTGGGGGGCCTGCATACTACCACTGGGGCTGTATATACCACTGGGGCTGTATATTCCACTGGGGCTGCTGTATACTACCACTGGGCTGTATATACCTCTGGGGCTGCTGTGTACTACAACTGGGGCTGTATATACCACAGGGGCTGTATATACCACTGGGGCTGCTGTATACTACCATTGGGGCTGTATATACCACTGGGGCTGCTGGATACTACCACTGGGGCTGTATATACCTCTGGGGCTGCTGTATACTACCACTGGGGCTGCATATATACCTCTGGGGCTGCTGGATACTACCACTGGGGCTGTTTATACCTCTGGGGCTGCTGTATACTACCACTGGGGCTGTATATACCTCTGGGGCTGCTGTATACTACCACTGGGGCTGTATATACCTCTGGGGCTGCTGGATACTACCACTGGGGCTGTATATACCTCTGGGGTTGCTGTATACTACCACTGGGGCTGTATATATACCTCTGGGGCTGCTGGATACTACCACTGGGGCTGTTTATACCTCTGGGGCTGCTGTATACTACCACTGGGGCTGTATATACCTCTGGGGCTGCTGGATACTACCACTGGGGCTGCTGTATACTACCACTGGGGCTGCTGTATATACCTCTGGGGCTGCTGTATACTACCACTGGGGCTGCTGTATATACCTCTGGGGCTGCTGTATACTACCACTGGGGCTGTATATACCTCTGGGGCTGCTGGATACTACCACTGGGGCTGTATATACCTCTGGGGCTGCTGTATACTACCTCTGGGGCTGCTGTATACTACCTCTGGGGCTGCTGTATACTACCACTGGGGCTGCTGTATATACCTTTGGGGCTGCTGTATACTACCTCTGGGGCTGCTGTATACTACCTCTGGGGATGCTGTATACTACCACTGGGGCTGCTGTATATACCTCTGGGGCTGCTGTATACTAACTACTGGAGCTGCTGCTGTATATACCACTGGGGCTGCTGCTGTATACTACCACTGGGGCTGCTGTATATACCTCTGGGGCTGCTGTATACCACACTGCTGGGGGCTGTATACCTGTGCTGGGGTCCACCCTCGGCTTATACACGAGTCAATAGGTTTTCCCAGGTTTTGGGGGCAAAAGTAAGGGGGTCGGCATATACACGGGTCGGCTTATAGACGAGTATATACGGTAAGTGAAAACAAATTGGATAAACAGTGAGAGTTCTTTCAATGTAATACTTAATACACCTTTTGCCAGACAACTTAAATATTCCCCATCCTAATAAAAAAAACAAAAACAGAATTAACAATGCTGTTCTGAAAAAGTGAAAAAAAAAGTACTGTGCAAATATGCTCTGAAACTTGCTTGGGGTTAGAAGAAACATTGGCCAGGGTTACAGAAATAGAGCAGAGAGTTTAAAGCGTAAAGTTTATCCTATCGAGAACACCATAGACATAGGCAAGGGTTTAACTAGCGTCAGCATTCAGGCTGACAAATCTGTCAAAAACTTAGTCTCTGGCAGGCTGAGCACATAGCGTTATCGACATGTACCGGATGCCTGTTCATCTCTATGGATATCTGATGTTTAGCGCAGCTGCTGACTCCACATACAAGACTCGGATATGCACTATTGCAGAGTGCATAGGAAACGCGGTTTGCAGCGTTTTCCTGTGCTGTCTGCATTAGCGCATATCTGGTCCTAGTGAGTGGAGCCGGCGGCTGCTCTAAGCATCAGGTATCCATAGAGATGCATAGGCAGGTGGCGCATAGCGTTACATGACATGAACGCTATGCGCTCAGCCTCTCAGAGACTAAGGCTTAGTTCACCTCTATGCTGCCTCTGCACTTGCCTGCCCTGTGCTAGCACAAATGCAAGCGCAGGTGCATTTAGAGGCAAGTGCAGGAAAGCGCATAGGCGCATGCATGCACTGCTCTTGCGCTCGCCTGCGCTGGGTGCCCCATTACCTGCTATGGCTGAGCACAGCTGAGCTCAAGAGATGAAATTCCGGAAGCGCGAGTGAGAATAAGCTGACATCACCATGCATGCGCTTCTCCTGATGCACCCAGAAACGTCACAATTCGTGTTTCTGGGTGCATCTGGCCAAGCGCATGTGTGGTGACGTCAGCTTATTCTCACTCGAGCTTCCAGGTTTTCGTCTCTTGCGCTCAGCTGCGCTCGGCCATAGCAGGTAGTGGTGGCACCGAGCGCAGGTGAGCGCAAGAGCAGTGCATCCATGTGCCTATGCACTTGCCTGCACTTGCCTCTAAATGCACCTGCGCTTGCATTTGCGCTAGCATAGGGCAGGCAGGGCAGGCAAGGGCAGACGTAGCATAGATGTGAAAAGGGCCTAAGATTCGGCAGGCTGAGGGCTGATGCTAGTTAAACCCTAGCCATTGGGAGACTTATAGGTTATGAAGATGTTATTTGCCTTGACTAATTTTTCAGGGGAGCACTGCATGACCTCTCAGTCTGCCAAGACCAATGTGGTGTTCACCACATGGAGAGAGTTTACTACTTAGTCCCCTCTTAAAGGCATCTGACCCAATCAACTAGTCCTTCAACTTTGTGATGCAAAAGAGCCAAAAAATCACAAACATGTTTCTGCAAATAGAGTTCTGGTTTGGTCATATATATCCTAAGTCACTTGACATATATTTTTAGAATTGCTCGTTCCCCCCATAAGTGGCACTTGAAGCCATACTCTCTTCTTCTGTGTAAAATCTATATGCATAGAGATAGGGCAGAAAATCAGACTTAGGCTGGTTTCACATATGCATTTTTCAGCATCTAGCAAGGATCCTGCTCTTTTTCTAAAACCGGAATGCAAACCAGATCCTGTTAGTGCCCATTGAATTTCCTGTGTTTGCATTCGGTTGCATCACATTTAAGATAGAAGCCATTTTTTTAACCACGTACGAGTACTCAAAATGTTGTGTATTTTTGGGGTCGTTAAAAACCAAGGCCCGACCAGATGCAGTATGAACCAACATAAATTAAAATGGAAGTGAATGGGTGCCGAATCCGGTTTTACCAAATCAGACAGGATCCGGTACAACTGGATCTAATATGCCGACTGAGCATATGGGTCTCACTAGAAGTTACATAGATAGCAAGACAGATAGATAGACCTTACTAGTTTCCCGATCTCCCACTGCATGCTTCTAGGGCTGTTCATTAAGCTTCATGAATATTCACTGCACTGATCTGCAACCGCCAATCACATACACTCACTCTCTGTGAGAACATCTGTGATTGGCTGTTGCATCCAGATTGCGCCCTCAAAATCTGTACTGGTCTCTGTGCTTGGTTGCCATACACATTAATGTGTGGCAACCAACCTGCCGTCATAGTCTGTAAAATAAATAAATAAAGAATGGGGAAATAATGTGTAGAGGTCATCGTCATTTTTCATTCTAAGCACAGATAAAGCATACAGCTGCGGGCTGCAACCTCCAGCTGCCTAGTTTTATCTTGGCTGGCAATTTTTTTTTAGTTATTTAAAAAAAAAAAAAAAAAATGTGTCGACAGGGTGCAGAAAGCCACATATGTGAATCCAGCCTCATACCCAAATAATGAATAAATTTCTAGCTATTATTTTTACTCACTATTGGTTGTTAATCAGAATAATGCAGGCATGTGCATAGCTATCAGGTGGGAGGGGCAAAGGGGGCATATTCCTCAGGCCCTTTACTTCAAGGAGCACTCCTGGAGCTACCATTACGCCTATCTGTGCACGCCAACACAGTTAAACCAGGCCTGCAAAGCATACAACTCACAGACTGCATGCAACCTGCTTAAACATGTTGTGTTCTTGTCTTTCTATATACAACTGTATTCACATCTTTTGGAAGTGAATAGAGTTCAACACTTTAGTGCAGGGACAGGATTAGGAACAGACGAACAGTCATCCTCTCCCGCCCGAACGTGTAGCATCTTGATGATGTCAGAATGTTGTCATCTTATCACACTGTTGCTGTCATCAACTCGGCAGCGCAGAGGAGGCAAGGACTTGAAGGGAATCAGTAAGTGTTTCATGGAGGAGTAAAAGATTAAAAAACCTAATGTAGGAGGGGACGGGGGAGTTATGTTACTATTATTACTGCTATAGGGGCACCTTCTGGGAAAACAGGAAAATATTAAAGGTGCGACACAGTATGCGGAGGGGCAGCATGGCTGGGACATTATGGATAGTAGCAGTGTGGGGGCATTATGGATAAGAGCAAAGTGGGGGGACATTATGGATAAGAGTAGTGTGGGGAGACATAATGGATAGGAGCAGTGTGGGGGGACATTATGGATATGAGGAGTGTGGGGGATACATAATAAATAGAAGTGTGTGGAGACAATAGGGATAGGAGCCATGTGGAAGGGATATTGTGGAGAGGGGTAGTGTGGGAGTTGTAGGATCATGTACAACAAGTGTATATGAGGCTGACCTAATACTGCAATTAATCACTGTACTAAGCTAGGTGATGTATTCCTATGCTGACCATGGTTCTGGCGATGTATTCATGTACTGACAGTGGTTTTGCTGATTTCTTCATTTAGTGATGGTCGTACTGGCTCTGTAGTAGTGTACTGATGGTAGTTCTAGCACTTAATTCATGTGCTGGCAGAGGTTTTGATATTATATATATGTAATGACAGTAGTTCTGGTGCTGCACTCATGTACTGAGGGTGGTTCTGGCAGTGCATTCATGTTCTGGCAGTGGTTCTGGTGCTGAATTCAGATATTGACTGTGGTTCTGATCATGTAGTAATCCATAATGTGG
Organism: Allobates femoralis; assembly: GCA_033576535.1. Lineage (NCBI taxonomy): Eukaryota > Metazoa > Chordata > Amphibia > Anura > Aromobatidae > Allobates > Allobates femoralis. The sequence continues at coordinate 60,332,267 of JARQOC010000008.1, read as the reverse complement.
TTTGGAGCCCAGTCAGAAGTTTCACACCTTGCCTCTCCTAAGGTGAACTAATGTACAGAAAAATATGGACAAAATATTAATGGGAAGTGATCCACTGGATGTATAATTTATATCTGACTTTGTGAAATGATAATAGCATTGCCTTTGTCTAGAATTTTCATCTTTGTAAAGGTCAGTAGATGTTGATATCTGTATGGCTTTTTCTTAAACAAAGCCTACTGTTATTTCATACTCCCTTGTTCTGTTTCCCAAGAACTTTACGAGTTGCATTCCTCCGTTTTCTTTCAGCTAGTTCGGAAGATCTACAGAGGGAACTATTTTCTCTAATTGTTTCGATTCCTGTAATTTGTGCTTGCAGTTTAAGGCAAATTTAGGTCAATTGTTTGTGTTTCCTGCTGAGGTTTCTTTTTAAATCTAATGAAGCCATTTTGTGTGTAACCTCGTCATTCCAAAAATCCACCATAATTAGTGAGATTGGAAGGCTAGATGTGATTGCAATGATCTGACAGATGATGAGACAGCTCTAATGCTTCATCCACAGTCTTTATATCATACAATCATTTAACCTTGTGCCGCCACACAGCAATGAAACTGCTTCCAGACAATATCTGAGAACAATTCAGCACAGTGCACACCCTATCATGAGGGCACAAAGCAAATCACTGAGACTGGAGCTTCATATACATGACACTAAACTGTAGGAAGACATTACAGTTCTGCATCTCAGCATCTACCTCCCATGCCCGGTGTAGCTTTATTATACATATTGTAAACACTTTAATGGAACTAATTGATTTACAAAGTGCAACTTATTCAGCAAAGTTGAATGGAGTGAATAATACATAGTGCTCAGAATTTCATACCTCAATAGACAGATAAAAATACTTTTTAAGCCTGGAACTTTTTCTTACTGCCTCATCATTTTATAAGTCCATCATAGGCTATGGTCACACCATCGTTAATCTTCCCCTGCGCTGAAAACTTAGAAATATTCTGCTGAAGCACATAGCATTAACGCTATGCGCTTCAGCAGAGTATTCCTACATTTTCAGCGCAGGGGAAGATTAACGGTGGTGTGACCCTAGCCATAGTGATAGAGATATTGGAAGTCTATGTATAGCGACTGCAACACCATTCACAGCTGTAACTTGAAACTTCTGGGCTACAATTTAAAAACTAAGACAGGATCCCTCAGCGAACATGTGTTATTTATGATACGAGTGATTTAGGAATCTTAGGGCCCCTTAGGCAATAGGGCCAGGGTGCAGCTACTACTTCTGCATCCACAATAACTAAATCCTCAACACCTTTGCTCATTGGTCAGGGTCACACATACCATTATTTTTTGGCTTAAATCTGTTTTTGGGAACATTTTGGACATTTTTTTTCAAAGTCTAAAAACGCATATGCGTTAACGCACGTGTGCATGTGTTTTTAAAAAAAACGCATGCGTTTTTCTGCAGCATCCCAAAAATGCTGCTAGCTGCGTTTTTTGGGTGCAGTAAAAAAAGCACATGCCTTTTTTTTAACATCTGGCCCTATGGGAGACGCATGCGTTAACGCATGGTACATATAGGCCCCATCCGTTAACGCATGCGTGTTTGGTGAAAAAATGACTAAGTCCAAAACTTTCCGAAAAACGTCCTGACCTCAGGGGACACTATTGGCACCCTTAGAAAACCAGATCTGGTTTTCTAAGGGTTTAAAAAAAGCGCATGGGCATGTGTAACCCTGGACATAGGGACCAACATCCAACCTTTAATGCAGTTTTTTCTTTTGCTATTCATGCTCTACTCTAGAAAGGCAAACAAAGTGAAGTTTACATGCTTAAAGCTGTCACAATGGCCTCATTCGCACAGAGGATTTGTGCTGCTTTTTGTTGATCCTTTTTTTGTAGATCCTTTTTTTGCAAAACAACATCACAAACGCATCATCCGCCTGTGTTGCTCTGTTTTTGGGGGACACAGACAGACACACACACTTTATTACCCTCCCTGGCGATACCATGGTGAGTCCCGGTGATGTCTTCCTTCTGGGCACTGGCAGCACCTGTAAGTAGTTAAGATTAAGAGTACTGACAGGACTTGTCCCCATGTGACTCTCAGGCTGACTCACATTGGCAGGTCCTGTCAGTACCATGCCGCAGGTCCTGCCGATACCTGGAAGGAAGACATCGTCGGGGGGGAGTAAGTAATGGAGCGTTGATGGTGTGGAAAGAGCTGCAGAAAAATATACAGCAATATTTGACATGCACATTACTTTCTGGATGCGCTATCTGCACCACTAACGCTGCAGTCATTAATGCTCATTTCTGCACAGAAAATTGAAGATCTCAGTCACTTTGCTTACAGACGCAGTGGCTGATCCTTTTTTGGTGCAGTTTAAAAAAAAAAGCAGCATCAAAAATGTCCAGTGTGAACATAGCCTAATAGTAGTAGTATAAAAATTTGGGGAAGACTATGGCTAGGGTCACACTTGGAAGGGAAATTGCGGTTACCGCATCCTGATCCGGATGTGGTAAGCGCAATTGCCTTCAGACACATTTTTTTCACAAAATGTGTCCTGCAAACCGCAATGCGGTAACCGGATTGCTCAGGAGGTGTAATCCAGAGCAATCCGGTTACCGTATGCTTTGTTCATCCCTGCTGCTGCAGCGATGAACAAAGGGTTAATGTTAATAATAGATGTGGGCAACATGTCTCTAGGGGGTGGCCACCCCCACTAGAGACATGCTGTCCACTCAGGTGGCCATGTGAGGGGTTAATGTGGGCATTTATAGTATTGCCGGCTATTGTCTACATTTTCAATTTTATGAATGAACCCAGCGGCTCCTTGCTGTGTAGTAGATATAGTATGAAATGTACGTACTGTATGAGCCGCTAGCCTTGGTCCTGAAAGCATTAACATTAGGTCTATTGCGGTGTGCTGCCCATAGACCTAATGTTAATGCTTTCAGGATCAAGGCTAGCGGCTCATAGAGTACGTACATTACGTACTGTATGTCCTACACAGTGAGGAGACGCCGGGTTCATTCATATAATTGAAAATGAGGACAATAGCCGGCAATACTATAAATGCCCACATTATCCCCTCACATACCCACCTGAGTGGACATCATGTCTCTAGGGAGGGTGGCCACCCCCTAGAGACATGTTGCCCACATCTATTAACATTTAACCCTTTCTTCATCCCTGCGGCAGCAGGAATGAACAAAGCATACGGCTGCCGCAGGTATACACATGTGCCTTGCGGCAGCTGCAGTAGCTCCCGTAGGAGCCCATTATAGCAAGCATGCTGCGGTTTGCAAACCGCTGCGAAAACTGCAGCCTTCAGGATTTTTACTGCAGGCTGCAAATCCGCAAGTGGTAACCGGATTGCATGTAGTGCAATCCTGTTTACATAATAGGCTCCTATGGGCAGCGGTTCCTGATCCGGTTTTGAGCTTTTTAACAGCTCAAAACCGGATCAGGATCTGAAATTTTAACCGCAAATGTGACCATAGCCTATGGCTAGGGACACATTTAGAAGGCACATTGCAATTAATTTCATGTGCCTTCAGACACATTTTGCCTTCAAAATGTGTCCCTAAAGCTGCATCCGGTAACCGGATTGCTTATAATGTGCAATCCGGTTGCCAGATGCTTTGTACATCCCTGCGGCTGCAGGGATGAACAAAGGGTTAATGTTAATATAATATGTGGACACCATGTCTCCAAGGAGTGCCCACCCTCCCTAGAGACATGTTGCCCATAAAGGGCGGCACATGAAGGGTTAAATTGCTTTATTATGGTATCGCCATCTTCTGCTGGCTTTTACTATTTTATCAATGTAAGACGGCGGCTCCTCACTGTAAGGAGGATTACCAGTACGTAATGTGCGTAAGCACATTACAGGGCAGCATCCTCAATAAGGAGCTAGCCCTGCTGCTTACGCAAATTGCATACTGTACATGCTTGCTATCCATGGTGCTGAAAGCTTTAACATTAGTTCTATGAGCAGCACACCGCCATATGCTGCCCTGTAATGTGCTTTCGCACATTGCGTACTGTATATCCTCCTTACAGCAAGGAGCCGCCGCTTTTCATTGATAAAATAGTAAAAGCCGACAAAAGCTGGCGATACTGTAATAAAGCAATTTAACCCTTCATATGCCACCATATATAGACAGCATGTCTCTAGGGAGGGTGGAGACTCCCTGGAGACATGGTGCCCACATATTATATTAACATTAACCCTTTGTTCATCCCCGCAGCAGCAGGGATAAACAAAGAATCCGGCAACCGGATTGCAAATTATGAGTAGGGAGGAGCAAGTATACTCGCTACTATTCGGTATTCACCGAATAGTAGCGGTATTCGGGCTACTAGCTACTCTCCGAGTACTTATGTGTACTCGGGAGTAGCGAATAGTCCTAATACTTTCGTAGTGTATCTATAGATACAATGCGAAAGTAGCCTAAAAGTGAGTAAAAGTTGTTAAATATAATAAACTTACATACTCACCTGTCCGACGCCTGCACCAGGACCGGCAGAGAAGCCATCTGATTGCTGGACAAGGACCTATGAATACCAGCCAATCAGATGGCCGGTAGCGATTTGGCCAATCAGATGGTGCCACATCACAACCACATGATCGCTAGCGGCCACCTGATTGGCCAGTTTGCAAGGTCCTAGATGTACTGTCAGGACCCTGCAAACTGGCCAATCAGGTGGCTGCTAGCGATGACGTGGTTGTGACGTGGTGCCATCTGATTGGCTGGTAGTCACAGGTCCTTGTCCAGCGATCGGAGTCCTGGTCTGCCAGTCCCGGTGCAGGCGTCGGACAGGTATGTAAGTTTATTATTTTTAACAACTTTTACTCACATTTAGGCTACTTTCGCAGTGTATCTATAGATACACTGCGAAAGTATACGTACTCGCTATACTCGCAACGAGTAGCGAGTACCGGTACCTACTCGTTGCGAGTACAGCGAGTACGAATATTAAGGTACTCGCTCATCCCTAATTACGAGCAATCCAGTTACCGGATGGGCTCCCATAGGCGCCCATTATAGCAGCCTTGCTGCGGTTTTGAAACCGCCCCAAAAAACATTGCCTGCATGATTTTTCACGCAGGCAGTGAAACCAGAATGCGGGAACCAGATTGCATTAAGTGCAATCTGGTTTCATAATGGGCACCTATGGGCTGCGGATCCAGATCTGGTTTTGAGCATTTTTAATGCTCAAAACCGGATCTGGATGGAAAATAAAAACGCTAATGTGACCCTAGTCTATGATAGACCACAGCGACTGTTACTATGCAGTAATATTTAAACGGAGTCAAAAGTCCAAACTGAGAGCATAAACTAAGCAAATAGCCATAGAGTACAAATAATCCTTATAAAAATCACACCTTTGAGCCCTGACAAATTGTTGCCTTTACACCTGTTTTTTTGGTCTAGCTTTGTGTGCTTTCTGCTTTTTATCTAGTTTGCACTCCATTCATTATTCTATTTGCACCTTTCTAAAGTCTATTTTATATGTGTTCGCCTATTTTTTGTCTGCTTTTTGGGCAGAGTTTAATAATTCCAGATGTTTTCCAGCTGATTCATCACAAAATTTGGCTCATCTCTGCACCAGTCACCCATTGGTGTACTTTTATGTATGTTTTACAAAAGCTGCATCTATCTGTGACATTTTGAAAAAGATGCATCTTTATTTGCTCAAAAAGTTGAAAAATGTTTAATGACAGTGAAAGCACTTTTTCACCTTATGTCAAATTTATGAAACGCATGTGGCCTTTTGATCAATTTGGTGCACTAAACGTCAACAAATATCTCAAGGCAAAAAAAGTGATTTGAAAATAAAAAGCTTACATGAATCTGGGCTGAAGTCCTTTGGTCACTGCCTTCATTCTGCAGAAACTATAATTTAATAACTAATATTGTATATAAATGTAATAACTAATTAGAATGCTTGGTGCACCTGTGGCGCCCCGCAACGAGTGCGTCACAGGAAGGTATTGCATCTCTAAAAGAAGAGGCAATATCGTCCGTCTCAGGGGTGAACAAGTTAAATCCAGAGCTCCATGTACCACATGCTCACTCAGAGGCAGAGGACCAATTAGGTCGTGGTGGGAGGAGTGTAAGGTGTAGTGTGGGGGAAATTAGGAGAAGAAGTAAGGAGAACAAGAGGAGAACAAGAAGGAGGAGAACGTGGGAGAGACAGGCTCAAGGACGGAGGTACAGACCAGTCTAACCAAGAGGGCACCAACAAACGGTGACCAAGACAAGAAAGCGGGCAAATAGCAAAAGCAACGGGTCCAAAGACACCCATGCACAGTCCTACCGGACACCGGTTCCGAGGCAGTCAGTCGTCTGCCGCTGTTCTGCAAAACCGGAGTGACGGAGTAGCTACAGCCACGATCCCAGCAGTCTTCCCAGCGGGGTACCCACCATTGGGACTCAGGACCCTTTACAACCAGCTTGGAAATCAGGCTAAAGTAATCCAATAGAGGTCCTCCCAGTACCCTGACCTGGTACAACAAGGCAGCAACGGCAACAAGAATAGGACAGATAGTAACAGAAGGAACACTGTGGAGCTCTGGACAGAGACTGTTCACCACTGGGACCGCCTGTTCCGTTACCTAAAGAACTGTGTTACCGTGTACCACTCAAGTAAAGACCCGTTACAGAGGAGCATTGTATCAGTGCATTTCTTCCAGAATTGTTATTAACCCTTGCATCCATCAAACCCTCTGAGCTGCCGTATTCCACTCAGTGCAGCTCCTGGCTCCGGGGACTACTGCTCATCCTGTGGGGAGCATCCCATCTAGCTGCCGCACATCCCCCGGAGGCCCAAGCAGCGCTGGTGCCATCACCGGACACCCACAGGTGGCGTCACGAGACAATCAAGACTTTATCCCAATCCCCTACCCCTTCTATTTGACCACCGGGCCCCACAGCCTCAGGCACGGAACTGTGACAAGTAGGGATGGGCGAATCTACTCGCTAGAACTCGTTACTCGGCGAGTAGTAAGGGACTCGCAGGACTCGGTACTCTGCGAGTTTCCCAGTGATTACTCGCACAGTAAACGAGTCCAATGCAAATCAATATCAATCCTAGTTTTGTCAAAGACGCTGACAAAACTAGGATTGCCTTTGACTTGCATTAGACTCGGCTACTGTGCCAGTGATAGCAGGGAAACTCGCAAAGTAACTGCTGTTACTTTGCGAGCCGAGTCCAGCTGTCTTCTCTGTGCAGGCTGCCGCAGCTCCAGGGTCCTAGAGCCCGCCTGCTCACAGAGATGATGTAGCAGAGCTGCGATTGTTCTCAGTCTGCTCATTCCCTGTGCATAGACATCTATATCTATGCACAGGGGATGTAGCAGAGAGGACATCGCGTTTTGGACTACGTTGGACGGAAGAGGATTTTTTTAATTAAAGATGGAGTCCCTAATGGCTTTTTTTTTTTATTTCTAATAAAAAATTTTCTCTGTGTTGTATCTTTTTAACCCTTTATTGGAGATTCTTAGTGGCTGGGTCAAACGTGGCCTGACATTAAGAATCTCGGGCTTAATACCAGCTTGTATAACAAAGCTGGTATTAACCCCTTTATTACCCAGCGTGCCACCGCCACCAGGGCCGCTGGAAGAGAGGGGTTCAGCGCCAGAGGATGGCGCTTCAATGAACGCGCCATCTTCTGGGGCGGCTGCGGGCTGCAATTTGCAGCGGGGGGTGCCCAGAAAGCTTGGGCCTCCCTGCACTGCGGATTCCAGCCCCCAGCTGCTTAACTGTACCTGGCTAGACATAGAAATTGAGCGGAGCCACACGCATTTTTTTTTTTTATTTCATGAAATTCATGAAATAATTTAAAAAAAGGGCTCCCCTATATTCTTGTGTCCGGCCAGGTACAAATAGGCACCTGGGGTTGGAGGCAGCCCGTCGCTGCCTGCTGGATCCGGCTGGTTCCAGAAATACGGCGAAGCCCACGTGAAATTTTTTTCTGACAAATCCATAAAACAATATAAATAAAAGGGACTGCATCTTTATTAACCCTGGACCATGGGCGAGGGGTTAATAAAGATGCAGTCCCTTTTTTAGGATTGTTTTATTGATTTTTCAGAAAAAAAATTACATGGTCTTCGCCGTATTTCTGGAACCAGCCGGATCCAGCAGGTAGCGACGGGCTGCCCCCAACCCCCAGGTGCCTATTTGTACCTGGCCAGACACAAGAATATAGAGGAGCCCTTTTTTTTTATTATTTCATGAATTTCATGAAATAATTAAAAAAAAATGCGTGGGGCTCCGTGCAATTTCTATGTCTAGCCAGGTACAGCTAAGCAGCTGGGGGCTGGAATCCGCAGCGCAGGGATGCCCAAGCTTTCTGGGCACCCCCCCGCTGGAAACTGCAGCCCGCAGCCGCCCCAGAAGATGGCGCGTTCATTGAAGCGCCATCCTCTGGCGCTGAACCCCGCTCTTCCAGCGGCCCTGGTGGTGGTGGCACGCTAGGTAATAAAGAGGTTAGGGACAGCTTTGAATTATCAGCTGGCCCTAAGCCCGAAATTTATGGCGGTCACGCCAATATTAGACATGACCGCCATGAATTTCTATTAAATTGTTTTAAAAAAAACACAACACAGAGAAAATTTTTTATTAGAAATAAAAAAAAAAGCCATTAGGGACTCCATCTTTAATTAAAAAAATCCTCTTCCGTCCGACGCAGTCCAAAACGCGATGTCCTCTCTGCTACATCCCCTGTGCATAGATATAGATGTCTATGCACAGGGAATGAGCAGACTGAGAACAATCTCAGCTCTGCCTAATCAGGCAGCAGGCGGGCTCTAGGACCCTGGAGCTGCGGCAGCCAGCACAGAGGAGACAGCCGGACTCTTATCTGTGTGAGTTTCCCAGCGATTACTTGCACAGTAAACGAGTCCAATGCAAATCAATGGCAGAGACTCTGACAAAACTAGGATTGCTTCAGGCTGAAGCTTCCGAGACACATCTGTGATTTGTAAATCGCATACTACTCGCTATTACTCGCTTCCCCATTCATTAACATTGGACTCGCTAGACTCGCAACGAGTAGCGAGTCCCGGGCTCGGACTCGCTAGAGTTAAGCGATTCCGAGTAATTTAGGATTCGCCCATCACTAGTGACAAGTGAAGCATCGCCTGAGACCTGAGAACCCGGCAACGGTGAATCACACCACTATACCATTGTTATGGCCAAGAAACTCAGTGCACACTGGTGTTGCATGCCACTGCACACCCCACTAGTGATAGAACTCTCTGGTCTGCCTGGCGTGAGTACTGTCTGCAGAAAAGCTGAAACAAGATAGCTGTCACGATCTCCACACTGTCCTTGTATGCTATGCTACTATTATGTGGAGGCTGTCAGTCTGTTTTGGTTGTGCTGGGTCTGTGCTGCAATCATCTGTGTTCACTTCCCTTGATTAGTCCTCTACTTAAGCATGTTAGCTCCTCCATCCAGTGTCAATCATACTCTTGCTGTTCCCTGTGTGAGACTGGTCCCTCTTTGCTCTGTGCCTGACCAAGCCAGACTTTATTCCCTTACGTGGACTTTTGACCATTTGCATTTTAACGGACTACTCTTTTGCCTCCTCCCTGTAAACTGTCTTGTCTTTCTGGTTTTCCTGACCCGGCTCGAAAATTGGACTTAGTCTCTGACTACCCCTTGTTGAACTGCGCCATTTCCTGGACCTGACCTTGGATCATTTGACCTCCCTTTACTTATTCAAATATTATTACTATCTGTAATTGTAGTCTTTCTCTTCACTTGTGAGACTAGTTATTACTGTAGTGACTCACGTCATAATAGTGCTGTCAATAACCAGTGAGGGAAGCGGAGCACGCATAACCAAAGGTGTAGTAAACCCAATGGCCACACTAAGAGTGCACTAAACCCTCATAGTAGCATCTTTCATCAAACTTCAGTTTCCACAGAATAGAGCGGACTGGACCACCCTGTAGGAAAGTATAATAAAAGCTCTTTTTTTTGCCTTGCAGAGCGGATTGGGGGCATAAATACACCATTCCAGATTGCTGTAAACAAGGGTTAAAAGAAGGCTTACAAATGTTGGTTGTACTATATATGGGGATAATCTGATAAAAGGTTGCTTTTAAACCGGTACATAAAGACAGTTATGGTAGAGTATGAAAGAAAATAGTAGCTTTGGATTGGCACTCCCAACTGGTGAAACATATCCGCTGGGTTTATACCGATGTTAACATTCTGGATGGTTTTATAGGGCAATTATAGATTGGAAAAGAGCAACAGCTGGAATATACAGAAAATATAAAAGTAAGGTCAGCATTATTCTCGTATATGATAGGGAATGTGCTTGAAAGATCAAAAAATATGAGGGACATAACCACACAAGAATTGTAGAATCATGTAATGTACACTGTATAGGTTTTTCATCTAAGTTTTCCACAGGTTCTGGATACCGGGTGACCACTCACAATGTTCAGTCACGTTTGAGCCTCAGCGTTTTTTCACTGCTCAGATGGCACTGAGTAGGTGAGTAATATGACAGCTAAACAGTGACCACTGTACATCATGGAAAGACACACTGTAAACCTCATATGGACAGTATTGGTTAAGAGGAGAGTACATATGAGAAAACTGAGAACACTGTCTTAATTCTTTAGTTTACATCTCAGGAAATAATAAAAAAAAAACATCCAGTCCTTAAAAGGTTTTAAGGTTTAGGAAATACAGCTTCAAATGAGTGACAACACAAGATAAATTACTTGTCACAGTCATGAAAAATTAGGCTAAAATTCAGAAGTAGTATATGAAAAAAAGTTGTATGAGGATGCTAAATTAGGAGACCCACGGCCAGTCTGTGCATTGTGGTCTGTGTATTGACCGATTTTCATAGATGTCATAGAGGCCTTCCTGTTCCCCAAAGAATAAAATGGCTAACAAACAATCAGGTGCTACTAATAAAATGGCCTTTGTTTAAATGTTCATCAAAAAGTGTAGTGCTGGCATCACTGCATGGTCCAGCTCCCTCACGCACTCACCACCACGGCAGCCCATGTGTTCCTCCTGGCCCAGCTCTAAACTCGAAGGGCCTGTGTATGTTGTCCAGGTCTCCTGGCAGTATGCTTTGGATCCCTAATTCTTAAAGAGGCAACACATGTTCTCTAGAAGTGTCCCCATCCTATAGCTGGAATGCATTGATGATTTAAGATACCCTACTAGGGAGGTGTCTGAGCAACTTCAGAATCTAGTCAGCTCTTGACCAACTATTACATTGTCTGGTCTATGTTCCTGAACAAGCCTGAGTACATGAACCCATCATGTGACCCTGAACCAGCCTGTGTACCTGAACTTGTCCTGTGACCCTGAACCAGACTATTTACCTGAACTCATCCTGTAACCCATCACCAACCTGTGTACCTGAACACATCCTGTGACCCTAAACCAGCTTGTGTACCTGAATCTGTCCTGTGACCCTGAATCAATCTATTTCCCTGAACCCATCTGGTGACCCTGAACAAGCCTGTGTGCCAGAACCTGTCCTATGGTCCTGATGAACCAGTCTGTGTACCTGAACTCATTATATGACCCAGAACCAACCTGTGTTCCAGAACCTATCCTGTTTCCCTGAACCAGTCTGTTACCCTGAACCTGTCCCGCTGTGTCTCAGTACCCATTCTGCCTCATATTCCCAGTCTGTACCTGTGTCCTTGACCCTGGGGTTAGCTGACTGGCTGCTATCTGTGGCTCAAACCTAACTTTACCATCTCAGACTCTACTGAAAACCAGGTCATTGCTTAGTCACACCCCTCTAGGGTGAGCCAGGTCTGTGGTGCAGTGGGTCCACACCCACCAGCGGGACCGCAAGTGTGACCACTTAGGCTTTATTCACATATCAGTATTCTTGATCAGTATTTCATTACTATTTGTCTAGTAAAACCAAAAGTGTCTCTAATACACAGAATAGGTGTCAATCTTTCAATTCTAGTTTTTCTCTGTAAATTCTGGCTTAGTACCTTCACTATCCTCTGTGTCTTTGCTTGTGCCTCCTTACTATCCTTGTGCCGTCCTGCACAATCCACTTGTCTACCATGCCCGATGGGTGCTATGAGGTACCCTTCTTCTCTAAGGGGCTCAACTCGGTTTAGTGGTTCTAGCGGGGCTGCATGCTCTGGACCTGATCGGGGCTGCTTTGGGCACACGTGCGACCTACCGGTATTGACGGCTAATGGTTAGACTCACCTGCACCGTGACTCAAAGCCAGTACCCTGTTGTGGATCAGGATTCCCTTGGGCTGTGATAAGGTCCGGCACTGGGTTTCCTCCTTCCGTTTGGGTCATGGCTCCTTTTCAGGTGCCCTCCCTGTGGTGTCCCTGTAGGACTTGTCTTTCTGCTTTGTCCCTCAGACTAGACTCAATCTGTCTGTGTGTTTCCCGCTCCTTCTTCCCTAACACTCCTCCCACCGGGATCAGTTACTCTGGTAACGGGTGGCCAATTGGTCCCCTATGCTAGCTGTAGGGATGCTGTGATAAGAGCCTTAGGAGAACTTTACACTCCCCAATGACAGGAATACTACACACTCAGTTACAGGTGCTGTACCCCTACTGTGGCGCACTGACCAATGGGGCACGACATTATCAGCAATAGTCTGAGAAAGGCCATTGTTGCTGTTCAACAAACTTGAAATGGTTATGTGGCACCCCAGGGTTAATGTACCACAGTAACATCACCAAGGGTTAATTCCCCACACAACCCACAACACTACACTAGCACCTCCAGGCCAGAAGGGGGAGCTAAAGCTGCTTCCCTATATATTCTGGGTGGAGGGGATGTGGCAGTTAGTTCAGTTCCTGGGAGGACTGAGGGAAAGGACCTGGGTGTAAAAGGGCTGCGTTAGGCTCACCCCACGGTCCCCTGTCCAGTTCCAGGCCAGCCATGGTCTGAGGAACAGGAGAAGAAGAGGAACACACCCGGGACACGGAGTTACCCTAAACTCACACCGGAGAAGCGCAAAGACCGGATACCGTATCCACAATTGTGCCTGAAAACACCTGATAAGTGAAGTTTATATATCTTCACTGTACCACAGCGAAGCAACACGGCGGGGTCAGAAACACAAAGATAAGACTCAAGTTGCCTAGCAAGTTTAGTACCAGTGAGGAGAGACAGGGCCGGCAGCCTAGCTAAAGCGGCAGCAGGGCCACACACACAGCGCAGGAGTAGGAAGCCAAGGACCCGGCCAGGGTGGGAGCAACCCGGCCCCGGTACAGACTCCAGGGACAATATCTACTGAATACCATCTGCAGTAAAGACTTGGAAAACAATAAAACTGTGAGCCTGTGTAATCCTTGCGCTCGAGCCCTACTCTCCCTCACAAACTGTTATCATCTCTACCACTACCCCTACCTTGCATCATCCATAGACTATCATCACCACTGCCCCAGGGAACCAGGCTCTGCCCGTGGAGAACCATTACATCACCAGCTGCCAAACATCATCCCCAGAGGTTCTGCAGCAGCGGTGGTCACCGTGACCACATACCACGGGTGGCGTCACGACTATATCCCCTGTAAATAACCCCCAAACCCATTAATTGTGGGCTCAGGACATGGTCCAGACCAAGACTGCCGTGATAACCCCCGTGATACCCCGGTCCGGTACCGAGTACCCCATCCCAGTGGGCTCCACATTTAAAATGTAATTTCTAAATATTTTGAAGCCCATTATTCTATTGTAAGAATGATTATTCACAAGTGGAAAACATTCAAGAACATGACCAAGAACAATTCGATTAATTCCATTGTTATAAGCAGGTCCTAACAATGCATTTCTTTAGACTAGCCTATCACCTCACCTCACTTATCTAACGATCCCCATTCTGCCCTTTTCCAAAATCTGACCTCTTGTACCATCTTTCTACACCCCCATGCATTTTATAGCACTTTATCTGTACATGTACAGATCCTGGCTGGTGACCGTTTCATGCAGCGTTATGTGAATCCCCTATTTATTATATTGATGGCTGGACCATATATGATGGCACTTTTTACCATTTACCTTTTGTGCCTCCATTATTTCCTCATAGATTGTAAGCTTTCAAACAGGAATCTCACTCCTCCTGGTATTTGTTGAATTCTGTTACTATGTATTGTCTCATATTGTCTGTACATGTCCCCTCTAAATTGTAAAGTGCTGTGGAATATGTTTGGAACCATATAAATAAAATGCATATTATTATTATTCAAGACTGTTTACAATCTTTACAGGAGTGGACATCCAGCATATTCATCCCAAAGTCAGACAATGTAATTCTCAGAGAAACTGCAAAAACCCTAATGGTACCTTTACACGCCGCCACAACAGGATGGATACCAACGGCTACTTCACGTGCACGAGCACGCCCGAACGGTTACCAACGGGAAACGCACCCTCTTTACACGCCGCCACAAGGTGCGCTACGCTACGCTACATCTACAGCTAGCTACATCGCCGGGTGTCTAAAGTAGCCATCTGTAGCCCATCGTACGTCATTTACACACCGCTACAACCAGCTACTATGGGCGTACCTGTTGCAGCAGGGACAGCACATAGGCGTGCTACAATTGTGGATTACGAGAATTCCGTACGCTGATAGGACAAAGCAATAATACCATGATTGGCCAGGCATCGCAGGAGGCTGATTAATACTTGACGCTCGAGCAATTGTGTAGTGTGACTCGTCAGCTCCTTAAATATGCCGCCCTGTGCGGCGACAACCAATCGCAACGCAGGAGCTTCCTCCAATGATCGCAGATGGGGCGCGGTAACACGGAGCCTGGGTGATGCCTTAGCTACATTGCAGCTACATCGCCGGGTGTCCACAGTTCCCTTCCGTAGCTTCTTTACACGCCGATACAGCTCGCTACAATCGGCGATGTAGCCATCTGTTTATGGGCAGTGCACGGATACAGAGGTATCTGTAGCCGGCTGTGTCGTCCCGTCTTCACACGCCGCTATTACGGATGATATTGGCGCGACAAGCTACAATCGTAGCCTGTAGCAGGTTGTATGCATCCTGTTGTGGCGGCGTGTAAAGGTACCATAAAGGCCACGTCACACGTGGCGACATCGCCGCCGATTACATAGGCGATGTAGGGGAGTGGCCTATCGACGGCGACATCACCCCTGCGTCGCCTAATGTGATTGGGCGAGGGCGACACCATTTACTTGTCACACCGCCCCATTTAAATGGCCGCCAGCGACCTGACAGGCGATGGGAGCCATAGGCTCCCATTGTCCTGCATAGCTGCTGGGGTTTTGAGACACCCCGGCGGCGATGCCGCCTGTCAGATCGCCAGCGCGGCGCTGGAGGTGTCGCCCCATGTAAATGGGGGACGGCGACGCTGGCGGAGCGCCAAAAACGTGCGCGCTCCCACCAGTCGCCACCGACATCTCCAGCCCCGTGGCCTCTTGTGACGGTACCTTAAGAGCAACAGCTCAGACTCTAATGACCTGTTAACATGCTAAATTTAATGATAGTAGCATAATAATAAAACAGACCAAAAAAGTATGCCTTGTCTGGCAGGGTAGGCAGGAGGATGCTTCTTCTTTGTGAAAAAAAGATATGGCAGTATGGCTAAAATTTGTAAAGCTCCATTTGCACAAAACAACAAGCTTTGTGGAGCTATGGAGTCCATTCACTTTTTTTTATAATCTTAAGATTGTTAAAAAAAAATTGGGCTTTTGAAATGTTCATGCCATTTTTGCTCCATCTTCAACAAAGTGGATGATGGGGCATAGTGAGCCCCACTCTTTAAATTGATGTTGAGTGGTGACATTCTCTATGCTTCAAATCTTACTCACAATACTGTGTATTCACAGTAAACAGCGGGTTTAGGTGCTGCAGCATTCACAGGAAGCACTCGACGTTAGCGGTGTGCGTTACAGCAGGCTGGGCTCTGCTGTAACGGTATCCGGCTAACGTGGGTGACCTGTTAAGTGTGGCCCTAGCCTAACTCCTCATTAACCCCTCCATAGGGTTGGCTACAGAAGTAACATCACTCAAAATTCAATTCCCTATGTCACAAGGTAACAACGTGATTGTGGTTAGATGCAGTGATTTTTGAAGCCTGACCTATTTGGAGGAGAAATAATGAAAACAAATAAGTTTATTCAGGTCACCAACCATTCACCTATTCATCTTGAATGCTGAATAAGGATAGTGGCCAGCAATGCAAGGACAACTTCAATCTGATTTGTACAGTGCTGTGGAATATGTTGGCATTTTATAGTTAAAGATTATTATTATTATTATGATAGACTTGAAGGAAAACAGTGGTACTCCGGGATCCTTTATTCCAAGAACAGCTTTATTCCAGAAAGTTTACATCGGTGGGTGCAGGGAAGGGAGGAAGAAGGGACGATGGTGATCATTTTGCGTGCTTTGCACGCTTCAGTGGGTCCTGTGTCCCTCCGTCCTCCCTTCCCTGCACCCACCAATGTAAACTTTCTGGAATAAAGCTGTTCTTGGAATAAAGGATCCCGGAGTTCCACTGTTTTCCTTCTAAGTTCTTAAGTGATCTCTGCATCTACAGCTGAGCAAACCAGATCCATGAATGCCTCTGCACCCAGGACTTCAATGCAACAAGGTCAGTGCCTGGTTTCTCTTCTCAACTAAGTGATTATTATTATTATTATTATTATTATTAATAATAATCTGAATTATACATATGCCACACTTGTGCACTTGACAAAAATGTGTATTGTATACGGAATGAAATTGAAATGCTGTCACATAACTGTAGAAGATATGGCCTACCATGCTGTTGATCCTCTGCAATAGCAAAGGTTTGCTCCTCTTGAAAAAATAACTAAGAAAAAATCAATAAAATATAATAATAATAATGATATGAATATTAAATAATAATAATAATAAAAATAAAAAAGATAAATATAAAAAAAAAAATCCCAAAAAATATTTAGTTCTCTTAGGCTGGCTTCACACTTGCGTTCCCCGCTGCTGCGACATGTCACGTTCATGGTGCAGATGAGAATGTATGATTTGTACGCAAGCATCAGCGTGCGTTCAAATCACACATGGCGGGCAGTGGGTGCGCACTGCCATGCGCAACTGAGCGCATACACCGTGCGTCCCCATGTTAAACATAGGGACGTGCAGTGTTACGAACTCGGCTTGCGCTCCCCCGCCGCAATACTCAGGGGCAAGGAACGCAAATGTGAAGCCACCCTTAAACAGATGTTTTAAGGACATTGTTAGGATTCTGGACTTCACATCTGGCACTGTTTCCAAAATTCACACCCTGCAGGTGTTAAGACACCTTCAATTTCAAGGAAGGTTAAAAAAAATTCATTTAAAGCTCTAAAAAATTCTACAACTTGATACAAGGCGGTAGACACAATGGCAGGAACATGTTTAAACATAAATTTAGTTGTTGTTTCCAGCCAACGGGTTTTCCGTTGAGCGTTTTGGCCCTAAACAAACAGGGAAAGTTTTGACCTGGCTCTCCACCACCATCGGACCTGGCACTCCACCACCATCAGAGCAGACCCAGGCTACTGTCTCTCTCCCCATTGCCCTGTAGAATATAAGCCCGCAAGTGCAGGGTCCTCTCCCCTCTGTACCAGTATGTCACTGTTAGTTTGTTCATTGTATTTTTAACTTGCTTGTATGTAACACCTTCTCATGTACAGCACCATGAAATCTATGGTGCTCTATAAATAAATAATAATAATAATAATAGGCTATTTTAAATTTCAAATTTTTTTCCTGAATAAAGCCACGTTCGGCAAGTTTTTTTTTTAAAAAAAAGCTGTTTTTCCGATTGCGAACAAAATCTGTAATGTTTATCCCAAATTTAAATTTCAAAGATTGTGTACTTAGTTTTTATCATGCCTGTATCTTTCATGGATATACTTGATCATTTTGGCTCACTCCTAGGTAAAAACGTGATATTTCATTGACACAACATCCCTAAAAAAGAATCCAGTTCCTTTGCCAGGTTTCCTTAGCACCTGGATTCAGCTGTTATACAGCCTCGTGTATTAGGCGATGTGTCATAGGATTGCATGTGACTGATGCGACTTAAAGTGTCTGTGATCAATTGTAATAATGTTGCGGTGTGACAGGCGCAAGTACTACCTGAGACTTTCGGAGATGGGTGATAGGAACCGATGAGAGAGTCTCCATAGAATAATGTGGGTCAACTGAACAACGTCTTTTGGCCCATTGTTTTACTAAAGATGAAAATAATAACTAATTAATAAATATAATAATGGCAATAATTTCCTAGTAAGTTGTACATTTGCTTCATTATCAAAAATGTTCTTTTCACCTCTGCTCTGATATTCTGCCCACACTCTGGCTCCATATTTCTCATATCAAAGCAGCCCACATATTTCTTTTTGGAAACTTAAAAGGTTTTTAAGCCTAAAATTACTGCCAACCCGTCTTAGAATTAATAGACGTCTTTCTAATTAGAAGCATATTGTCTGATTCCTAATGAGCACCAGGAAGAAGAAAATTGGACTTCTATATATTTCTAAAAGTACTTTTTATAGACTCAGAGAGAGAGGGAACCAACTTGGGCCTCATTTTAGTCATTCATATTACATTTTATTACTTTATTGGTTACTTTTGCCCAGATACCTTTAAATATAGAAAATGACGATTCACAGGGGTTTTATATAATGTGGAGAAGGGAACACACAGGTCACTGGTAGAAAGTATGATTGTCTATAGACTAGATTTCTAGTGTTTTCTGACATATTCCCGTCATTACAACAAATATTTATTTATTATAATAATTCTAATATTTTGTCTGACTCATGTGACAATGACTTACCTATTGGATGTGAAGTGAGATACGTTGACCAGTGGTGGAGATGTGGGATCCTAAATTGTTCAAAGGCAACATCTGCCCAGAATGTATAGGTTCTTACCTTGGCAGGATGTACTTTTCTACTATTATGTGCAGCCAAAGAACTTACTTATTGGCCGTCTTTGACCCTAATGCACATATTGATGTGTATTCTTCATGGAGGACATTGACACTATGAAGACAACCCAAGTCACAGCTGTGAGGCCCCATGATGGAGGCAGTCCATTTTACATTAGTCTTAGCGGTGACAATTAGCACTAGGATAATACCTCCACAACTGTAGTCATCTGAGCACAGAAAGTTGTAAAAACCTTTTCAGTCAAAATGGCATAATGGCAGAGACCTCTTCCCATTGGCAGAAGGAGTCAACCACCATCTTAAAGAGCTCATACCTGTTTTTTGTCTTTTCCCTTCATTTGCTTAATGCATTGCTGCTTCAGGATGTGGTAAAAGTGAACTCTGGACACAGTTGTTGAAATGTTAATGCTATTTCAGTAATCAGTACTACATGAAGCACATACCGGTACATTATTTTGCAGTAGAAGTTCACATATGGTTATATATTATGTGCATAGTCCTCTTTAGTTTTGAATATACAGTAATAAAAAAACAACTCACCAACAAGAAGCCAAACTTAATACTGAATGCACACATAGGATACAGAGAACCTCCATTACAGAGATGGGTGCAGCCCAGGGGCAGCATGCTGATGGGACAGCCAATATATTAGTGGCTGTCTTATCAGAATACCAGAATTCTGCACCTGGGCTGCACCCATCTCTATAATGGAGGCTCTCTGCATCTTGTGTGTCCATTCACTATTAGATTTGGCTTCATGTTGGTGAGTTGGTTTGCTATTCTCCTTTTGGTTTCCTATATATATACAGAACCATTGCTATCAAAATAATTCCACATAATGAGCATAGGTGATTGGGTAGCAGAAAGAGAAATAATTGGATGTATGAAATAAGTCCATGCCATGATTAGGACAGTGCACGAAATGTAGGGAAATGCAATGAATGTAGTCTCAGGATATAATGGGGAGAATCAATTTTCACAAGATGCATCTACACTAAAAATCTGAATGTAGTTGGTAATTGTTTTCTATCCATCATTCACATAATCTCCAGGACTGCATCATGTGCAATGTGGAGAAAGGTTCAGCCACATTTGAGAAATCTTTATAAAGCACCTCCTGTGACAAATGATCTATGCTTGGACTAATCCAACAATATTGCTGTAATCATTGATGGTATGTAGACTCCTACCCTCACATAACATTCCCACAGCACGCATCTCCACTGTTACCAGTGTTGGATAATTATCTACACACTTTATCACTAGATACGCTCTATGTATTCCATGAGTTATAATAGGACCTGTGAACTGATGGATCTGTTCAACGCATATCCTCATTGAAGTCAAAATGCATCAACCGTTTCTTGTCCTAGTTCACTGATGCCAAAAAATGTGTTCATATTCTCCAGAGTAGAGATTAATGCCTATATATATAGTTTTGCATGCCTGTATATAGCATATCATTGTACAAATCAGTAGAATTACGTATACATTGTTGTACACTAGGACAATGGGTCATCGGCCAATTCTGTTCCTGTGCCCTATGACATCAAGCACATCCAATTGTTCAGATTGACATCTTCACCTGAATATGCTTTAGGCCCATACAACAACCGCTAAACTACTACAGTATATACAAGCCGATATTTTTTAATAGCCTTTGGCTTGTTCCTGAGCCATGACAATGGTCCTTTTCACATCTGCGTTTGCTTTTCCATTGCATTTTTACCGAAAAATGCAATTGAAACGCATCCAAAAACGCACCCATTGATTTCAATATAAAAACGCATTGAAAATGCAATGCAAAACACGTCATTTTCAGAAAATGCAAAATCATGCGTTTTTGCAAACAGCCCATGCGTTTTGTGTTTTTTGAAAATGACATGCATTTTGCATTGCTTTTTTAATGCGTTCTTATATTGAAATCAATGGGTGCGCTTGTAGATGCGTTTCAATTTCGTTTTTCGGTAAAAACGCAATGTAAACGCAAATGCAGCCAAACGCAGGGCAAACGTAGATGTGAACTGGGCCAATTTGATGAATAAATGATCTGTAGGAATATCGATCTTGTGCATGCCTAGAAAGGTCCACCAGGGTCTTCTCCGCCATTATCTTGATAGTATCAAGCCATCAAAAAGATTGTAGATTGTTTAGAAACCTAACTGCACTTCCATGTGCATAGAATATTAGGATATCAGCAGATCATGTCATGCTATCAGCAGCACATACACTACTCACAAAAAGTTAGGAATATTTGGCTTTGGGTGAAATTTATGGAAAAAGTAAAATGTTCACAATACAATGATGTTTTATTGTGAAAGTAGAGCATATAATTAAAAGCATGCAATGGTGATTTTCTCATCTCAAATGATTTATTGAAACAAAAGCCAAAAAAAGTGATTGGTATACCCTACCAAAAAAATGTCAATGTCTCAGTAACTTGTCATGTGGCCTTGAGCATCAATTACAGTTTGACAACAACATGTCATGCTGTTCACAAGTGGAGATATTGTCTGCTGAGGCATGGCATCCCAATCTGAAGGATAACCCTCAGGTCATTGAGGTTCTGCGATACAGAGCCTCTAGATTCAGATGTGGAGACAGTATAGGCCGCTCTATATGAGGTGCCTCAGTCTCCACTAGCCATTCCCTAATGATGTGACCTTGATGAGCTGGAGCATTGTTGTCCATGAAGATTAAATTATACCTGTGTTGTTCATGTAGGGGGCACAATGATTTAATTCATGATGTTATTCAAGTAGTAGGGGCTTGTCAGGGATATCCCTGACGAAGGTGCCAGGTGGGGCACCAAAACGCGTTGGAGTAGAAGAGTAAAGAATGAGAATCTGCTTTATGAAACTCTGACTCTCATGTGAGTTTTTCTGAATTTGAGCAGCTTGGACCGTGACACACCTTTTTTCCCATCATCACATGGAATAATTTCATTCTATATTAACTGAATCAAAAGAATGGCTCAAATAGCACATGCAAGATGCCTGGATGCCTTTTTGAGCAATTCGGCAGCTGGTTTGCCTCAAAACCACTATCAGTTTCTTTATTGTTAAAAAGAAAAGAAAACATAGATACTACAGATGCACCAAAAACATTAAACAAAATCCGCTGGTGGTAAAAAAAAACCTCCATAGAAAGTGTTTCTGACAGCCTGAAAAAAACATACCCTTAGTAAGGCATGTAAGCTGCAGTCAGAATTAGGGTACCTTTACACACGGCTACATTTGTAGCTTGTCACCAGGTAACTTACTGGTTGCAGTGAAATCATGGATACATGATTCCATTTGTACACAGCAACAAGATAGAACCATGTATCCATGATTTCACTGCAATCAGTAAGTTACCTGGTGACAAGCTACAAATGTAGCCGTGTGTAAAGGTACCCTTAAGGTACCTTTACACGCCGCGACGGCAGGCTGGATACATCCCGCTACAGGCTACAAATGTAGCTTGTAGCGCCAATGTAGCCCGTCGTAGCGGCGTCTGAAGACGTGACGCTGCAGCCAGCAACAGATACATCTGTTTCCTAGGTCTGCTCGAAAACTGATGGCTACAACGCCGATGGTAGCGAGCTGTATCGGCGTGTAAAGAGGCAACGGAAGGGAACTCTGGACACCCGGGGCTGTAGCTGCAATGTAGCTAAGGCGTGACCCAGGCTCCGGGATACCGCGCCCCATCACCGATCATTGGAGGAAGCTCCTGCATGACGATTGGTAGTCGCTGCCTAGGGCGGCATATTTAAGGAGCTGACCAGTCACACTACACAATCGCTCGAGCGTGCTGGATGTCTCAGCCTCCTGCGATGCCTGGCCAATCATGATGATATTGCGCTGTCCTATCATCGTACGGACAGCTCGTAATCCAAGATTGTGGCACGCCTATGTGCTGTCCCTGCTGTACCAGGTCCGCCCATAGTAGCTTATTGTAGCGTTGTGTAAACGTGGTACGCTAAACTACAGCTGGCTACTTGACACACCCGGCGATGTAGCTAGCTATAGATGTAGCGTGGCGCAGCGCACCTTGTCGCGGCGTGTAAAGGAGATGCGTTGACCGTTTGTAGCCGTTTGAGCGTGCTCGTGCACGTGAAGTAGCGGGATGTATCCAGCCTGCCGTCGCGGCGTGTAAAGGTACCTTTACAGATGTATCTGTGGGTATTTCAGAAAAGATGAGCTCTGAATAGAAAAGATCAGATCATGTTAAATTCAAATTCATAAGCTTTGCTGGACTTTCCCATAAAATTAGATCGGTATCAAATAAATTCACCACAAAGCTTTTAATTGCTAGGAAGATTCAGGGGGAGGAGAGAAAGAGTAATAGCACAAGAATACTACATTTTGTTTCAATATGATCGGTATATTCCCCTTACCCAGTGGATCTGGAGATCCACTGTGCTCCAATGGACTTGCTGATCTCCTGTAACCCAGCTAGTGCCTCCCTCATAAAATAATCTACTTGATAAACTCGGTTAGACCATGTGAAGTCATGGGTGAAGGGCATTATGGGAAAGTCCACAAAGATGTGCAAAATGTCATTATACCTCTCTGTGGTGCTTCAGCAGTGTGGAAATTGGCACCGGACAAGCTTGTCTTCTTTTTGCGATCCTCACAAATCAAATCTTGAAGCATTCACATTCACTTGGAACTGCAAATTTCATCAAATTAGGCTCAAAGTTGATTTGCTGTGGATCAAGCCATTCATCTCTAGCTTTGAACTCTATGTAAATATTCTGAAAAGGAAACTGAGATAAAGTGATTTGTGAGGAGTTCCTCTATATTAGTCCCTACAATGTTAGACTAGGTAGCCGAGAGCTCACCAGTAATATGTCCTTAAGGGCCACTGTTCAACTATTTGAAAATAATATATTACGGTAACCTCATTCATAAACTTTGAAGATGATAAGCCTAATAGAAAAGAGCCCCTGACTGCATATTAGCCATTATAGGACATTATACATGTTAGACATTATAGGGTTAGGGTAATCATTTTTCCCTTTCCTCCCTTTGGTTTTTCCTTTGCCTCCTTGCAAAGTTTGTTCGGGATTAATTTTTGGGCCCTGGTATTATTGGAATGGCGTTGGGACGTTTTCCTCTGCCATTGACCAGCACCGTTGAAGGAGAATGCAGACCAACTTCGGAAAGAGTTTTTGATTGAAGATTAAAAATGGTGAAAACTATGGGTAACTGAATACAGGATTTCCCGGTGTTAGATTGTGTCATGGGTCAACGACACCCAGGACGATGTTCAGACCTGGTTATCATATGGATTCAGTATATAATGCCTGTAAATTATATGGGGTTGGCGCATGGTTTAAATAAGACAAAGAGTTCTGTTGACATCTGGTTTTACAGCCTGACATTAGCTTGGGAGTTAAAGCAATGGATATGTGGCTTTGGTTAATGATGTCACAGAGAACCCTGCCATTTTACTCCGCAACCACTTTTTCCTCACTATACTCCAAGGGGATTATGGATGACTGGGAGCTACTGAATTTTTAAAGAGGGACATTGCAGGTTCTATGGTTTGTGTAAATATAAGCACAAGTGGTTTGCTTGTTGTGTTTAGCACCCAGCAGTCCGCTATAACAAACCAGGAAAAGTGATTGGTGAACAAGGAACTTCCACTTAGGGAAAAGTCCCAGTAAGTGTGTCCACGTTGTTACCATGGCTAGGTCAGTACCACAATAAGTTGGCAGCAGATAATTGCGGGATGGATTCACATTTCCTACATTTTGACTACAAAAAATAGCCATTGTTTCTAAGAATTCGAAATCTACCAATGAGCACCTAGTCATTACTATGGAGAAGATTGAGAAAGAGTTCTCTTCAGGTTGCTTGGTAGGCCCCTTTTTGTCTCACATTTTCCAAAATCTGATGGTGTCCCCATTGGGTATTGTCAAAAAATAGGAGCCGAATAAATTACACTTAATCCATCACTCATCCCACCCAAAAAGCATGTCAGTGAACAATGATATTTCCAAGGAGGATACCTGTCACGCTTATGGGGGAAAGGGAATCAGGAACTGTATGGTGAGGTAGGCTAGGAGATTCTGGGAAGGCTAAGCTGACCCAGGTACTGGGGTCCCTGGCTCACCCTGTTCTCAGAGGTACCTTTTAAGGTGAGGAGGTCCGAGTCGCCACCCTTTCTCCTAAGCTCCTGAAAAAAGCCCTAGGCACAAAGCCCCTACCTCCACCCACGGACCAGGGAAACCCAGCAGCTTCAATTGAAGAGGATTGCAGCAGCTCCAGACAAACGTCTGCACACACCAGGTCTCAGATCAGAAATGAACTGAATCATTGACATCCGGTGGAAGGAAGCTGAATTATTTATGGCAGAGGGGTAGAGAGTATAAGGTTCAGACACACCTCCTCAGCTCACCTGAGCTATTAGTCACTTACACCAAAGTTTTAATAACCTTCGCCTGCAGAGCAACAGTGACTGAGGGAAAAAAAGGCTAGTGTAAACTAAAGCAGCAAGTGACTGCAAGCAGTCAATAGGTGAAAGTACCCCCCCCCTCCTATTATGAGAGGCTTCTGGACTCTAAACTGAGAGATGATCTGTGAAAGTTATTACAGGCACATAACACAGGAGGAAGTTCTAACTGGAACAACATAGGGTTACAAATGGCCAAAATTGTAAACTGACCAATAACTCTAGTAGTAGGAGCTCCAGCCGCACATCTCTACCTTACGTGTTTTGACAGCACCCACACAAAATCACAAACACTCAGGTCTGGACCTGGATGTTTATTACCAGTTATTCAAGTACAGACAGCAGGTACAGTTTTAGGAAGGCAAAGAGTGGTGTCTCCCCGGACCCCATGACTCCCTCCCTTGAGGTGCACAGTAGGAACGACCGCCTTCCCTTCTCCTTTCTTCCTAGGATGACTTCTAGATCTGGCATGAATCTCAGGTATAGGTTGAGCTTTACTCATATTCTCTGCTAAGCTCTTAACCTCCTCAGCTGAAAATGCAGGAGTACACATGATCAATACAGCTGAGATTGTGGTACCTAGGCAATTCCCCTCACATAAATTACTCCAACGAACTACCTCTTTGGCCTGCCAGTCAATCACTGGATTGTGCTTTTTTAGCCAAGGAAGACCCAACACTATGGGAGTATGAAGATTATCCAAAATGTGACAAGACAGGATCTCTTGGTGAAAAGTTTCTATTCCTATGTTCAAATTATGCACTACTTGGGACATCACCTTCAGGCTGAGGGGAGCGGAGTCAATGGCAGCGATAAAAATGGGTCTCGCTAATGAGCTACAGGCTAGACCATGGGCCTGAGCAAAGCAAGAGTCCATAAGATTAACTCCTGCTCTGCTATCAACCAGCCCGGGCACAGTCTCGGTCTTACCATCGACCAGCACTTTGGCAAACTGTGTGAACGAGAGTTTAGCAAAGAAGGAAATATAAACCCTCCGGTTATCTACTTCTGAACTACCTGAGGTGCACAACATCTGAGACTGCGTACTTGTCTCTGCCCACTTGATGAACCGCAGTCACAGGAGGTTTAGTACGAAGACCAACTCCACCCAATTGCATAGGTTCATCGAGTGGAACCTGCTCAGTAGGGACAGCTACAGGGGACAAGTTTGGTCTCAGTCTCTCCCTCAGACGTCTGTCCACCTTGATGGCCAGGGACATAGCAGCCTCCAATGACTCAGGTGCGGCGTACTGAACCAGGGTGTATTATAGTCGAGCAGAACTGACTCCTGAGGGTAGGGTCTTTCCACTGGGTGTCATTTGCCCATCTCCGAAGCTCCAAGCAGTACTCATCCACTGCTCGCGATCCCTGCTTGAGTTTATGGCGAATCGACTCTGCAAGAGTCACCCTATTATGTTCACCATACACCTGAGCCGGAGCAGCAAAAAAACCCATCCACCTACTGCAAGGATGGGGAGTCGGTCTGAAGAGAGAAGGCCCAGGTCTGGCGATCCCCCTTAAAAAGGGAGATTATAATCCCCACACGCTGTTCAATGCTCCCCTATGAACAGGGTGGAAGCTTGAAATAAAGCTTACAAGCCTCTCTAAACACCAAGAATTTATCCCTTCCTCCAGAAAATCTATCAGGGAGGGATATATTGGGATGTGAGCCGAGGCTAGATATTCTACAACCTGTTGCAACTGTTGCACCATCTGAGTCCGCAGACCGGTAATCTCAGCAAAGATGGTCTGCATTAGTTGTGTAAAGGCATCAGCAGAGGAAGGCTGAGACATGGTGACTCAGGAAAAAAAAGATATGGGTCGTTGATAATGTCACACTTGCAGGGAAGAGGGAATCAGGAACTGGATAGTGAGGTGGGCGAGGAGATTCTTGGAAGGCTAAGCTGACACTGGTACTGGGGTGCCTGGCTCACCCTGTTCTCAGAGGTACCTCTGAAGGTGAGGAGGTCTGAGTTATCACCCTTTCTCCTAAGCTCCTGAAAAAGCCCTAGGCACAAAGCCCCTACCTCCACCCACAGACCAGGGAAACCCAGCAGCTTCAATTGAAGAGGATTTCAGCAGCTCCAGACAAACGTCTGCAGACACCAGGTCTCAGATCAGAAATGACCTGAACTAGCGAGATTCGGTGGAAGGAAGCTGAATTATTTATGGCTGAGGGGTAGAGAGCAGAAGGCCCAGACACATCCCATAAGCTCACCTGAGCTATCAGTCACTTCCACCAAACAATCAGCAACCTCTGCCTGCAGAGCCACAGTGACTGAGGGAAAAAAAGACTAGTTTAAACTACAGCAGCAGCAGCAAAGGACTGCAAGCAGTCAATACATGATGATATAATGTGGGCGGTAATGATCTTTGCTTCCTCAAGATGGCAGAACTGATGACGCTAATGTGAGCAAATTTGGATTGGAATTCTGGGGATTTTATCAGAGGTGATATTGGTATCGTCGGAAATAATTCCATGGTGACAAGGCAGGGTGTGAAGGATGCTGCAGCTGTCGATAAAGATTGCAGGACTGTTAATTTTGTCCATTCTAAGTCGAGAGTGATGGTGCTCCACAGGCATCTAGAAGGAGATAACCATTATATTATGGGTCAAGATTAGTGATGAGCGAATCCTAAATTACTCAGAATCGCTTGACTCTAGCGAGTCCGAGCACAGGACTCGCTACTCGTTGCGAGTCTAGCGAGTCCAATGTTAATGAATGGGGAAGCGAGTAATAGCGAGTAGTGTGCGATTTACAAATCACAGATGTGTTTCGGAAGCTTCAGCCTGAAGCAATCCTAGTTTTGCCATTGATTTGCATTGGACTCGTTTACTTTGCAAGTAATCGCTGGGAAACTCGCACAGATAAGAGTCCATTCTGCTCTGTGTGCAGGCTGCCGCAGCTCCAGGGTCCTAGAGCCCGCCTGCTGCCTGTTGTAGCAGAGCTGAGATTGTTCTCAGTCTGCTCATTCCCTGTGCATAGACATCTATATCTATGCACAGGGATGAGCAGAGAGGACATCGCGTTTTGGACTGCGTCGGACGGAAGAGGATTTTTTTAATTTATGATGGAGTCCCCAATTGTTTTTTTTTTTATTTCTAATAAAAAATTTTCTCTGTGTTGTGTTTTTTTTAAAACAATTTAATAGAAATTCATGGCGATCATGTCTAATATTGGCGTGACCGCCATAAATTTCGGGCTTAGGGCCAGCTGATAATACAAAGCTGGCCCTAACCTCTTTATTACCCAGCGTGCCACCGCCACCAGGGCTGCTGGAAGAGCGGGGTTCAGCGCCAGAGGATGGCGCTTCAATGAACGCGCCATCTTCTGGGGCGGCTGCAGGCTGCAATTTGCAGCGGGGGGTGCCCAGAAAGCTTGGGCATCCCTGCGCTGCGGATTCCAGCCCCAGCTGCTTAGCTGTACCTGGCTAGACATAGAAATTGCGTGGAGCCCCACGCATTTTTTTTTAATTATTTCATGAAATTCTGAGATTCTGACTCTGAGACTCTGACTCTGAGACTCTGACTCTGAGACTCTGACTCTGACTCTGAGACTCTGACTCTGAGACTCTGACTCTGAGACTCTGACTCTGAGACTCTGAGACTCTGACTCTGAGTCTGACTCTGAGACTCTGACTCTGAGACTCTGACTCTGAGTCAGACTCTGACTTTGACTCTGAGACTCTGACTCTGAAATTCATGAAATAATAAAAAAAAAATGCGTGGGGCTCCGCACAATTTCTATGTCTAGCCAGGTACAGCTAAGCAGCTGGGGGCTGGAATCCGCAGCGCAGGGAGGCCCAAGCTTTCTGGACACCCCCGCTGCAAATTGCAGCCCGCAGCCGCCCCAGAAGATGGCGCGTTCATTGAAGCGCCATCCTCTGGCGCTGAACCCCGCTCTTCCAGCGGCCCTGGTGGCGGTGGCACGCTGGGTAATAAAGGGGTTAATACCAGCTTTGTTATACAAGCTGGTATTAAGCCCGAGATTCTTAATGTCAGGCCACGTTTGACCCAGCCACTAAGAATCTCCAATAAAGGGTTAAAAAAACACAACACAGAGAAAAAATTTTATTTGAAATAAAAAAAAAGCCATTAGGGACTCCATCTTTAATTAAAAAAAATCCTCTTCCGTCCGACGTAGTCCAAAACGCGATGTCCTCTCTGCTACATCCCCTGTGCATAGATATAGATGTCTATGCACAGGGAATGAGCAGACTGAGAACAATCTCAGCTCTGCTACATCATGTCTGTGAGCAGGCGGGCTCTAGGACCCTGGAGCTGCACAGAGAAGACAGCTGGACTCGGCTCACAAAGTAACAGCAGTTACTTTGCGAGTTTCCCTGCTATCACTGGCACAGTAGCTGAGTCTAATGCAAGACAATAGCAATCCTAGTTTTGTCAGCGTTTGCCATTGATTTGCATTGGACTCGTGCGAGTAAATGCTGGGAAACTCGCAGAGTACCGAGTCCTGCGAGTCCCTTACTACTCGCCGAGTAACGAGTCCTAGCGAGTAGATTCGCCCATCCCTAGTCAAGATGGGGTTTATTTGAATGACATTGGCTTGGATATATTCCTATATTGGATATGTAGGGCCTTCAGGGAGGTTTGAGCAGGCTTTGTTCTTACTAAATGGGGACTGGTGCTCTTGGTCTACACGAGCCCCTTTGTGGAGGTAGAGAATATAAATGGTCGGTGTTGGGAGTAGGGAGCTGAAGACGGACTTGTTCAGTAGTGCATGCCATTTCGGTTTCCAGATGTTACACTGGTTTATGTTTTAATAAGAATGTTTATGCTTAAAGAAAAGTGAAAATAATAAAGCTGTGGCCGATCCCATCCAATCAAGTAGTCAGTTTATTTTTATTGCTCCATATTTCTGTTATATATGTTTTTATTTATTGATCATATGTACAGTCTTAAGGACCATAAGCCTAATAGGGAAAGGGTCCACTGCAGACTAGGTGAGGCATTACAGGATTAGGGTAATTGTTTTTCCTTTCCCTTCTTTTGGGTTGCAAGGTTAATTTTTTGGGTTTTGGTATTGTGGGCATAGTATGTGGAGGGGCAATTTTCCTCTTCCCTGTTTGCGTAATAACTGTTGATGGTCAAATCCCTCATTCCTCTTTTATCCCTCTACTCCTAAATTCATTATGATTTGGTTTTGATCTGCTTTGAGTGCTATTCGTGCTCTGACCTGTCTCTTCATTGGTTCCTATTGAGTAAGATTCCCTCCCCCTTCCCTTTTATGTGAGTTTGTTTTTTCTTTAATATATCTGTGGTTGACAAAAGTTTCTGTTATTAATTTGTTATATTCAAGTCACAGCTAACGGTAGAAAAAATAAATTGTCGGTGTTGGGAGTATGGAGCTGTAGACGGACTTGTCCTCTGGGAGTCCGGTGGTGCATACTGTTTCGGTTTTATGATGTTACACTGGTTTATGTTTTAATAAGACTGGTTATGCCTAAAGAAAAGTGAAAATAATACAATAATAGACCCGTGGCCAACTCCGTCCAATCAAGAAGTTGTCTGTTTGTTTATTACTGTTGTGGAGGAAGGTAGCCAAGTTACTATAGGGATATGGTTAGTCAAATCAACAATTTAGCTATGCTATGTAAATAATAATAAACTGGGTACTTTATTAAATGAAGGAAAATGAAAGATACTGCCTGTGAATGAAGTGTATTGTGCAAACTACTGCTTAAATAGTTGGGTAAGTGGGTTCCCCCTACACAGGGGCCCACCGGGGGATCCCCTGTTCTCCTGTGAGCTGGTTCAACCCTGAGTGCCTACAAGAGATATAAAGCAAATACAGTGGCTCTACTGTTTATCTTAGGCTATCTTTTTCAGGTGAATTTTCCTCCGAAATAAGCCTGTAACGCAGAGCAAGAGTGAGTAAAATGAACATTGTGCACAGCAATATAAAAACGACATTACTGTGTACATGTTTAGTCTTACATCACTTTTTTTAATCACCCTGAAGTGGTTTAAAAGAAGTGACATGTTCATTCTTCTGAGTCTTCTGCCCTCTCTACTACACAGTATGTTATTATTATTATCATTATTATTTATTTAATTCCATGGTGCTGTACATGAGAAGGGGTTACATTCAAAATTATAGATATAGTTTATGACAAAATGGACCACTTTAATGGATAATATATGATGATTTCTTATTTATCCAGACAATATTGTATTTTGTTTGCAAACTTGTAATATGCCACTCATGGGTTACACAATGTTTCTGGGAGCCTGCTACTATTTAAAGTGGGTAATGTAATTATCTTGCCTCTTTGTAGTGTATTTTATTTCCCACCTTGTGAGGGGTCACTCATTCTTCTTACCAGTCTTATAGATGCTTGGTGATGTTGACTGTTTGTAATGTAATTTTCTCATCTCTTTCTCATAGAGGGGCAGAGGCTCAGAAAACCTAATTATGTTTGTATTACCAGGCATATTACTGATTCTATGTAAATTACCTCAGCCACCATTGTTTGTGATCTGAATGGTATACTAAATGTCACCCCTCCTCTGTCAAACATGATTTAAATGAACATTGTGTAGGCAGCTTGAAATCGAGCCAATGAGAGAACAGTCTTATTCCACCAATCGTGAAGTCCCCAATATCCTGCATTGAGTTGTCGGGGGATATAAGGAGACCTAGTCATTAACCAGGGTGATTGAGATTCTGTCTAGTGACCTCAGTCTAGGGATTTCGGTTCCGACTAGAGGTGCACTGGACTTGATTCAGGCAGCTAATCTAGGATATACTGACCCGATTGTCCGGCCATAACCCCAGGCCTAGGCATGTGCCGACCGAGGGGATCAGAACCTGGATTATAATTCTACAAGGACTTCAGCATTGAATGTTTGGATTTGGCTGGGATAACAAAAACTGCATAAGGACATGTTGTCTGAGTAGTGTTCCACCCACAGGTAAGGAGCTCGGGTGTTCATTTTGGGGATGAGCCCTGATCCACGTTGTCTTTCTAAAGGCAGCTGGGCCAGTGGACGAGAGCACCCACTGACCCCCATGTCTCCACATAGTTTACAGTAAACAAATTAACAATGAAAGACTGGTACAAAGGGAGAGGACCCTGCCCTTGCAGGCTCATATTCTACAGGATATTGGAGAGGAGACAGTAAGGTCAGGGGTGCGGCAGTTCCCGTGGCGGTTGGTCAACAGCTCCGGTGGTGGTGTGGCAGCAGCTCCAGTGGCGGTTGGTCAACAGCTCCGGTGGCGGTGAGGTGGCAGCACAGTCATTGCAGGATGTAAGCTTTCCTGAAGAGATGGGTTTTCAGGTTCTGTTTGAAGGATCGGAGGGTGGTGGATACTTGTACATGTCGGGGCACAGAATTCCAGAGGTGGGGGATACTCGGGAGAAAAATATAGTAAAATAAAATAGCAAGAACAACAGCAAAACCACTGGCAAAGTCACTTCTCCTGAAAAAATCGGCTAAAAGATGCCATGGGCACAAAGCCTTAGGGTCGCTTTACACATACCAACTTCTGTGACCAACTTCTGAACAGATCTCTGGTTGCAGTGAAATCATGGACACATTACTCCATTTTGTGGCTGTGTACAAATGGAACAATGTGTCCATGATTTCACAGCAACCAGAGATCTGTTCTGTAGTTGGACACAGAAGTTGGTGTGTGTAAAGCTGCCCTTAGGCTACGTTTCCACAATGAGTATTTAGTGACTTCTTCATGTTGCAGATTTTCTGAAGCATTTTTGCACCTATTAGATAATTACGGTAGGTTAATTTAATTTTTTCTTTTACATGCGCTTTTATCATATTTTTCTCTCTACTTTTTTTGTCTCTTTCTGAAAATCTATGCACATAAGACTAGGTAAACCAAAAGAGAAATTGATGGTTGTGGATATTAAAAATGCAGCGTAGCTCAGTAACACAGGGTAAAACTAAAGCACGGTGAGCACCAGATTTCTATAAATCCTTGCTGGAACTTTTAGACGCTGCAATTTTTGCGCAGCATCAAAAACTCATTGTGGGAACTTAACTTTATAAAGAAAAGCTGCTTTATAAAGTGAAATACAATTTTAACTCTCTGACCTTGGTTTATATATGACTATAGAACCTAAAGAAATATCGACCTCTCTTCCAGAATATAGCAGAAATGCAATGACTTACTCGGGCCCAATAAAAATTCCTAAATTCCATAACTTAATAGTATAATAATGGGAGATGGTTACCCATAAGCTTCATAGTTTTACATGCAGATGGTATTATTTATCCCTGCCCATTAAATTACAAATAATGTATTATAGCTTGGGGTGATCTGTTGGTAATTCATTAAGTAGTTTTTAGTAACATAACATTGCCTCCTACAATAAAGGTTAAGGGCTGTTTTTCTCCTATAGTCATTGAACACCTCTTTGATTTTACAAGTATTCTTTAAATAAAAAGAAAATAACATTTTACTTTCTCAAGACCAATTTAACAACATCAACTTGGAGCTGCAACAGAATAAAAACACTTAACCATGCAACACCCACCCTTAAGTTTTCTAAACAGCTGGCTCATAAATGAAGATTTAATAGATTGGTAAATTAAGGTAATAAAACTGGAGTGATGAAAATCTCAATAATGAAACCACAGAATTCACAGGCCACGCTTATTAGGAGCTAAGAGGGAAACTGCTCCGTGTTACCGAGAGGTTAAAAAAATACTTTATTTAAGGTGAATTCACAAAAAAGCAAGTGGAATTGAGGTTTGACACCAGATAGTGTTCACTATTTTATTATACTTCTACCAGTTTCAGTATATAACAGCCTAAGACACCCTTGACCTTCTCAAACAGTATATTGATTGAATTTCTCTTTGCTGGACTTTTTTCCCTGTTTTTCTGCCTTCTCTTTGGTTTTAATTAGCAACAATAAAAGAAAAAATACTTCCTTCACATAAATTGTATCACTGTTAAGCTCTATTATTATCTTCAATGATTATATAATACCATTAGATTCTGCAGCAGTTCCTTTGTCCTTTAACAATTAGCACATTACATAGTCTAGGTTTCTATCTTCATCTTTTTGGCAGATGGGCCGTCTGCAAAAATGGAAAATAAACCAAGACTTGTCTAACTTTGGCTTGATTCGTGGGCCAAAAATTGCCCATTGAAGTGATTGAGTCCAAGACAAAAAGAGACAGCACATGGATGTCACTTGTTGAATCAGGCCATTTTATACTGTTCCCACTCATGGTATACCAGCAATCATGTGAATCAAACTGACATTGGAGGTAAAAAATTATTTCTCTGCCATCTTACATGATCAAACATGTGAGATGGCAGACAAATATACTCATCTATTCCCCCTAAATCCTCCAATACTGCTGAAATCTCTCCGGTGTCATCCCCTGTTTCCAAAATGGTGCCGACTGTTGGACATGCTGGAAAAATAAGCATCCTTCCACCCCCGGTCGCTCACCATTCTCCGATCTGTGAGCCCCTACCCTCCGATGTGCCCCCCAAGTACTTCCGTCCCTGTGATCATCTCCTTCTTGCAGTGGCTCTCCTCCTGTATGTCTGTCCCTTCGAGTAAGATGGTGCCGCCACCGGCTGCTCTGCCCTACCAGCTGACTGATGTGTAATGACCTCAGTGAGGTAATTACAGATCAGGATCCTCGGATCAGACAGGGACCAATTGTGATTCCATGGTGACCTCCAGTGCCTGCTCTGGAGATCATCATGAGATCACAGTTAACTCCTGTGTGATCTGAGGATCTTGAATCGTAATGACCTTACTGAGGTCATTACACTTCAGCATTCTAGCAGGGTGCCTGCTCATACAGCACATGGGAGATGCCCGTATATGCTGTAATAGTGGGATTCGTTGTGGTACCTCCCACTGGACAACATTGGACCTTTTTTTTTCCATAAATTGGAGAAAGAGGATTTATGTTGGGGAGTTTTTTCAAAATAAAATATTGCCATGTTTATTTGTGTTCTTACTGATTTGTTTGGTAACGTTGCACATCTGATTGACGTCTCAACATTACTAACCTTAGGGCTTGATGCCAGCAGACATTACCCAGCTGGCATCAACTCCAATTACCATTACCTTGACTGCCACTGGCAGTGAGAGCAACTGGGGTAAATACCAGGATTAGCGCTTCTTGTGGAGGCACCTGTTCTGAGGTGGCAGCATCCAGTTATTTTTAGGCTGGAGAGCACCAATAACCATGGCCCCTCAAACCCTAAGAATACCAGACCCCAGCTGTCAGCTTTACTTTTACTGGTTTTCCAAAATGGGGGGACCATAGAATTTTTTTTTTAATTATTTATTTATAAATAAACAATTTGAAAAAATAGCATGGGCTGACCTCTGTTTTGGATTACCAGCCAAGGTAAAGCTGTCAGCAGTGGTCTGCAGGTTCCAGCAGTCAGCTTTACCCTAGCTGGCGAATACAAATAGGGAGTATTCTACATCATTCTCTTGAAAACTAAAAGAAAAGCAGAAAAGCGCACATAGGGTATTATCTGGGTATAATTTGGGTGTTGTATTGGGTGCTGTTGCACTAACTTTTTTGTTGTGAGAGTCACAACAACTATTGAAGCATAAGCCGGCTTGCAGCACTCCACCCAAGGAAAACTGATTAAAGCATTAGATGAAAGGTGGTAATTCGTGCGCTGCCGTTTGTCCGTTGGTTCCAAGAAATCCAAGGAATCACAAGATGTTAAAAGTAATACCTTTAATGTCTAATTCTTACGTGTTTTGTGGTACTTCAGACCACTCCATCAGAGATCCACAAACGTTTACCAGGTTAAACATCATTTTCTTGTAATTATTTTTTTTGGGCTAAATGCAAGGCTAAATACATTTTAGTGCCACAGAAAAGGGGTGACAAAACAGACCCCTTTAATGTATAACCTATGAGGATATCTTATTTATCCAGACAATATTGTATTTTGGTTTGCAAACTTAACTAATATGCCACTCATGGGTTGCACAAGATTTCTAGGAGTCTGCTAGTATTTAAAATGGGTATTGTAATTATCTACCTTGTGATAAGCAGCTCATTGTAAATACAAAGACAAAGTGCAAAAATCCGCACAAGACTCACACAAAAAGCACTCTGTTATAATAAATTTTCAGTTTTCAGCAAGTGCTGTAAAAAAAGTGTCAAAAACAGGGATATTGGTTTGTACGTTTTTTGCAAAAAATATACTATAAGCTGCCTCACCTCGTCACAGTTGCCCAGACAGAGGCAGTCCCTAACTGATGTATGCATTTAAAACCTGCTTGTGTGTGAACGTACCTCTATACAGGTGTCAGCCAGGACTCCATTCTCTGTGGGCTTACCTGTGAAGCTAGCTTATGTGTGAGCTACCCATATGGGAGGGGTGGGGCACCTCCCTCTCCTGCAGAACAGGAGAAATACATTGAACCGATAATTATGAGTCATGCACACTGATGAATGCGATTAATAACCGCATTCATTCACCACCAATCTACTATATAAAACCCGAAGGCCACTTCCGGGGAAGACCACGCCCACTTCCGTGATGGTCTTCGCCCAGGGCTGGTGACGTCACCAGTGCACTGTAGCCGGACGGCGCCCGGCTACATGCACCGGCGCCTTCCTCTCTCCTCCGTTCCGCCCTCCTGTGCCCGCCGCCGCTCCACACTCCTGTGCCCGCCGCCGCTCCACACTCCTGTGCCGCGCCGCCGCTCCACACTCCTGTGCCCGCCGCCCTCCACTCCTGTGCCCGCCGCCGCTCCACACTCCTGTGCCCGCTGCCCCCTCCTGCCTCCTCTGCCCGCGGCCGCTCCTGCCTCCTATGCCCCCTGTCCTCTGTGTCCTCTGCCCCCTGTCCTCTGCCCCCCTGTGTCCTCTGCCCCTGTCCTCTGCCCCCTCTGTGTCCTCTGCCCCCTGTCCTCTGCGTCCTCTGCCCCTCTGTGTCCTCTGCCCCTGTCTCTGCTCCTGTGTCCTCTGCCCCCTGTCCTCGTGTCCTCTGCCCCCTGCTTGCGTCCTCTGCCCCCTCTGTGTCCTCTGCCCCCTGTCCTCTGCGTCCTCTGCCCCCTCTGTGTCCTCTGCCCCCTGTCCTCTTCCCCCTCTGTGTCCTCTGCCCCCTGTCATCTTCCCCCTCTGTGTCCTCTGCCCCCTCTGTGTCCTCTGCCCCCTCTGTGTCCTCTGCCCCCTCTGTGTCCTCTGCCCCCTGTCCTCTGCGTCCTCTGCCCCCTCTGTGTCCTCTGCCCCCTGTCCTCTGCCCCCTGTCCTCTTCCCCCTCTGTGTCCTCTGCCCCCTGTCCTCTTCCCCCTCTGTGACCTCTGTGTCCTCTGCCCCCTCTGTGTCCTCTGCCCCCTCTGTGTCCTCTGCCCCCTGTCCTCTGCGTCCTCTGCCCCCTCTGTGTCCTCTGCCCCTGTCCTCTGTGTCCTCTGCCCCCTGTCCTCTGCGTCCTCTGCCCCCTCTGTGTCCTCTGCCCCCTCTGTGTCCTCTGTCCTCTGCCCCCTGTCCTCTGCCCCCTGTCCTCTGCCCCCTGTCCTCTGCCCCCTGTCCTCTGTGTCCTCTGCCCCCTGTCCTCTGTGTCCTCTGCCCCCTCTGTGTCCTCTGCCCCTGTCCTCTGCCCCTGTCCTCTTCCCCCTCTGTGTCCTCTGCCCCCTCTGTGTCCTCTGCCCCCTCTGTGTCCTCTGCCCCCTCTGTGTCCTCTGCCCCCTCTGTGTCCCCTGCCCCCTGTCCTCTGCGTCCTCTGCCCCCTCTGTGTCCTCTGCCCCCTGTCCTCTGCGTCCTCTTCCCCTCTGTGTCCTCTGCCCCCTGTCCTCTTCCCCCTCTGTGTCCTCTGCCCCCTGTCCTCTTCCCCCTCTGTGTCCTCTGTGTCCTCTGCCCCCTCTGTGTCCTCTGCCCCCTCTGTGTCCTCTGCCCCCTGTCCTCTGCGTCCTCTGCCCCCTCTGTGTCCTCTGCCCCCTGTCCTCTGTGTCCTCTGCCCCCTGTCCTCTGCGTCCTCTGCCCCCTCTGTGTCCTCTGCCCCTCTGTGTCCTCTGTCCTCTGCCCCCTGTCCTCTGCCCCCTGTCCTCTGCCCCCTGTCCTCTGCCCCTGTCCTCTGTGTCCTCTGCCCCCTGTCCTCTGTGTCCTCTGCCCCCTCTGTGTCCCCTGCCCCTGTCCTCTGCGTCCTCTGCCCCTCTGTGTCCTCTGCCCCCTGTCCTCTGCGTCCTCTTCCCCCTCTGTGTCCTCTGCCCCCTGTCCTCTTCCCCCTCTGTGTCCTCTGCCCCCTGTCCTCTTCCCCCTCTGTGTCCTCTGTGTCCTCTGCCCCCTCTGTGTCCTCTGCCCCCTCTGTGTCCTCTGCCCCCTGTCCTCTGCGTCCTCTGCCCCCTCTGTGTCCTCTGCCCCCTGTCCTCTGTGTCCTCTGCCCCCTGTCCTCTGCGTCCTCTGCCCCCTCTGTGTCCTCTGCCCCCTCTGTGTCCTCTGTCCTCTGCCCCCTGTCCTCTGCCCCCTGTCCTCTGCCCCCTGTCCTCTGTGTCCTCTGCCCCCTGTCCTCTGTGTCCTCTGCCCCCTCTGTGTCCTCTGCCCCCTCTGTGTCCTCTGCCCCCTCTGTGTCCTCTGCCCCCTCTGTGTCCTCTGCCCCTGTCCTCTGCCCCCTCTGTGTCCTCTGCCCCCTGTCCTCTGCCCCCTCTGAGTCCTCTGCCCCCTGTCCTCTTCCCCCTCTGTGTCCTCTGCCCCCTGTCCTCTTCCCCCTCTGTGTCCTCTGCCCCCTGTCCTCTGCCCCCTCTGTGTCCTCTGCCCCCTCTGTGTCCTCTGCCCCCTCTGTGTCCTCTGCCCCCTCTGTGTCCTCTGCCCCCTCTGTGTCATCTGCGTCCTCTGCCCCCTCTGCGTCCTCTGCCCCCTCTGTGTCCTCTGCCCCCTGTCCTCTGCGTCCTCTGCCCCCTCTGTCCTCTGCCCCCTGTCCTCTGTGTCCTCTGCCCCCTGTCCTCTGCGTCCTCTGCCCCCTCTGTGTCCTCTGCCCCCTGTC
Organism: Allobates femoralis; assembly: GCA_033576535.1. Lineage (NCBI taxonomy): Eukaryota > Metazoa > Chordata > Amphibia > Anura > Aromobatidae > Allobates > Allobates femoralis. Next base: position 60,292,914 of record JARQOC010000008.1, on the reverse strand, counting down.
CTCTGCGTCCTCTGCCCCCTGTCCTCTGCCCCCTCTGTGTCCTCTGCCCCCTGTCCTCTGCCCCCTCTGTGTCCTCTGCCCCTCTGTGTCCTCTGCGTCCTCTGCCCCCTCTGTGTCCTCTGCCCCCTGTCCTCTGCCCCCTGTCCTCTGCCCCCTGTCCTCTGCCCCCTGTCCTCTGCCCCCTCTGTGTACTCTGCCCCTGTCCCCTGCCCCCTGTCCTCTGCCCAGCCGCCTCTGCCCCCTGTCCTCTGCCCAGCCGCCTCTGCCCCCTGTCCTCTGCCCAGCTGCCTCTGCCCCCTGTCCTCTGCCCAGCCACCTCTGCCCCCTGTCCCCTGCCCCCTGTCCTCTGCCCCCTGTCCTCTGCCCAGCCACCTCTGCCCCCTGTCCTCTGCCCAGCTGCCTCTGCCCCTGTCCTCTGCCCAGCCGCCTCTGCCCCCTGTCCTCTGCCCAGACGCCTCTGCCCCCTGTCCTCTGCACAGACGCCTCTGCCCCCTGTCCTCTGCCCAGACGCCTCTGCCCCCTGTCCTCTGCCCAGCCGCCTCTGCCCCCTGTCCTCTGCCCAGACGCCTCAGCCCCCTGTCCTCTGCCCAGACGCCTCTGCCCCCTGTCCTCTGCCCAGACGCCTCTGCCCCCTGTCCTCTGCCCAGCCGCCTCTGCCCCCTGTCCTCTGCCCAGCCCCTCTGCCCCCTGTCCTCTGCCCAGCCGCCTCTGTCCCCTGTCCTCTGCCCAGCCGCCTCTGCCCCCTGTCCTCTGCCCAGCCGCCTCTGCCCCCTGTCCTCTGCCCAGCCGCCTCTGCCCCCTGTCCTCTGCCCAGCCGCCTCTGCCCCCTGTCCTCTGCCCCCTGTCCTCTGCCCCCTGTCCTCTGCCCCCTGTCCTCTGCCCCCTGTCCTCTGCCCAGCCGCCTCTGCCCCCTGTCCTCTGCCCCCTGTCCTCTGCCCAGCCGCCTCTGCCCCCTGTCCTCTGCCCAGCCGCCTCTGCCCCCTGTCCTCTGCCCACGCCGCTGCGTTGACCAATCTCACCGCACTCACTGTTAACCACTGAGCCACCGCACTCACTGCTAACCACTGAGCCACCGCACTCACTGCTAACCACTGAGCCACCGCACTCACTGCTAACCACTGAGCCACCGCACTCACTGCTAACCACTGAGCCACCGCACTCACTGCTAACCACTGAGCCACCGCACTCACTGCTAACCACTGAGCCACCGCACTCACTGCTAACCACTGAGCCTCCGCACTCACTGCTAACCAGTGAGCCTCCGCACTCACTGCTAACCACTGAGCCACCGCACTCACTGCTAACCACTGAGCCACCGCACTCACTGCTAACCACTGAGCCACCGCACTCACTGCTAACCACTGAGCCACCGCACTCACTGCTAACCACTGAGCCACCGCACTCACTGCTAACCACTGAGCCACCACACTCACTGCTAACCACTGAGCCACCGCACTCACTGCTAACCACTGAGCCACCGCACTCACTGCTAACCACTGAGCCACCGTATACTGTGCTACCCACAGAGCCGCCTGTATACACACAATTCATTTCACCGCACTCCCGTAACTATATATGGATTCTAGACTACCCGATTCTTTAGAATCGGGCCACCATCTAGTTTATTATAAATAGAGTGCTTTTTGTGTGAATCTTGTGTGGATTTTTGCACTTTGTCCTTGCAGTTTGGTGGTGAATGGATGCGGTTATTAATCGCATTCATCAGTGTGCACGACTCATAATTATCGGTTCATTGTAAACACAAGTCTTGTAGATGATTGGCAGTGTTTAACGTGTTTAATGTAATTATCTGACTTGTGATGGCCAACTCATTGTTCCTAGAGTCTTGTAGATGACTGGTGATGTTGACCATGTGTAATGTAATCATCTCAACTCTTTGTTTTAGGAGGCGCAGAGGATTTAATCATTTAAAATTCCTTTGTATTAGTATGAAAAGGTAAACAAACTGTAAGCGGTCTAATTGGAGGTGATCAGGCACAAAGGCAGCAGGCACTGGGATGGTTTTTCAACAGACCTTTATTCAGACTCTCCTCCTACTCCACAACATGTTTCTATAGATACTCTATCTTCCTCAGGTGGTCACACCAGTGCCTGCTGCCTTTGTGCCTGAGCACCTCCAATTAGACCGCTTACAGTTTGTTTACCTTCTAATATAAATCCCTCTCTGAGGGTAAAGCGGCGGGGAGTAGCTAAGCACAGAGTGCAGCTTAACGTGAGGACCTGGCGTCGCCTGGCAACAGGAGCTTTAACTGAAGGACCTGCGGTGACGTAACCGGATGCTCGGAGCCCCCAACGCACGCAGTGTGTGGATGAGCTGGAGCCTGTGAAGGGCTCCTTATCAAGTGTATTACTGGGTTGTGCAGGGACAGCCCAACCCGATAAGGTGAGTGGCCACCTCTTAGTACGCCATGCTAAATAAAGCCCCCCTGGAAACTGCACTATTGTGCCCCTTTCTCTCTCTTTTCTTTTGTATTATGAACATTATCCAGGCAGCTTGAAAGCGAGCCAATAAGAGAACAGTCTTATTCCACCAATCGTAACGTCCCCAATATCCTGCAATGAGTGCTCAGGTATATAAGGAGACCTGTTGATTAACCAGGGTGATTTTGAGATTATGTTTGGTGACCTCAGTCTAGGGATTTTGGTCCCAGCTAGACGTGCACTGGACTTCATACAGGCAGCTAATCTAGGATCTACTGACCCGATTTTCCGGCCATAACCCCAGGCCTAGGCATGTGCCAACCGAGGGGATCAGAACATGGATTATAATTCTACAAGGACTTCAGCATCAAATGTTTGGATTTGGCTGGGATAACAAAGACTGCATAAGGACACAACCCAGGTTGGGACGATCCAGTCACCTGGCTACAGACTTTGCTGTGCTATTATCTTATCCCTGGTGAGCCAGCAGAAGGGTGAGTCTCTGTTGCCTGTTACAGTTTGTGTTTTGCTTTTTATGTGTTATATGCTGTTAACTGTTTGGGAATTCAATAAAGCCTTAATATTGTGATTCCCTCACCCTGTGTTGTCTGAGTAGTGTTCCGCACACTGTTGAGGAGCTCGGGCGTTCAGTTTGGGGATGAGCCCTGGTCCACATAGTCTTTCTAAAGGCGGCTGGGCCATTGGACAAGAACACCCACTGACCCCTGTGTCTTCACAAAAGGCACTAAAGGGTGCAAGCTTGCAATATATAGGGAGTGGGACATTATATAACTGTTTGACATCTGTCTATCTATTAATCTAACTATTTTACCTTTTTAGAGTATGTAAAAGATGATGTAAAAAAAAACATTATGTGTGGTCCGTGTGCAGTCTGTGTGCGGTCTCTGTGTGCGGCCTATGTGTGGTCTGGGTGCGGTCTGTGTGTGGTCCGTGTGGTCCGTGTGTGATTCATGTGTAGTCTGTGTGCTCTCTATGCGCGGTCCATGTGCAGTCTTCATGTAGTCTGTGTGTGATCTGTGCATGGTCTGAGCACAGTCTGTATGCGGTCCATGTGCTGCACAATCTTCTACCACACATCGACTTCTATTGGTGAGATATGCAGCCACTCGCAGCATGCTGCAATTTACCCCGGAAAAAGTAGCAGATATGCTCTGACTTATTGATGTGTGTGGAAAGAATTGTTTTTTCACATTGCACTTGAGGTTTTATACGCAGATGTGAGTGAGCCCTAAGGGTATGTCCACACAATCAGAATTTGCAGCTGTTTGGACGCAGCATTTTATCACTGTATCTAAATCGCTGCATTGAGCAATACAAGCACAGTGGATGGGATTTACAGAAATACCATGCCCACTGTGCTTTTTATCCCTATAGCTTAACTGAACTGCAGGGCGGCTTTCTATGCCGCTGATTGACCATAGCATGTGAATTTAGCGCTAATGAGTGGGAGGTGATATCGGTGATTGAATGAAGGGAAAAGCCGCAGTGCCTTGAACACGGGCAGCTGTGTTCACCCGCAGAGATCCCCGGAGTCCTTGCAGGAGAGAAGATGCAGTGTCTCTGGATTGTGTGTGCATACCCTAAAAGTGAGAAATTTAGTGTGAAAAAAAAGAAAAGGTTCAATATGACAACCTACAGTGCTGTGCAAATTAACTGGGACAAAGCAAGTTGCTCTTGCAATAATTTTACTATTTCTGATGTGTTTTATCAGTTTTTGGTGTCGTTTTCCTTTTTCTTCCACATTTCCCTTTTCATTTTGGAGAAAATGATCCAGCTTCATTGTGTGTGCGAATTATTCTTAAAACGAAGAGTGCCAAAAAATGTCCCTTGTGAGTCTGAAAGCTCCAAAAACGTTTTTGTACTTACGGTAGTCACTTTTTCATCAAATAACCAAAAACGCATGCAAAAAAAAATTTTGGTTGACCAGGTGGAATTTTTTTTTGTTTTCCTGTCGACCAAGGGGGAGGGGGTGGGTTTGCGGTTGATTTTTTTTTTTTTTTCTTGTCGAAAAAGGGGGGGGGATTGGGTGCTGTCGAAAATTTTTTTTTTCCAGTACTTGGTGACCCGTGACCCAAAAACGCTGGCGTTAACGCATGTGTCTGTATTTGCCCTGCGTTAACGCATGCGTTTCCCATAGGGTCCCATGTTAAAAAAAACGCATGCGTTTTTGGGAAAACACACCTGCAATTTTTTCCGGCACCCAAAAACGCTGCATGCAGCGTTTTTTGGACTGGGGAAAAAAAATGCAAGCGCTGCTGAAAAACGCATGTACACTCAAATGCACCCTGCGTTAACGCACCTGCGTTTTTTTTAACACACCAAAAAATGCAGAGATGGTCAAAAAAACGCATGTGTGTGAACATGGCCAGACTTGTATGTTCATTAAGAGTAATAATTCTAGACCTCTTCCATGGAGTAACATCCATTTTTACAGACACAAATCACTCTGAGTGAAAAAGTACACTAAACCACTCCTCACAGAAACAAGCTCTCAACTGAAGCTGAGGGGGCAGCTAGCTGTTATTTTCTGACTAAAACCAGTCAAACCACATTTTGTTACTCAAGGTTGTACACTCACACCTGTTCAAAGCAGTTAAAACTGGTTTGAATCCCAGACTGGTAACCCCAACTTACGATTTTACTTAAAAAAAATGCTTTGTCCCAATTAATTTGCACAGCATTGTAATGTTATCAAATTCTGTGAAGCACCTGTAGGTTCAAAGCGATCATTATACCCCTGGATAAAATTTTTGAAAAGTCTACTTTCCAAAATCGGATCATTTGTGGTGGGTGCTGTTAAGGCCCCCTAGCAGCCCAGCAAATGTGACATGGTGCCTGCAATCTATTTCAGCCAAATATGTGTTCCATATTTTAAATACTGTATTACTCCTTTCCCTTCTGAGTCCACCCATTTATGCAAACAGAACTTTTTGTCTACATGCGGGATATTGTCACACTCATAAGAAAGTGGGTAACAACGTTGTTGGTGTTACCTCTTGTACAAGTGAAATATTTGGTATTAAAGCAACACTTTTGTGAAAAAAATTCAATATGATGACTTATCGTTTTCAAATTGTGTGAAGTATCCGTGGGTTCAAAATCCCTACTATACCCCTAGATATAATCTTGGAGGGGTCTAGTTTAAAAAATGTACTCAGTAGTGTGGGTGTTCCTGCTGTTTAAGTACTTTAGGGGCCCTTGAAATGCAACATGGTGCCTGCAATCTATTTCAGCCAAATTTGTTTTCCAAAATTAAAACAGCGCTCCTTCCATTCTGAGCCCTGCCATTTGTTCAAACAGCGGCTTCTGACATTTTCAGTATCAACGCTTTTAGAAGAAACTTTGTAACATATTTGAGGGTCCAATTTGCCATGCTATCTCTCGTAAAATTGAATACATTGAGGTGAAATTTCAATGTATTTATTTTCTCATTGCACATGTTAATAATCTTCTTCAATGTGGTTTTGAGCAGTCTGAGGGGTGCAGTTTTTATAATGGTGTCACTTTTGGGTGTTTTCTGTCATATAGGCCCTTCAAAGTCACTTCAAATGTGGTGTGGTCACTAAAAAAACAAAATGTACTTGTGAGTTTTTTTTTTTACATGTAATGTGTCATCATAAAATGACCTAGTACTCTCATCAGAGACCTAAAAGAGCTGGGAGAATCCTGTCTGGTATGTAATACCGCAATATGGCACCCTATTACAAAAGCATTTGTGATGAAAGGCAGTGGCGGAACTACCGCGGTCGCATTGTTCGCGGCTGAGACCGGGCCCGTGCCTCCAGCCGCCCGCCACGACAGCGCCGGAAGAGGAGTGGAGGGCGGACTGGAAGTGACAGAAAAGTCACTTCCTGCTGCTGCGCAACAGGCTGGCACCGCTAGCACAACCACCCCCCACTCCTCACCCGGCCAGCTCCAGCAGCACCCCCGCTCCTCACCAAAGGGGCCCCGGAGTGCATCTTGCACCGGGGCCCGTAGGTCTATAGTTACGCCACTGATGAAAGGTGTTGTCTAGGTTTGGCGCAAAAGTCATGGTATGCCTGGCCAGGATTATTTGGTTCTAGTGCCGGAACGGGCAGTCATGTGACTGAATGTATGAGGTATACATATTCCTAACTACATTTCAACTGCAAGTGAACTGAGTGAGGCCGAGCATAAACTGCAGACCATGTATCAAACTTGGAAAACCCTTTTAAGATCACTACTTCTAAGGGAGAAAACCTTAATAATGTGTTGTGTTATGTTATGGGGCATTCCATAATTGTTGTTCTTCAGATATGTATGGAATCTCTGAAACAAAATTAAATAATCAATTTCACAGAAGATGTAGTAAATCCCCATAAACAGTGTGAATCTTACCAGAAGCTTGTTTAATTAAACAGCTTAATGTTTGTATATGTATTACAGTTTGAAGATTTGGATACAGAAAGATCCAACACCTACAGTGCTGGCAGAATGATGAGGAGAACCCACCCACTCAAAAAGGGTGAATGGTAAGTAACAGAGCATGAGATTGTGGACAGATCTTCAACATACTGAATGCAATATGCACTATAGGAAGTTGTATATTGTTAATGGGAATAATGGCAGAAAGGCTATACTGGTCTTGTGTGAGAGCACAGGTAGACGTTACATTATGTGGTCTCAGAACTCTTGTCTTTGATGGTTAGTCATGTTGAGCCACTTTTGGGTAAAACTTAGAATTGGACTGTGAGTTGGGATTTAGTAACTCCTCTGTGTGAGAAACAATTATTATTACATTTTTAATCCTGCTTTCAATAATGGTTTCCAATGTGATGAATGAAGAAGAGACATCTTATTTATTAGTGTATGATAACTTCCTTTTTTTCTGCTCAGTCTCAGGAGTGACGCTGAGTCACCTGCACAATGGTGAAAGCATCGTAGAAGACCGGGATTTGGACTCGCGCTTCTTAGGAATTTGATTCCCTTTCTTGGCTGATGGACGGCATTACATACTATAAGCTCTCACAATTGGCTGGTAAAACAAGCTTATTAATTAAGCATATGAATAAAGCTTTGGACAGTCAGTAACCATGGCGATGTGTGAGCCAATCCCAGAGGAGATGCCTGATGGTTTTGGGGATGGCACTTAATGGATCCACAGCGTTGCAGGAGTAATTACACGCTTCATTTTAAATGGAGCAATTGAAACAATGTATTAAACGAGGCAGTTTATTCCTTCATGTCACCGGGACGGTTACCCATGGGGGGTCGTTTCATTAACGGCTCGTGACATTTCCTGGCAAACATTTCATTGCTGTGATTTCTTTTTATTACTAATAAATGCTCCAGCCTGTGAAGGACTGATGCTAAACTCCTTCACGACCAGCTGAGGTGGGAGCTGATTACTCTGCCATGTGCTGCCAACATCTCCTGGAGTGAAGAGGTTAAATTGTCAAAAGCCATAAAATTTGCTTTATTATCTAATAATTTCCTCTTACATCTCACTTTTTTATCAATTAAAAGCTCATGTGCTGCAGAAAAATATATTATTATGAGAGAGATAGGTAGGAAAGAGAGAGGTATTGTCGTGGGCATATGGGCGAGGGTACTCGACCATCAGGGTGCAAATAGTTTAGGAGTCACAGTGGTGGACTCCAGAAGATGTGGCCCTGACTGGACATATTAAAGGGGAGTATTTACAGGGGAAAATAGTTTGTGATGCCAGTTGGAGTTCTGAGCATAGATGGCAGGGGGCTGCAGTGGGAACCTTCAAGGGGACATGATAGGGCAGCCAGGTGGTAGGCCCTCTGCAGCCAGGGCACAAATCCCTTGGAAGGTGTAAAGGAATGGATGGGATGGTGGATGGTGCAGAGGAGGAGGATGAGAGTAATGTTGCAGGTAGGCACAGAAAGGATCAGACAGCAGCGACAATCTTTTTGGTTCTTACCCTTTACTTGGAATAGTTAAAGATTACAACACAGCTGGGGTACAATGTTCACCAGGAGCCTGGCCAGCCTAGAGATAGTTGGAGTTCACCTTGCTGAGACACAGGGTATATGGCCTTCCAGCTGGCTTCCCAGTTCTGACACTATGCTACCACGTTCCTCTCCTCAGTGTCTTTCATTACTATTCCCTGCCAGGTAGGTAGCTGTGGGTCTTGTGAGCAACAGCTTTTGTCCTCTGACCCTATATAACCCAGTGAGCTTCAGGAAGTTCCACAAAAGTAGCCGCTGGACATAAAGACCCAGTGACCTCATAACCGGTCCTGAAGGAAGAATCTCTGATTGAGCTAGGACTGGTACCCCTTCTGCAGTTAGCTCTTCTGCCTGGCTTCAACAACTGACAACAGATTCATCTCACTGGGCCCCCTCAGCCTAGCACTTTACTCACATTCCATTCTCTCAAGCGACTCAGTAAAGACTAGAGCTCACCTAGTTGCCACCCATCTCTAAACTAACTTGTCCCTCCAGACAGAAGTGGGGACAGACCTAAAGGTCAGCACTTCCTGACCTCGAGTTCAGATATGTTTGGTGTATGTTGGGGGTCTCAGCAATGTGTCCCTCCACTTACCTCCAGGCATGATATCACACATAACTATATGCGTAACTAATTGTGGCAGCCTGGAAGCAAGGGTGCCACAGTGTCGAGAGAGATAAAGAGTGAGAAGCAGAGAAAGATCATGAGAAAAAAGGTAAGAAGATAAAGAAAAAGAGAGGGAGAGAGAGAAAGATATAGAGAGGGGAGAGACAGAGAGAGAAGAGGGAGAAGTCAAAAGGAGGAGAAATAGAAAGAGTCAGAAAGAGAGATGTAAGAGAGATAGAGAGAGAGGAGAGAGAGGAGAGAGGTAAAGAGAGAGACAGATGAGGGAGATAGAGAGTGAGAAAGGAAGGCAAGAAAGAGATGGAGAGAGATGGAGAGAGAGTAGAGAAGAAAGAGAGAGTAGAGAGTCAGAAAGAAAAGCAATATCTAGAGGGTTGAGAATGCGCACATAGGGTCTTATCCTTTATAGGCAGGTAAATGTGAAAAAATCAGATTTGCTCACCTGGTCAGGTTGTGTAGCACACAACCAGCGTAATCGCTCAAACAATGCAGCTGCTGCAGGGACTGTACTTCCACGAGGTGCGGTGCTGTGATCAGGTATTTTGGACGAAGTACCTTAATGTCCGCGCTGCTGCCAGAGAGGAACATACACCAACGACACTGGGACGTCTGAGTACTGGTAGTAGAGTTTATTTCCAACGCGTTTCGGAGCCACGTACCGAGCTCCTTCCTCAGGGAACATCAAGAGTACACTGGACAGATTTGTATTTATCACAGAAAAGGCGCCAAAAAGATAATTACACTGACGTCAGTAAATAGGGAGGATCATGAAATGACGTCACAATGTTTATCAACATAGTTTCGTAGTAAACTGTATATAGTGGTACAATGTTAGGATATAACATGAGAAATAACATATTAGTCATGTAGATGTTATACATTTCACCCGATCAAACAAATCTTACCATATTTGCATAAAAATTCATAAAAAATCATAAAAAAATATTTACATATAAAGTGGTGTAGTGCTGATTAGAACTCATAAAAATAAGCAGTATAAATCTGGTATTAAATGTCTTGTGTGTGTGTCCTGTGTTACCCATTGTGCTATCCATTCTTTTGTATGTTAAATGTAATATAGTAAGTGAAGGTGAATCTGTGAAGAACAAAACCACATCACTTATACTTGTTCTTCAATGTAAATATTTTTTATGATTTTTTATGAATTTTTATGCAAATATGGTAAGATTTGTTTGATCGGGTGAAATGTATAACATCTACATGACTAATATGTTATTTCTCATGTTATATCCTAACATTGTACCACTATATTCAGTTTACTACGAAACTATGTTGATAAACATTGTGACGTCATTTCATGATCCTCCCTATTTACTGACGTCACTGTAATTATCTTTTTGGCGCCTTTTCTGTGATAAATACAAATCTGTCCAGTGTACTCTTGATGTTCCCTGAGGAAGGAGCTCGGTACGTGGCTCCGAAACGCGTTGGAAATAAACCTCTACTACCAGTACTCAGACGTCCCAGTGTCGTTGGTGTATTTTCCTCTCTGGCAGCAGCGCGGACATTAAGGTACTTCGTCCAAAATACCTGAGAAAGAAAAGCAAGAGAGCAATAGAGAGAAAAAGGAGAGAAAGGACATAGCAGTAAAGAGAGAAAAGGATAGATAGAGAGAGGACATAGAGTAGGAGAGAGAAAAAGAGGAAGAGCGAGATAGAGATATTGCGAAAGAAAAGGAGAGAGAATTTAATCTCGTCATTTTATGAGTTACTTTATAGTGGAGATAAAAGTTTCTAAATCTTTACCATTGCAGGAGTCTGAGGTATTGACACAGGGTTAACCACCAACTCCAGGGAAAGTGATGCCTAATTTCTCCCTTATGGTACCTTTACACGCCGCGACGGCAGGCTGGATACAGCCCGCTACAGGCTACAAATGTAGCTTGTAGCGTCAATGTAGCCCGTCGTAGCGGCGTCTGAAGACGCGACGCTACAGCCGGCGACAGATACATCTGTTTATGGGCTCTGCTCGAAAACTGATGGCTACATCGCCGATGGTAGCGAGCTGTATCGGCGTGTAAAGAAGCAACGGAAGGGAACTCCGGACACCCGGGGCTGTAGCTGCAATGTAGCTAAGGCGTGTCCCAGGCTCCGGGTTACCACGCCCCATCACCGATCATTGGAGGAAGCTCCTGCATGACGATTGGTAGTCGCTGCCTAGGGCGGCATATTTAAGGAGCTGACCAGTCACACTACACAATCGCTCGAGCGTGCTGTATTTCTCAGCCTCCTGCGATGCCTGGCCAATCATGATGATATTGCGCTGTCCTATCAGCGTACGGATGGCTCGTAATCCACGATTGTGGCACGCCTATGTGCTGTCCCTGCTGTACCAGGTCCGCCCATAGTAGCTTATTGTAGCGCTGTGTAAACGTGGTACGCTAAGCTACAGCTGGCTACTTGAGACACCCGGCGATGTAGCTAGCTACAGATGTAGCATGGCGTAGCGCACCTTATGGCGGCGTGTAAAGAGGGTGCGTTGACCGTTTGTAGCCGTTTGAGCGTGCTCGTGCACGTGAAGTAGCGCGATGTATCCAGCCTGCCGTCGCGGCGTGTAAAGGTACCATCAGTGCTGTCCCTTATCTCACAGGTGCATCTGAAGGTGGCAAGGTCTGAGCCGCCAGTGTAACTCTATCTCCTGAGAAAACCCTGGAATAAAACCCCTTCTCCCCACCCAAAGGTACAAAAGATAAACCAATTAAATCTACTGCCTATCTCCAAACAGCAGCAGGGGAATAGCACCAGGTCAGCTGATCTTTCACAGTAGTCACTCACAAACCTCCACACTCCAGGCTGGTGTAAGTACGAAGGGGCTATCACAGCTATGTTACTATGTTACTATGTTACAGGTCAAGGAAAACATGGCTACTTAATGAGAGGTGGGAGTGGACTCACACTGCTGCAAGTGTGGCACCCCTGCGTACCGGCCGCCACTAGATGGCGCAGCACCTGGGATCGGTAAGTACAGTGACTCCAAACACACGCTTGAAACCCCCCTGGTCCCAAGTTTAGGGACTCTATGCCCAGCAACGGGATGGAGGGAGGAGACCTGTGGAGGGAGGGAAGTTAGGACAGGACACGGTCAAGGGGAGGAAACAATACCAAACAACACCAAGTTCAGAGGATCAGTCAGCCAAGTGACACCAGAGAGTCAAGTTCAGTCAGAACTAGAGGCGAGAACATCACATGGGACTGAAAGGACACGAACCCGGCGGCCTGAACCACTATGAGGCTTGTCCAGGTCCCGGGCTGAAGACTGTAGAAACAGACAGAAGGAGTCTTAGGTGTGCTCAAATTAGTGGGAATGCCTAAGGACTTGGCAGAAACAGGGTGCCGCCTCTGGTGAAGTGGCCCGGATGCTTTATGCTTCAACCACAAAACCCGATGGGGTGCGGGGTCTTTATGTCCCAAGACCCAACCTCTGGCGCAACGAAAAGAAGGCCGCCATACTAGGACTAGGGAACCAGGCAGGTTACCCACTAAAAGTCTGTGGCAGCTGGATCGTAGTTAGCGTGTGGAATAAACAGACCGAAAAGCCCACAAAAAGAACACAAAAGGGGGTGACATGGACGAGCCATACCGGCCGCTTTCAAACTACCAGAGCAGCCACTGCACTGTAAATTGAACATCCACTGAGAAAGTGACGTAAACCCGATTGTAGCTCAGCATTGTGGGAGACCGCGATTTCCATGCCTGAGGTAGACTTGTTTGCCGAGCCGGCAGCAGCGGCCTGTCTGAGTATGACTTTAAACCCTGCCAGCAGCACAGCCCCGCTGACAGTCTATCCCTTAAACCACTAACACAGACTCTACGGTTGCCCTGGGAAACCGCTCTTCATGTGGAGAGCTGAAACCATCCTTGCAGCTACTCCCATCATCCCCAGAGCTCCCGACTATAGAAGCGGCTATACCAGCCACATTCCACTAGTGGCGTCACGACAACTTTTATTTTTGTTTTTATTTTACTTTATACATTTTTAAAACCCCCCTTTTTACTGATCACCCCGACGATGGGATCACAGACCGGGTCATGTCACCGTGACATCCTGCATGGTTCTGAGTACCCCATGATCCCCGCCAGGGGCGAGTCACAAGCCTTCCTAGCACTACAAGCAAACACAAAACATTAAACCTTGCTGGTACAGAAGAAATTAACACCCAAAGCAAAAACAGCACAAAAATCTATCACAGACTCGTGACAGGTATTAGGGGTGCTTCTGTACGTGCCGTGTAGTTTTATTGTGAGCACACTTGATAAATATATAGACATGGATGCCAAGTAGTTGGCAAATAAGCTGTACATGGTAAAGGGGGGACCTCTGCAAACCTTTTTCACAATGTGGACATTTTACATTCAACAACTTATGATTCTGTTTAGGACAAAATACTATATAAAAAAAGAATAACAAAACGTAGGAGGATCTTGAATATTTGCGACACAAAAATAAAAAGATGATTATTTGTGAAACAATGTGTTCATTTAAATTCAGTGTGTAGCTGTACTCACATTTTCGCAGGTCATTACTGTGCACAGCTCTCGCTAATGCCGTCAGTAGACAATGCTTTACAAATCAACAGTGGTATTTTCCTTGCAGGTCTTGTTACTGATTATGTTGCTATTGTACCTAGCCTTGTATTTTGCTGCTTTTCTTGCTTTAGCCTTTGTAGTGATGTTTTCCTGCTTGTTGTTTTTCTCTGGTATTGACTTTGGCTTGCTCCTGACCTGGATTTCTCTGGACATTTCACTTACATACTGACTACTTGTTGACGACCTTTGGCTAGCGCTCGACTATTTCCTCTATAATGTACTATTACCACCAATCTAAGACAACTCATGGGACCATGGCCACAAGGTTCCCTGTAGCAAAGTCGAGCTCCCTTTTACAGGGGTTAAAAGGAAGATCCCAGGGATCACCTATAGCCTTAGCATCTTAGTTTAGCCAACGTCAATCATTTTGAGACTCCCCTTCTAATTCGAGCATAAGTATATCTACATCATTGTAGCAAGATGTGTAAGGCTGCCTTCACATTTGCGTTTGGAACGCAGCTCACCGAATGCAGCCAAACGCTTGAGCACATGCGTTCCTATGTTTAACATGGGAACGCATGTGCCTGCGTTCGGCTGGGTTCGGTTGCATTTGCGTTCGGATGCACACAATTTGTGCGCTCTTCGAGCGCACTCCGAACGCGGCATGTTGCATTTTTTGTGCAGGCGCGGGCGCTTGTTTTATCTGCAAGCGCCCGCAAGAGCACAAACAATGCATGGATCTCAATGGATCCGCAGTTTCCTCCACAGGAGAACGCTGCGGATCTCATTAAAATCTCTCCAGGTGGCCGCCGGTGATTACCGGCGGCCACCGGGAGATCAGCTAGAGCCTCCACTGATCTCCCGACGGTGTCGGCGCGGGAGATTTGAAGATACAGCTGATCTGACAGCTGATTAAATCCCCCGCGCTGACACCGAATAGGTGAGGTCAGTGCGGGAGATTTGAAACAGCGATCAGCTGTTTCTTATCTCCTGCACTGATATCACGCTATTCGGTGTCGGCACGCGAGATTTAAACAGCTGTCAGTTCAGCTGTATCTTCAAATCTCCCGCGCTGACACCGGCGGGAGATCAACTGTGCTGGGAGGAGGAGATCTCTGCCACTGATCTCGTCCTCCCGGCCGCCCCTTGACAGCTGATTGGCTGGCCGGGGTGCATACTAATGTGAACGGATGCGGAGATTCTCCGCTGCATTCACATCACTATGGGCTGCGTTTGCACTGCGTTTGCGTCTGCGCGCCATACGCATGCAAACACAAACGCAAGTGTGAAGGTACCCTAACACAGGCAGTAGTAGTTGGAGATTTTTTTTTTCCCTAAAATAAGAGAGCTCTGAGAGCAGCTCACATACTAAATCCATCAGTGACTAAGTGCCCATAAGTGATTCCCGTTTTCTCTCATTTCTAAAAATGTCCCTTTTTTAATTGATTAATAGATTAGCATTAAAGGGATCCTGTCATCATATTCATGCTGTCTAAACATCAGGAGTTTGGCTAGATGATTGCAATCAGTTATGTTTATGGTGACAATGGGCCCGATTCATCAAGGTGCTTATACCAGAAATCTATACATCTTAAAAAGTTGCAATACTTTTCACACAGTTTAGGAAAAATAATGTAACTTTCGACATTTACATGCCAGTCTTGGCCTCCTATGCCAATAGGAGTTTTGTGGTCAGGTCCACCTGCCATATTTATCAAAAGTTGCACTGCTAAAATGGCATAACTTACTCCAGAAATGTTCATCAGCCCCCAGCTGGCATACATTGCTTGTAATGGCGCAATCTGGGAAGAAGATGCGCTGGCTTCATTAAATCATGACTCTGTTTAATAGGTCAAGTCAGTGACGTGCAGTGAGTGGTTCATTAACACTGGTGTGCACTACTACGCCAATCTTAATGAATTGCACTCAATGTGTTTAGGCTGACCAGTTGGAGTCATGCCTTGGTTGGCTTTTTTCCCAATTAGGGAAGGGTCATGCCCTGAAATAGTCAGCTGAGAAACATGGTCCCGGCCAGCTTTTCAAAGTAGGCTAAGGCTAGGGTCAGACTTGCGTCGTGCATGTGCTAAAAGCATGCTTTTCTTAAAGTTGAAAATGTTGGAAAACGCAAGCGTTAACACACCCATAGGCCCCAATGCAAAAAACGCATAGCAAATGTGCGATGCGTTTTTTGCATTCATTTTTGGCTCACCTCCCAAAAACGCAGTAAGCAGCGTTTTTTGGGTGCTTTTACAAAAACGCATGCATTTTTGTAACATGGGAGTCTATGGGCAACGCATCCGTTAACGCATGGTACACTTATGTACCATGCATTAACGCATCAGTTAATTGAACCAACATGAATGCATACATACCATGGAAAAAAAGGATCCTTTAATGCATCCTGCAAGCTTCCAAGTGTGACCCTAGCCTAACTCTGAAATGTTGCAGTGTTTAAAGTGAACCTGTCACCAGATTTCTTGTGCCTAAACTAAAACCATCACCTTCAGCAGCACCTGATCTTCATTCAGCGAAGATGCGTACTATGTTCTGACTCCCACTATATACCCCAAAATACCTTATAAAAATCCCCTGCTTGGTATGTAAATTTATTTGGTCCGGTCCAATGGGCTTGATTGCAGCGCTTTCTTTCCTGCCTCTCCATACTGAACGGCCTCCTCTTCTTCTGATTGATGTGGAAAACACCTCCTGCATTCCAGTGGGGGAACATTTGCACCTGTGCAGAGACCGTGCTGCTTCTCGGATGAACAGCGCTGCAATCAAACCCATCGGACTGAACCAAAGAAGTTTACATAACGAGCAGGGGGCTTTTATAAGGTATTTCTGGGGGAATCAGGGCATAAGGCCAGAAACACAGTAATGGCCACTTTACATGTCCCAACATCGTTTCGATGTTGGATACAACAGCGCGGGAGCGCACATTTTTTGGGCAGAAATCCAAGATCGCATAGGAGATGTTACACAGCGCGATATCGGCATGCAACACAACTACGATGTATACGCCCCTTGTACGGGCGACCCAGGAACGACCATTTAACATGGGAGAGAATGGGGAAGTTGTACTCCAAATCGTTGTTGGGCTGTCACACAGCACGATCCTGCCAGATCGTCCATCCAATATCGGGCAGTTGGAGAGCCTGCTCATTTCTCCTCCGATATCGTTTTGGCATCGTTCTTGCATCGAATTGTACATTTACACCATACAACGCACGAACGATATCAGGGCCAACGCACAAACCACATGACTTTTTATCGGAGTTGGACAACGATATCGGGACGTGTAAAGTGGCCATAAGGTATGCAAGATGCATGTGAGATAATCTCATGAGTTTCTCATGACTCTGCCGGCCCGTGCGCCGACTCTCTGGACAGGAGCCCATCAGCTGCATGTGTTTCTATGGAGCTCATGTGGTCCCATTCAGAGATGCAGGGGCCATGCCGCGTGAGTCTTGCAAGACTCATGCAAGTATCTTGCATGCGTCTCGCATAGTGTGTCCAATATGCATCTTCAGGGAATGTAGCATAGGTGCTGCTAAAGGTGGTGGTTTTAGTTTAGACAAAAAAAAAATCTGGTGACAGGTTCACTATAAATGCCCCGTTACACGGCACAACATCGTTAACGATATCGCTAAAATGTCACAGGTTTGGAGTCGTTCAAGCGATATCGTTAGGACGTCATTGCATGTGACTCTGCGCAGTTGTAACGATAAATCGTTGGATCGTTGATCACAGGTTTGAGAACATGTTCTCAAGCCAAATGATCCACGATCAGCCAACCTTGTATATCGTTGTGTGTGACACCGTGATAACGATGTCGTTTATGACTTCGCCCATTCAAAACAATGAGTAGGTATCGATTGCTGGGTTGTGCGAACGATACCTGCTCACTACATCGTTGGTGCGTCTTCCATGATATATAGACGTGTGACATCTCACCAACGATGTCAAGATGCTGTTGGAAACGACCGTGCGCCGCCGAGATCGTTGCCGACATCATCCAACGTTGTGCCGTGTAATGGTACCTTAAGAGTATATCATACCTTGATGCATTGCGCAGCCATTTTCAAGTCTATTCTGTCCATTGTTATGGCAGCAAGAATCTGATAACAGGCTCCCATCTGCCCAATTCCTAGCTGCATATATATATCATTATATATTTGATGAAAATAGTAATATTAATAATTACTACAATTATGTAACAACTAGATGGTGGCCTGATTCTAACGCATTGGGTATTCTAGAATATGTGGGTGTGCGGCGGTGGCCCCCTCAGTTCTCACCCGCTTCAGGCTTCTGTCCAACTGCCTCTCACTCTAGCATGTCTTCTTCTTCCTCCAGCATAGATGTCAACAATTCCAAGATCTCGGGGACGAAGTTAACAGGGGGCGTCATAATAGGCGTTTCCAAGCGCATAGCCCTGATGCAGTGGGCGTGCCCTTGTTCACAGCCATTACAACGACCCCCTTTGGTAGCTCCACACCCACCCCTGCGGCCTTTGAAGTTTTAGAGTCTATGCCACAAAAATAAAAGAAGAATGGTGTGGTGAGTGGCAGGCAGATGAAGCATGGAGCGGCGGCGGGAGGGAGCGGGTGAGCATCGGGCAGGAGACTGATCGGAGGGGGGCCGGGAGACTGGGCAGACTGTGCCTGTTTCGCTGTAACAGAAATCAAACGTGGCAGATTGGTTGCGCCCAGCCAGCCGCGAACAATCAGCAACGCGGGTTTTGTGCTAGAGAGACAGTGTGCCGATGAGTGCAAGGTGAGTGCAGGGCTCTGTGTGACGTGAGTGCAGGACAGAGTGTGACGTGAGTGCAGGGTGAGTGTGATTGAGTGCAGGATGAGTTTAGTGCTAAGTGTGAGATGAGTGCAGAGTGAGTGTGAGATGAGTGCAGGGTGAGTGTGAGGTGAGTGTGAGGTGAGTGCAGGGTGAGTGTGAGGTTAGTGCAGGGCGAGTGTGACGTGAGTGCAGAGTGAGTGTAATCTGAGTGCAAGGCAAGTGTGACCTGAGTGCAGGGTGAGTGTGACCTGAGTGCAGGGTGAGTGTGACCTGAGTGCAGGGCTGAGTGTGACCTGAGTGCAGGGTGAAGTGTGACCTGAGTGCAGGGTTGAGTGTGACCTGAGTGCAGGGCTGAGTGTGACCTGAGTGCAGGGCTCAGTGTGACCTGAGTGCAGGGCTGAGTGTGATCTGAGGGCAGGGTGAGTGTGACCTGAGTACAGGGTGAGTGCAGGTGTGTGGATGTAAGTGGTCTGCAGTACCTGGCTCCTGGTGCTGTGTGTGTTTAGCTTATGGACCTCTGGTGATGTCACAGTTATGTAACCTTGCTCCATTGCATGATTGCGACATCATCAGAGGTCCTGTAAGAATGTAATAGGCTGCTTTCACATTGGGGTTTTTTGAAAAATGCGTTAGCTGTGGTAAAAAAAACGCATCTGCCACATTTTCCGCCTAACGGTCGCTCTTGCTGCAGGCTTGCGGCAAGCCCCATGAATTTTCTATGGGGCTTGCGGTAAGTGTGCGGAACCGCACTTAGCGCACCTGCCGCACACTTACCGCAGGCCCCATAGACAATGCATGGGGCTTGGCGCTAGTGCACCGCGAGTGCGCCGCAACAACGGGCGTTAGGTGGAAAATGCGGCAGATGCGTTTTTTTTTACCACAACTGCTGCATTTTTCAAAAAAAAACAATGTGAAAGCAGCCTTAGGCTATGTTCACACATTGCGTATTTTTGTGCGCTTTTTTGCGCGCACTTTTCAAAAATACGCAATGTGCCTTGTGTCTGCCAGCAAAGTGAATGGGAAATTCACTTTGCCGTTCAGACACTGTGTAAAAATACGCAGCGCTTTTATGGGAGAAAACGCTGCTGCGTAAATAAATTGACATGTTAATTCTTTACGCAGCAGCGTCTACATTTTCTCCCATAGGGGCGGCGCTGCTGGATTTGATGTCACAGAGTGAAGGAAGAATCCTGGTTCCTCCTCCCTCTGTGACATGCGTGACTGCCCCCATTTGATTTCGCAGTGTATTAACATACACTGCGAAATCAGAGTTAACTAAAGGCAAATGTATGAAAAATAATAAAGAATAAATACTTACCCTCCGACGGGTGTTTGGGAGCCCAAGAATTGACCTTCTAGGACCTGTAGTGATGTGAGAGTGACTCAGAGGGGCGATCCTAACTCTGACTGGCCGTTCGCGGTCATGTAATATGTATGACATGACCGTGAGCGGCCCATCAGCATTAGGAACGCCCCTCTAAGTCACTCTGACATCACGATAGGTCCTAGCAGGTCAATTCCTGCTGTGGCTCCCGGCTACCCGTCGGAGGGTAAGTATTTATTCTTTATTATTTTAATTACATTTGCCTTTAGTTAACTCTGATTTCGCAGTGTATATTAATACACTGCAACATCAAATGGGGGCGGTCACGCATGTCACAGAGGGAGGAGGAACCAGGATTCTTCCTCCTCTCTGTGACATCATGAGGTGGGAAAGCCGACAGTGAAGTCGGCTTTCCCGCCCGCTATGTGACTGTAGCGTTGTTACGGCAATCCCGCGTCGCTAACGCGCGTGGCTGTTTTACATATGCTGCACTCATTGGTTGCCGCTGCTGGTGGCGACCAATGAGCGCTGCCGCGCGATTTCCGTGACAGAGAACTTTAGACGATTATATAGTAGATTATGATCTATGCAATTTAGACTATGAAAGACTCTAAATTTAGATGATATTTGTGCAAGATATAAGAGCAGAAAGTGGGAACCCTTCGTTATTACATGAGTAGCTGCAGATATGGGCGGCACGGTGGCTCAGTGGTAGCATTGCAGCCTTGCAGCGTGGGGGTCCAGTTTAAATCCCACCAAAGACCACATCTGCTAAGAGTTTGCTTGTTCTCCCAGTGTTTGCGTGGGTTTCCTCCAGGTTCCTCCCATGCTCCAAAGACATAGTGATAGGAAGTTTAGATTGTGATCCCCATTGGGGACCGTGTTGCTGATGTATGTAAAGAGCTATGGAATGAATAGTGCTATATAAATGAATAAATATTATTATATATGCCATTACATTCAGTATGTGGTCTATGAGTGTAGTGCATATTTCCTTCTGATAACATGAGTGTAATATTTCGAACTCTGGTAACATGCAGGAGGGCGCCATGGCGTAGCGGAGCCCGCGGGAACACCTGCGGACATAGTTTGAATTCCTGCTGTATAATCCCTCACTGCTCTCACAAAGGTATGAAAGAATAAGTAGGGACCGGCCACTCTAAACCCAGCATTCAGACATCAATCACTTGGTGCTTCTTCCTTTATCCCTAATTTCCTGCTCTACAAGCAGCTCATATTTCATTCAGGACAGGCCAGCAATTCAGTAAAACAGCCCAGAGCTCTGCAGGTCAGAGAAAACCCTAAAATTCATAACACCTCCTTCTAGACATATTCATCAAGAGCAACCAGGAGGTCTAGAAAGAGCCGAGACTGGGATATGTGTAAATGGCAATGTCACACTGAAAAAGAATATTAAAATTAATTGTGTGTTGCACTGTAATTTCAATAGAATGTAATTAAAGAGCCATAATATAATACAGATAAATGTCTGTGAGGCCGTTATGTACAATCTTATGGCCCTGTTTTCACAGAAGAGCAGAGCGAAATTCACTCTGACACTAAATATAATGCAGCATGAATCATCAGATGTCATATCACAGGGGTCGCCTACCAAATCATTGCTTCTACAGGAGAATATCTCAGCAATGTGGTGCAGTATAGATAGATAAACCATACAGTGATGCACAGAGTAATAATAGCTCCATTAACTCCACAGACATCATCATCTCTGCCCCATTGGGGCTCATAATCTAAATTCCCTACCAGTTTGTCTTTGAAGTGTGCAAAGAAACTGTAGAACAAGGACTCAAACACAGGTAGAACATAAAAACACCTTGCCAATATTTTTTTGGTGGGAAATGAGCCCAGGACCCCAAACCTGCTAAGTAACAGTGCTAACCACTGAGACAACATATCTTGCTAACCACTAAACTACCATACCGTGCAAACCATTGAGACACCATACGGTGCTAACCACCAATCCACCATACTATATTAACCACTAAGCCACCATATGGTGCTAACCACTGAGCCACCATATAGTGCTAAACATTGAGCCACCATGCCATACTAACGACTAAGCCACCACGCGGTGCTGGTCACTGAGCCATCACACAGTGCTAACCACTGAGCCACCATACTGTGCTAACCATTAAGCCACCATACCACGCTAACCACTAAGCCACCTAACCATGCTAACCACTGAGCTACCATACATTTCAAATGACTGAGCCACCATATCATGCAAACCTCTGAGCCATCATATGGTGGTGCTAAACACTAAGCTACCATACAGTGCTAACCACTGAGCCACTATATGTGCTAGCCTCTGAGCTATGATAGGGTGCTAAACACTTAGTCACCATACCATGCTAACCAATGAGCCACCATACTGTGATAACCACTGAGCCACCATACTGTGCTAACAACTGAGCCACCATATCATGCCATTGATTGAACCACCATACCGTGCTAACCTCTGAGCCACCATACTGTGCTAACCACTAAGCCACCATATCATGCTAACCACTTAGCCACCATATCGCGCTAAATACTGAGCCAGCATACCGTCCCAACCACTAAGCCACTATACCGTGCTAACCACTGAGCCACCATACCATGATAACCACTGAGCCACCATAATGTGCTATCCTCTGAGACATGATAAAGTGCTAACCACTGAGCCACCATACCGTGCTAACAACTGACCCACCATACAGTGCTAACCACTGAGCCACCATACAGTGCTAACAACTGACCCACCGTACTGTGCTAACCACTGAGCCACCATATCATGCCAATCATTGAGCCACCATACCGTGCTAACCTCTTAACCATCATACTATGCTAACCACTGAGCCACCATACCATGTCCATGAAATTTACTTTAATATTACATCAACATATTGCGAATATCTTCCAGGTTTTGAAATTATTTCAGTTTACAAATAGATGTGAATTCACCATATCTATACATGTCTCTCATTTTTGTCCACTCATAGATTCCCATTTAAAAAAAATGCAATCCAAGTACAAACACAAGAATAACCTGAAAAGTATCGGCACATACTTTTGTGAGATGTGACTCATAGCTAGCAATCTATTTTCTACCAGTGCAGTACTGCTTGTGAACACCTGGGGGCAGCACCTTTTGATTGACAGCTCAGACTGACATGAAAACTTGCTCTAATATTTTGGTTACTACAGACAAGCATGAAGGAAGAATTGCCACCCGCGCATTAAGAAAATATTTACAGCTCGTTTTATTAATCTGCATAACAAGTGTTATTTATGTGAACACAAAGAACACTATTTTTTGGCATCGTGTTCTAAAGACCCATCTCCCTAATAATGAGTGATCTCCACGGTACACAACAGTACAAGCATGGACCATACAGGAGACACCGGGCTGCACATACTGCGGATTTGGTGGGGATTTTCTGTAGTGTTTCTGCAGTCAGGTCTGTTATACAGTATATGGATTTTTTGTGGGAAATATTATGTGGATTTCTCTCTATGTTTTACAAAAGGTAATTAAAACTTCACTGAAAGAATTGACTGGCTGCAGATTTACAAATATAGGACACATGAGCATACGGCTCCGATGTAATATGCAAATGACTCAGACTCTGCTGCAAGCGTGATCTGGGTGTCATACATGTGATCTGATCGTGCCATCAATCACAGGTGCAGGGAGGAGGGAGAGATATCTCCCAGTCACCTCCAGTGTCAATTTCTGTGAAGGTACCTTTACACGCCGCCACTGAGGTGTAGGAACTGCCTGGCAATCGGGATTTTTATCATGGTTGCCTTGAAATTGCTACGAAGTAGCAGCGTGTAATTGGGGAAAGTGATCGGGTTGCTTGCAGTTGCTCCGGTAGCGGTCTCTGAGCCGTGTCCTAAAATCCGAGTCAACCCAAATGGTGAATTGCCCTGGTATTGACGTGTAAACGGGCGATAGCGATGGAATTTGCGTCGCCTAGTGATTTCCCAGGGCGAGCCACAGCGTGTTTGATACCGTGCCCCATCAGTGATGATTGGTGGGGGCTACTGTGTTACCATTATCTATAAAATGAGAATGCGCATAGGGTCTTATCCTCAATAGGAATCAAATCCCATACAGTATGAAAACTGCTCACCTGATTTAGTTGTGAAGCCCACAACTAGCTTGATCGCTCAAACACAGCAGCCGCAGCCGGGACCGCACTTCCACAACGTGGGGGTGAAACTCTATCACGGACCAAGTGTCTTTCGGTCTGCGCCGCTGCTCCAATGAGTATCAAAAAACACTGGAGTGCTTTGAAACAAGGTATCTTCAGTTTTATTTTCCAACGCGTTTTATTTTCCCTGAGGAAGGAGCTGGGTGTTAGCTCCGAAACGCGTTGGAAAATAAAACTGAAGATACCTTGTTTCAAAGCACTCCAGTGTTTTTTGATACTCATTGGAGCAGCGGCGCGGACCGAAAGACACTTGGTCCCTGATAGAGTTTCACTGTGTTACCATTGGCTGTCCCTTCACAGGGCGCCATATTTAAAGAGCTGTCCATTCACACTACACAATTGCAATGGCGTCATGTATTAGCCAGCCTTCCTGCGCAGGCTGGCCAATCATGATGCTATTGCGTTGTCCAATCGGCGTGTTAGCGTCACGGAATACACGAGTCTGTCACACCTATGTTTTAGCATCGCAGAACATGTACGCCCACATTCCCCTACTGATTGCGGTGTGTGAAGCTGCATCGGGATTCAACCGGATGTTTCCTGCAGGATCTGTTGGAACTTCCGGGGAACCCTGTTCCCTTAGGTTGAGGGCGGAATTGCGGCGTCTAAATGCGGCATCGGCGATCGTTAGCAACCGTTAAAAACGTGCACGCGCACGTTCGGTTGCTACCGATCGCCAGTGATAGTGGCGGCGTGTAAAGCTACCTTAAGTATCTTCCGATTGCTTAGTATCTTCCAATTGCTGAGTATCTTCCAATTACTGAGTATCTTCCGATTGCTGAGTGTCTTCTGATTGCTGCATATGTTCCATTTGCGGATCTTCCAATTGCTGCGTATGTTTCGATTTCTGAGTATCTTCTGATTGCTGCATATGTTCCAATTGCTGAGTATCTTCCGATTGCTGAGTATCTTCCAATTACCGAGTATCTTCCGATTGCTGAGTATCTTCCAATTGCTGAGTATCTTCCGATTGCTAAGTATCTTCCGATTGCTGAGTATCTTCCAATTGCTGAGTATCTTCCGATTGCTGGGCATCTTCCAATTGCTTAGTATCTTCCAATTACCGAGTATCTTCCAATTGCTGAGTATCTCCTGATTGCTGAGTATCTTCCAATTGCTGATTCACAGGTCAACAAAAAAAAATTTTTTTTCTGGTGCCCAAAATATTTTAATGAATTTGGGGTATTTTTGGGGTGCTGATTCTGAATATGCTATCAGTTTTGCCAGATTGGCTCAAGTTTTTGAGATTTTTGGTATCTTATTTATAGCACTTGTTGGTAAATGCGACGCATCATCTCATTAATTTCTTTGGATTAGTACTTGAACTGAGCAGTTCTCAATATAGTTTTGTGTTAATTAGTGTTCTAAAAGTTTGTTCATAGCTTGATTTTTTGCACTAACTTTATGTTGTTTTCTGTTGTCCAGTGAAAAGCATGAACTCATCAAGAAGAAGTTGTCTTAACGATCCAGACTCATTCTGTTACATTTGTGGTGAATATACACTGACAAAACATAGAAGAAACATAACAGACTTCGTTAAAAAAGTAGCAAAAAACGTCTTTTTTGTTACACATTTTACGAAAAATCTCAAAAACTTGAGCCAATCTGGCAAAACTGATGACATATTCAGAATCAGCACCCCAAAGTTACCCTAAATTCAATGAAATATCTTTGGCACCAAAAATGCTGTTGACCAGTGATATATCTTCCGATTGGTGAGTATCTTCCAATTGCCAAGTATCTTCTGATTGCTGAGTATCTTCCGATTGCTGAGTATCTTCCAATTGCCATGTATCTTCCAATTGTTGAGTATGTTCTAATTACCAAGTATCTTCCTATTGCTGAGTATCTTCAGATTGATGAGTATCTTTCGATTGCCGAGTATCATCCGATTGCATGCTGTGATTTTCTTCAGGGTCAGATTACAACTGAGAAAAAAATTGCAAATCAGTACTGCCCCATTTATTACTAATTGTCCAATTGTACTTGTGTGTCCTAGCCCTAACACTGCAAGTTAGAGTGCAGGCACATTGGCGTCAAACCCGCACGAGTGTAATACGAGAAACACTCGCATTGCACTCGGACCAATGTTAAACAATATGTCAGATCAGATTGCTACTTTTTTCTTCCACTGAACTTGCATTGCGAGTCAAATGCTTGTAAAGTTGCAGAATTTATGTGAGTTTCACATTCGAGAAGCCAATGAAAGTCTGTGGGTGCGAGAAAAAAATCACACATTGACAGCACACTGCGAGTTTGTAGCTGGTAAAAGTTAGAATAGATAGATAGATAGATAGATAGATAGATAGATAGATAGATAGATAGATAGAGCTCACCTGTCTTCCGCTGCAACTTCCGGGGCCACCTATTAAGCTACTTGCATATTCACTGTACAATCAGAAAAACAGCTAATAACAGACGTTCACACTCTGCGACAGCCTCTGTGATTGGCTGTTGTAGTCAGAGTGGATTTCCTCAATCTGGATGGTGATTCTGCTCGGTTGCCATACACATTAGTGTATGGCAACAAACCTGCCATCATAGGGTGGTAAATAAATAAATAATAAAAAAAAAAACATGATGCTTCGCAGTATTTTTAAGTCTAGCCCGATGAAAGTGGACAGTTGCAAGTAGAGATGAGCAGTGTTCGATTCAAATTGTTCGCCAATCTCAAATTTGTGCTGTTTTGGGCGGTGTTCGAGTCATTCGACGAATGCGAACAATTAGCTTCAAATTCAGCAGTTCGAGGTTATGTTCGATAACGCTTTGACTGCTGCATTTTCCACCTAATGAATGAGCTGTGTGGGGCACTTTCACTTCCGCAATGTATATACATACATTGCGGAAGTGAAATGTAGTAAAAGAATTGGTTAAAATTAAAAAAAATCTCTATGCTCACCTGTCCGGCGATCCACTGGTGCCTCCAGCACCTCCGTCCTGATGCCTGTAGGACCTGCCGTAATGTCACAAGCCGGCAGCATCATTGGGTAACATGACCTCAGTTAGCGTGGTAACTTATCATGTGACCCGATGACGCTGCCGGCTTGTGACATCACGGCAGATCCTACAGGCATCAGGACAGAGGTGCTGGAGGCATCAGTGAATCGCTGCACAGGTGAGCATAGAGATTTCTTTATTTTTAACTCTTTCTTTTACTTAATTTCACTTCTGCAATTTATGTATATACATTGTGGAAGTGAAAGTGCCCCGCGCAGCTCATTCATTAGTGTTTGACGAACATTCGACGAACACATCCGCCAATTCGACAAATCGAATCGCACACTAGGGTGGTGGCTCATCTCTAGTTGCGAGCTGCCACCCTCAGCTGCCTAATTTCACCTTGGCTGGCAAAAAAAAATGTGTGGGCTTCACCCTATTGCTAATTGCCAGCCAAGGTAAAACTAAGCACTTAGGGCTGGTATTCTCAGCGGGGTTAGGGCCCATTGTTTTAGGACCCCCCATGCTAAAGAATAGCAGCCTGCAGCTGCCCCTGAAAATGGGGCATTTATAATAAGTGACATTTCCAGGCACTTTACCAGGTTCTTTCAGCGGCCCTAGTGGTGGGTGGCATGCTGGGTAATAAGAGGTTAATACCAGCTTTGTTTTTCCAGCTGGTATTAAGCCCTGAAATTCTTAATGTCAGGCCAAGTTAGACCCAGCCATTAAGAATCTCCTATAAAGGTTTAAAAAAAGACACCACACAGAGAAAAAAAAATTATTAAAAATAATTAGACACACTTAGAGATGCCATCTTTATTACTTCCTCCCCACCCATGCACCCCTCCATGATCCTGGTCTTCTATCTTCTTCAACTGATGCAGTTCTGCTATATCAGAGAGCATGGAGACAAGAACGCTTTGCTCCCTGTGCTCGCTGATCACTCAGTGAGTGAGCAGAGACTGTGGCATGGTAAGCGGTGACATATCCGCTTTCACCGTGGCCATAGTAACCAAATGAGCGATTACTATAGCAACGATCACCACTGTTAACTATTTGATTACCAGTACCGCTATTTGCGTGGCTCTTCAATGAGCCAGCTCATGCAATAGCCGCAGGAGTTAACTTCCTGATTGCCGGTGCCGCTATTCACAAGCTCCTAAATGATCCGGCTCATTCACCCAATACCGGTATTCTCGTGTGGATCCAGCTTTGTCATGGCCAAGCTAATCTAAAGAAGAATCTGTGCATCTGAGCTGCATCCATTCATTTTTATTAGTTCCTTTATATTACAGAGTTTTTACCATCTTATAGGATTTATTTTTTCATCTGCAGCTTGTATTGATGTTATGTCCTCAATCTGCTCTAGTATTATATGCCAACAGACTTAACACACTACAGACAGGTCCTCTTTATTTTCCACTGGGGATGATGTCAGTAACCCTACATGACCTCACCGCTCTTGCCGGTTATCAAGGTCACAGGGGGCATAGTCAAATGTCGATTTTCCCATGAGCGGTGACGTCATGTAAGGTTACTGATGTCAGTGCAAATGGGAAAATCCACACCTGCCTCTGAACAGCCATGGTCTATGGACACTCATTGTGAGAACTTTCTCAGAACGAACGTCTATAGGAATTGATGGTCGATTACATTACATTGGATTGTTGTGGGTGTGTGGGGGAGTCTTTATTCCCTATTGGATTATTGTTGGACCTTCATGGGACAATTTTTGATAACAAACTGGTGAACAAGGGTGTGTGGGGTCTTTATTCAAATACAGTATTTTTTCCTATGTGTGTTTTTTAACCATTCACTTGCCAGGTTAATAATGGGGGTATGCATTACTAACTTCTGAGCTTGATGCCAGCTGACAATTCACAGCTGATATCAACCCCCATAACTGTTACCTTGATTGGTACCAGGGCAGTTGGGAACAGCCAGGTACATTGCCAAAATTAGCGCATCACATGGATGGGCCAAATCTGGGGCAACTGAGTGCTTGTATATTTAGGTAGTGAAGGGCCAAAAAGACATGGCCCTTCCCTGCCTGATAATACAAGCCTGCAGCTGTCTACTTTACCTTGGCTAGTTATCAAATATAGGCAGGAACCCACATAATTTTTATTTTCAGTTTTTTCTTCCAAGTTGTCTTCCAGCCAATCACAGCCATGCCAATACTTAACATGGCTGCGGTGGGGGCAGGAAGACCAAGTATGGAAAGGCTTGCTGATTGTCCTCTGCAGTCTTTCAACAAGATTTATTTGGATGACAAATCTGAACAGGAACCGGACTCACAGTTAGAAGTCAGTTTTCGGGGTGCAGCTTCGGACACTAGGTGATTGTTACGAACCCAAATTGTACAGTTCAAGTTCGAACAACCTTATCTACAACGATTAATATTTCAGTATCCATTAAGTCCCCTGGTGCCAGAGGACTTTGCTTAATTTCAGGCACGTACATTATTGTAACTGAAATGAAGGATTGTTTGGAGCTATACATTTAAAAAAGTATGTATATATATATATATACATTTTGAAGTTTGTACTGCTTTTTGTAATGTATGAAAATATTAAAAACTTCTATTGCCCATAGATCTTTACAGAAAACATCTAAAAGGAATATTTAATAATGCTTAACATAATTAAAGGGGTATTCTAAGCTACAACACATATAGGCAATTATGTCTTATGTATAAAACAGTCCAGAAAAAAGAGGGCACTTACCCATTTGGTGCTTCTTAGGAATGTATTCCCTTTTCAAGGTTCCGTTCAGGATTCCATACAGTACAATGGAGGGGTGATGTGGAGGGATGCCGGACAACGGCCCGTTTCGTGCCCTGAATGGCACTTCTGCTGGTACATAGACGTGAGTGAACACATCCAGGTGCATTGCTGCCTCATCTAAGACGACTGATACACGGGGAAACTCCCAACACAAAATCCCAGTAGTGCCTGGTCTTTACAATTTCGTCTCATATATAAGTTGAGACAAGAATCACAGTGATCAAAGGAATTATTCATTTATATATGTTCCCCAAAGGGATCATAGTATCATCCACCTTCTCAATTAGGGATTTCATCCACATTATACACTCCTAAACAATACTTAAATTTGTTTAATCATACAACTGGAGTTGCTGTATAAACATTTTTATTCCACATTCTTTAAAATGTACAACATATACTTCCCACCAGGGGATAGCACACAAGGTGAGACAAGAGAAACCAATGTAATTCTATACACAGATAACTGCACATCCACTATCCACTTATGTTCAGGAGTACTATAATCTCACAGGGTAAAAGACTATGACGTCCCCTCTGTTTCCAGATGTCACACTCTTGTCACTCAGATCTTGCAAAAATGAATAGTAACTCCCAACTACTCTAACATGGGTAATTGAAGGAGAGTTTACCACCAGTATTTTTATCTGCTATCCATATGGATGTTACCTAAAGATACTTTGCATATACCAGAAGACCTTTCTTATTCACACTCTTTCATATACAATAGTTGGTGACCCTTCCTCATCCCAAAACCATTGTAATAATACCAGTCAGCTTATCTTACCCATCTTGAGGGGAAGTGTGCTGTCAATCAGTGCATATCTGAACCCTACGCAGGTTTCAGTGCAGACCTTCTTCCAGGGGCAGTGTAACTGCCTCCTTGTCTCTTTAAACTTATATATATGTGTGCCACCCCCATTCAGTCCCAAGCCCACCACAGCTCATGCCCGCACTTCCTCCTCCGCCGCGTACCAGAAGTTGTCATATGACCACATCCCGTGACGTCCAGCTCGCACCGTGCATGACCAGAGAGTTCCCTGCTGACGTCATCCAGTCATGTGCAGTGGCTGCTAACGGCTTCTCATATATAAGTGTTTACGTAGACCATTCCACCTTCAATATATGACATTAAAAGCCATTCCAAGACTGAACCCCTTCATTTGAGTCACATTGTTGCTCATAACTGCAATGTTTTATTTGGCATAACTACATAAAGGAAATGTACTCAGGATGGAAGAAGAGGTACACTGGATGGGAAAGGGACACATAGTTACCGCAAGAGTTTTCTTCTCCTGAGTGCAAATATTCGATTTGCTGCACAAGCGATAGATCTAAACATCATGACAAAATTAGCATGGCTTGTTGTTACCTTTCCCACCTGGGAGGTCCACACTAAAATCAATCCATCTAGTTGCCAGTCTTGGCATATAGGCAAGAAAAAAGAAATGGAGAAACAAGAAAGAAAGAAGATAATTCCAAGTGAGATCACGATATGTACTTTTCATACATATGAGTTGATATTTAAAAGAATGTGTAATCAGAAAAGTATTAATTTTTAATTTTTTATGTTAAATGGTAATTATACTTTCAAGTGACATTTCAGAGTAAGCTGTTGTATGAGGAATAACACTATTTCTGTCCATTATATGACTTGTATCCTCTATTCTCATCAGTTTTCCACTCTACAGGCTCCATGTCTAAGGCTAGGGTCACACTGGATGTGTTTCTCCATGCCTTTTTCACACTTGTATTTTGTGAAACACGCATGCAAAAATGCATCCATAGCTCCCAATACAAAAAACGCATGCCCCAATGGCAAAAAACGCACGTCTAAAGTGCCATGCGTTTTTTGGATGCGTTTTTGGCTCAGTACCAAAAAAATGCATCATGCTGAGTTTTTTGTTGCTTTTTCAAAAACGCATGCATTTTTGTAAAATGGGGTCCTATTGGGAACCGCATGCGAAAATGCATGGCACTAAATGGTACAATGCATTTTTGCATGTGTTTTTGCTTGCGTTTTTTACGGCTGCTCCAAACCTAACAGCAAAAACGCAGCCCAAAAATGCAGGCTGCCAAAAACAACCTTAAAAAACGCAGCCAAGTGTGACCCTAGCCTTACTTGCAGTTGACTGATGGTAGAAGATTAGTTGCTATAATGTCTCCTATTTGCAGAATGATGGATCCTGTTTTTCATTCCTTAGCATAAAGTCCGAAGCTTTAGTTGCATAGGGGAAATTATACAGCAGTAGTGAGCAGTGTAGATGTGACTCCAGCTCTGTAGTGTGGTAAAAGACTTGTTAGAAAGCACAGCATGTTCCTTCTGTGTCTCACTCTGCCTGTTTTCTTTCTATGTCTCCCACTTCTCCTTTTAATAGAGCATAAAAGCATGTATAACCTGACAACTTGCAGAGATGGCGGTCCATCTTCTTTTTGGTAAATGGAGGTGAGAAGCATTTTCAGACTATGTGGTATGTTCAGGAGGAAGAGACGTATTTGTCCATAAACACATAAAAGTTAAATTGCCCATATTATTGCTTAGTGCAATGTTTTTTTGAAAGTACAGTTCCTTTTAACCCCTTGGTGACGTGGCCAATTTTTGTTTTTGCATTTTGTTTCTTTCTCCTCTTCTTTCCAGGGCTATTTTTTTTAGTATCTTTCTGCGCCCAGAGTCATTAAAGACCTTGTTTTTTCGCGGGAAGAGTTGCACAATATGATGTGCTGGAAAACAGAGAAAAAATCCAACTGGGGAGAAATTGTGGAAAAAACACAATTCTGATTTTTTTTTTTTAACATTTTTTACAGTGTCCATTTTGTGGTAAAAATGACCTTGCAGTGAGATTGTCCTCATCAGTACCATTAGGCTTCTATAATAATCTTTGTGCATAAAACTGAGCGCCTGCTGGCTGAGGGCATTCAGATGGCTTCACTTACAAGTAATCTAAAAACTAGTGAGGACACAAGTTTTACAACTCTAAAATGTGTTTTCCAAATAGATTAATAAAAAGATGCCAAACCCATAATTGTAATATGAAAGCAAAGTCTCTGGGACCATTCATTTTTAGAATAATACCAATAAGACAGAAGGACCTTCCACTCCCCCCGTATTGTACTGAGCTTCGTGTAAACCGTTATTAGATGACTTGAATGGTGAAGGTGATGGTGATAGAAGTAGGGTTGTGCCACACAACTCCTTAATCCCACACCGCCATGTAAGGACTGTGGACCCCATATACTGTGATCCCTTTCAATCCCTTTCCTTACTTATTAGAACCTGCAATTTGTTCTGCGTCTGCCAGCAAAAGTTCATCTCTATTTGTATGATGAGATAAATCCTCTCTGTTTGGATAATCTTCAATCGTCGGATTATCTTTACTAATCATTTCAAAGTTTTCAAAACACAGAGAAAATATTTACTGTGGAGGAGAGGACAGGGGATCAGCATGTAAAGCCCGGCCCTCCCTCCGGAGAAGGGGAAAGCATACAAACTTTCTACTCTAATAAGAGGCTGTTTAATGGCCTCAGACAGTCTGTTTGTGGCTGATGGATGGGAGCAGGCAGAGGGAGCTTTCGGGGTCACTTTCTGCTCTCGGTGTCTGTGGTTTCCAGATCTCTCATGTCTCTCTGTCCAAACCTTGAAACCCTTCACAAATCCTTGTTCAGACTCCCCCAGATGCTCACATCTGCCACACAAGACTGGTATCTGTTACAAATAAGATTTCTCCTTTATTGTAATGATTAAGGCCACAACATTCATGTGCATAGCCTAGTGATAATGGCTTCTCCACGATAAGAGCAAGAGCTGGAATAAGAAATTGGTAACTGTAGACATTACCGGGTGAAGGGGACACATATAAAATGGTAAACTAATGTAGAATAATTATAATTGCCATGTTAGGAATTTTAGGGTACCTTTAAACGTCGCAACATTGCATGCAATTTCACTTGCAACTTACTGGTTGCAGTGAAATCATGGACACATTGTTCCATTTGTACACAGCAACAAAATAGAACAATGTGTCCATGATTTCACTGCAATCAGTAAGTTGCAAGTGAAATTGCATGCAATGTTGCGACGTGTAAAGACTTAGGGCCAAAACAATGCATAAAGGTGTTTGTGATTTGGTGAATTAGATGATTAATAAAGGTTATGGTCTATTTTGGCCCCTTGATGCACGGTTAAATTGGCAGAAATCCTGGAATAAAAACAAAATGAGCAAATACAGCAAGTAAATAAATAGTAGAAGTAGGTCATTTAAATAACAGAAGGCACTCATATAGGGGGATGACAGCACCCACTACAGTAAACTGCACTGTAACCATTTTATAACATTAAAGTTCAGGTCCCCATATAAGTCTATATATGTGGTTGGGTTTCGGGCTCAAGTTTGAGCCTGACGGAGTGATGGAGATGGTGGATGAAGCCGCTGGAAGGTGAGTATCAGAATGGAGGGTCAGGGGGCTTGCATTTAAAGCCACTGCAGTGGTGGAATTACGGTAAATAAATGCTGTAGTGGTTCTTTAAACTTCTGTGTACTGTCAATATGAAAAAACTGATGGCATTAAGACATTAGAAGGACCACTGCAAGTCAATGTGGAATTTCATACATATATTATAATAATATTTATTCATTTATATAGCGCTATTAATTCCATAGCACTTCACATAAACTTGTAACACTGCTCCACAAGCTAAACATCCTATCAGTATGCCTGAAATGTGTTAGGAAACCAACTCAAATACATGGAGAACATAAAGTACAAACTTCTTTTGTAGATGTTGTCCTTGGTGGGATTTGAACCCAGGCCCCCAGTGCTACAAGGCTGCAGTGCTAACCACTGAGCCACTGTACAACCCAACTCTCTGGACCTATTGTCCTTGTGTAAAATATTGCAGCATGGGCTAATTGGATCCATTTTTTTGATCAGACTCGTTCATTTTAAGTTATGTGTGCGCAGAAAAACATATCATATATGAGTTACAAGTTAACATTGCAACTATTTACAAAACAGACAGTATTTTAACTGCTGTGATAGTATAAATAGTTGATCTATACAAATGAAAAATTGTCTGTCTTTTTGGGGATGAAAAACTGACAATTTTGCGTACCGTCATCTGATCGCACGCTAAGACCATGTTCACACTGTGCATTTTTGATGGATGATGCAATTTTGATGCAGATTTGCTACTGAAATAGACACAAAAAATGGATCAAAACTGCCCATCTGAACATAACCTAAAACTTCACCTCTTCTCTGCAGAGAGATGCCATCTGCAGACCCAGAGCTTTGTGCTCACCTGTCTTCCAACAGTTAATTAGCTGTGAGACCTAACAATAGATTAAACACAGTGTTCAAGGGCTCTTCAAATTACAGCCTTCTCATATACCTTTTAATACCCAAAGCCAAAGAATATGACAGCATTTGGCTAATCCTCCAGATTCAAACCATGGCAAGATTTACCATTGTTAACAACCTAAATTGCTAACTCAAGCCCTGTGACCTCCTCCTAACAAATTGTGACCTCTTACTAATTGAGTTAGCTGAGGCTATGATAACACCAAGATGTGCACAGTGGTACTAACTACACATCATAATCCAGGTCATCTAGGCTCAGAAATCTTGTGCCTTATCCTTAAAGTACAGGTGCATCTCAATGAATTAGAATATCATCAAAGCGTTAATTTATTTCAGCAATTCAATACAAAAAGTGAAACGTATATATTATATAGAGTCAATACCAACAGTGAGATTTATTTCAATTGTTGATTTCTATTAATATTGATGATTATGGCTTACAGCCAATGAAAACCCAAAGCATCACAAAGTATTCACTGATCTCAGGGAGACCAGTCCAAGAAAACACTGCGGGCAGCTGGCTAAAGCGCTCAACACAGTGAATTCCTAGGCGCATTGCCCCCTGGGAATTATGAATATGCAAATAGAGTCTGTGGAGCCTTGGTTAGGAGTCTCAAACACAGGACTAGCCAGTTATACCTGGCCATGGTATTCCCTTGTCATATCTCTAATCTTGCAAAAGAGCTGGATATTGACTGAAAGGGACACTTAATATGGTGGTTATGGTGTTCTCCGCAAGGTGCCACCCATTGATTGGGTCCTTCCCTGGAGGGATATCTGGCTATTCCTGTGTTTGAGACTCCTAACCGAGGCTCCACAGACTCTATTTGCATATTCATAATGAAAACCCAAAGGTCATTATCTCAGAAAATTAAATTAGGGAGGGCAAAGGGTTAAAAAATGTGCTTCCGTATTCCACAAGACATGAAAAGGTGAATGTAATATTAATTTACTAGTCAACATGTTTCCAGGCTCCCTTGCCTCTTCCTCAGGACAAATCAATATCATATTGCCATGTTTCAGAGCGTTTCTGGGAGCCCTGAAACGCGTTGACTAATAAATCCCTCACCGAAACCTAAAAGATCTTGATCTTCCTTTATTCTCTGAATCCCTCCTCCCTCTCACCGACATACCCTACGCGGACGACATTGACATTGCCACCACCCTATACAACACCACAATAACGAACGCCCTCAACCTAGCCGCCCCCCTCACTCTCCATGCTCCACGCATTAAAAGGCAACCCTGGCACACCACCCTCACTAAAAACCTGAGACGGGCGTCCAGGTTCGCCAAGAGAAGATGGAAAAAGTCCCGCACCTCCGAGCACTTTGCTCTGTTCAAGCAATCCGTCACTGACTTCAAGACGGCACTTGCTACTGCCAAGCAAGCATTCTTCTCATCCCTAATAACCTCTCTGTCCCACAACCCAAAACAGCTCTTCAAAACTTTCAACTCCTTACTTCGCCCGCCTACTCCTCCCCCTCTCTGCTGAAGACTTTGCGACCTTCTTCAAGGAGAAGATCGACAAGATTATTATTATTATTATTATTAGGTATTTATATAGCGCTATTAGGATACATAGCGCTGTACAAGTTAGGGTAGACAAAGACAAGTGGTCGAAAAACGACGACAAATTGACAAAACAATCGTACGGGTACAGTGGGGCCAGGGATCCTGTCCACAAGGGCTCACAGTCTAGAGGGGCGGGGAGGGAGACAGTAGGAGGGGGAGAGAGGTGAGGTGGTGCAGTGCATTGGGACTCAGTGTGTGTTGTAGGCTTGTAGGAAGAGGTGGGTCTTCAGGTTTTTCTTGAAGGTTCCCAGGGTAGGGGAGTGTCTGATGTGGTGGGGGGAGGAGTTCCAGAGTCTGCTGGAAGCACGAGAGAAGTCTTGTGTGCGGTTGTGGGAGGTGGAAATGCAGGGGGTTGAGAGAAGGAGTTCCTGTGAGGAGCGCAAGTTGCGCGAGGGGAGGTAGCGGGAGACTAGGTCGGAGATGTAGGGAGGGGACAGGTTGTGTATGGCCTTGTAGGTCAGGGTTAGGGTTTTGAAGAGAGATCACTGGGGGATGGGGAGCCAGTGGAGGGCTCGGCGGAGGGGGGAGGCGGGCGAATAACGGGGAGATAGGTGGATGAGTCGGGCAGCAGAGTTGAGGATGGTGCGGAGAGGTGCGAGGGAGG
This sequence comes from Allobates femoralis, assembly GCA_033576535.1. Taxonomy (NCBI): domain Eukaryota; kingdom Metazoa; phylum Chordata; class Amphibia; order Anura; family Aromobatidae; genus Allobates; species Allobates femoralis. The sequence goes on along the minus strand of JARQOC010000008.1, from coordinate 60,255,742 downwards.
TGGCAGGGAGGCCGTTGAACTGGAGGTTGCAGTAGCCCAGGCGGGAGATGACGAGGGCGTGGACAAGTATCTTGGCTGTGTTGTGGTCAAGGAAGGAGCGGATGCAGGCAATGTTTTTTAATTGGAGTCGGCAAGAGGTGGCGAGGGCTTGGATGTGGGGCTTGAAGGAGAGGGAGGAGTCGAGGATTACCCCGAGGCACTTGGTGTGAGGGAGGGGTGAGAGTGTGCAGTCGTTGACAGTGATAGATAGGTCAGGGAGCGGGGCGGGGTTGTTCTGGGGAAAGACGATGAGTTCGGTCTTGTCCATGTTGAGTTTTAGGAAGCGGGTAGAGAAGAAGGATGCAATGGCGGATAGGCATGGAGGGATTTTAGAAAAGGGAGGAGATATCAGGGCCAGACAGATAGAGTTGGGTATCGTCAGCGTAGAGGTGGTATTGGAGTCCATGTGACTCGATGAGATTGCCTAGGCCGAGGGTGTAGATGGAGAAGAGTAGTGGTCCCAGGACCGAGCCTTGGGGAACACCTACAGAGAGGGGGTGGGGTGAGGAGGAGGTGTGAGAGTGGGTGACGCTGAAGGTCCTGTCCGTCAGGTAGGAGGAGATCCAAGAGAGGGCAAGGTCAGTAATGCCAAGAGACTCAAGAATTTGGAGTAAGAGGGAGTGGTCAACAGTGTCAAAGGCGGCAGAGAGGTCGAGGAGGATGAGGACGGAGTAGTGTCGTTTGCTCTTGGCGATCAGAAGGTCGTTTGTGACTTTGGTTAGGGCTGTTTCTGTGGAGTGGTGAGGTCGGAAGCTGGATTGTAGGCGATCGAAGAGAGCACAGGAGGAGAGGTGGGAGGACAGTTCGGAGTAGACGTGTTGTTCAAGAAGTTTAGAGGCAAACGGGAGGAGAGATATGGGGCGATAGTTGGAGACTGTTGTGGGGTCAAGGGAAGGCTTTTTTAGGATGGGCGTGATTAGGGCATGTTTGAAGGGTGAGGGGATTGTGCCGGATTTGAGTGAAATGTTGAAGAGGTGTGTTAGAGCAGGGATGAGGACTGAGGCGAGGTTCGGGATGAGGTGGGAGGGAGCGGTTCGAGGGGACAGGTGGTGAGGTGTGATCGTGCTAGAAGGGAGGAGAGGTGGTCCTCTGTCACGGGGATGAAACTGCGTTTTGGTGAGGGGGGGTGGGCTGGAGGTGGGATGGGGCGAGGGGAGTGTGGGTCGAAGCTTTGTCTGAGTTTGTCAGTTTTGTCTTTGAAGAAGGTAGCGAAGTCGTCGGCAGAGATGAGGGGTGAGGGAGGGGGTGCAGGGGGACAAAGTAAAGAGTTGAAGGTTTTGAAGAGTTGTTTGGGGTTTTGAGACAGAGCAGTAATTAGGGAGGAGAAGTAGGCTTGTTTTGCGGAGTCAAGGGCAGTCTTGAAGGTATTGAGGGAACTCTTGTATAGGGCGAAGTGCTCTGCGGAGTGGGATTTCTTCCATTTCCGCTCGGCTGCCCTAGTCGTCCGTCTGAGTTTTTTGGTGAGGGTCGTGAGCCAGGGTTGTCGTTGTACTCGTGTTGTGTTAAGTGTGAGGGGAGCGGCCTGGTCGAGGGCTGTGGTGAGAGTGGAGTTGTAAAGGGAGGCGGCAGAGTCAGCGTCTTGGGAAGAGGCCAAGTTTGAGAGGGGGAGGAGGGATTCTGAGAGTGAGTGGAAGTCTAGGAGCCTAAGATTTCTGCGTGGGTGGGGGAGTGTCCGGAGAGGGGGTAGCGTGGTAGGGGGGGAGAGGGATGAGAATGTCAGTAGGTTGTGGTCGGAGTGGGTGATGGTTGAGTGTGTGAGGTCGGTGAGGGAGCAGAGACGAGTGAAGACTAGGTCAAGTGTGTGACCGCCAGTGTGTGTGGCAGAGGAGATCCATTGGGAGAGGCCGAGGGAGGAGGTGAGGGATAGGAGTCTGGAGGCAGCGGCTTTGGGGGTGTCGATGGGGATATTGAAGTCACCCATGATGATGGTGGGGGTGTCGGAGGAGAGGAGGTGGAGGAGCCAGGTTGTGAAGTGGTCAAAGAAGGTAAAGGGGGATCCAGGGGGACGGTAGACAACGGCCAGTTGGAGGTTGCAGGGGGAGTAGATGCGAACAGCATGTGCCTCGAAGGAGGGGAGGGGGGGTGGTGTAAGTGGGGAGAAGGAACAGTCATTGGCCAGAAGTAGGCCAACGCCTCCGCCGCGGGTGTTGGTGGGGCGGGGAGTATGGGAGAGCGTGAATCCGCCGTAGGAGAGGGCAGCCAGGGAGGTTGTGTCAGAGGGGGTAAGCCAGGTCTCTGTGAGGGCGAGGAAGGAGAGTTTTCTGGAGATGAAGAGGTCATGGATAAGTGTAAGTTTGTTGCGGACCGAGCGAGCGTTCCAGAGTGCACCGGGTAAGGGGACAGGGGAGGCAGGGGTGGGGGGAATGGGACGGAGGTTAAGGGGGTTACGGGGGTTGGTGGTGGGTCTTTGGAGTGGGGTGGAGGGGAGTGAGATGGGGTGGTGGGGTGGGCCAGGATTAGGGGAGATGTCACCGGATAGTAGGAGGAGCAGGGAGAGGGTTAGGAGGTGGGAGCAGGGGAGCTTGCGTGGTGGGCGTGTAAGCCTAGAGATGGTGGGTTGAAAGTGGGGAAATAGTGTGGAGCATTGGGTGAGGTGGGTAGGAAGGATGGAGGATGAGAGTAGGATTTCATTACTCAGTGGGGGGATGGGTGGGGGTAGTAGGAAGTGGAGAAGGATGGGGGTGAAGGTGAGAAGAAGCGTGAACATGGTGGGGTGAGTAGGGGAGGAGAGGTGGGTGAGGTTGGGGGTAGCCGGGGATCTGGTGTGGCAGGGGTGAGTTCCAGATGATGGGTGGTCGGCCGTGGTTGGGATGCGGCCGGGTGATGAGGTTTAGTCCGGGGAGGAGATGCAGTTCGGGGATAAGGGGATGGGATATAGCCAGGGGAGGGAGCAGCCAGAGGCGAGAGGCAGCCGGGGATGAGATGTAGCAGGGGTGGGATGCAGTCGTTGATGGGATGAGATGCAGTCACAGGTGGAATGGGATGCGGCTACGGGTGGGATGAGATGCAGCCACGGGTGGGATGAGATGCAGCCATGGATGAGATGCAGCCTCGGATGAGATGAGATGCAGCTGCGGATGAGATGAGATGCAGCCACGGATGAGATGAGATGCAGCCACGGATGAGATGAGATGCAGCCACGGATGAGATGAGATGCAGCCACGGGCGAGATGAGATGTAGCCACGGGCGAGATGAGATGCAGCCACGGGTGAGATGAGATGCAGCCACGGGTGAGAAGCAGCCAGGAGGGTAGTGCAGCCGGAGATGAAGTGCAGCCACGGGTGAGAAGAAGCTAGAGATGCAGTGCAGCCACGGGTGAGATGAGATGCAGCCACAGGTGAGAAGCAGCCAGGAGGATAGTACGGCCAGAGATTTAGTGATGCCACGGGTGAGATGAGATGCAGCCACGGGTGAGAAGCAGTCGACGGGTAATGTGGCCAAGGATGCAGTACAGCCACAGGTGGGATGAGATGCCACCACGGGTGAGAAGCAGCCAGGAGGGTAGTGCAGCCACGGGTGAGAGGAGATGCAGCCACGGGTGAGAAGCAGCCAGGAGGGTAGTGCAGCCACGGGTGAGAGGAGATGCAGCCACGGGTGAGAAGCAGCCAGGAGGGTAGTGCAGCCGCGGGTGAGAAGCAGCCAGGAGGGTAGTGCAGCCACGGGTGAGAAGCAGCCAGGAGGGTAGTGCAGCCACGGGTGAGAAGCAGCCAGGAGGGTAGTGCAGCCACGGGAGAGATGAGATGCAGCCAGGGGTGAGAAGCAGTCAGGCGGGTAGTGCAGCCAGGGTAGAACAGCAGAGATGCAGTGCAGGCAGGGGTCAAAGGCACCGTAGGGGCGGTCGCGGCTCCGTGCGGGCAGGACGGAGGAGTCTGGTGGTCTGGGAGATGAGGGACCTGGTAGGCCCCGTTACTCGGTGCGGTCCTGTGGCCAGGGAGGGGGGCAGAGGTGCCTGGAGCGTACTGCAGGCCCTGGGGTCGGTCGGGAGCCGGGCACTGTAGAATGTTCAGGGCAGGCAGGTGGTGGTGAACGGGGGAGCAGCAGAGGGGGTGGAGTGGCAGATGCCCGACACTCACCGCGGGCGGCCGGTGGTCTCTTGCTGCACCCTGAGGTCCTCGCCCGTGGTGTAGGCAGCGGTGCGGGCCGGTCTCCGGTGGTGGGCGGGGCCTCGCTTCTAAACTCAGGCCGCGGCTTCGGTCTAAGAACTGGGTCCCTGCACACACGCTCCGGGGCAGGGCCAGCGCCCGGAGCGGCTCGGCGGGGATAGTGCTGCTACTCCTCCTCGGGGCTGTGGCCGCGGCGCGCCCCGCGGGTCCCCACGCTCGGGCAGTGGGGGACAGCGAGCCGCATGGGTCTCACCTCACAAAGGTGGGGATGGGGCGCTCCGGCCGGTTGGTGGAGGGCTGGCTTCAGGGCTGGGCTGGGGGCCGTTGTATGGGCCAACTCCAGGGGTGTTTCACGCCTGTTGGTGAGGGGGCACACGGGAACCCGGTGGATGGGCAGGTGCGGGGAGCAGCGGCCGGTGGAGTGGGGTGCGGACCGCAGCTCCGTGGCCAGCCTGTGCTCCAGATGGCGATGGATGGTGAGGAGTGCATGGCAGCACGTCCTCACTGCACGGCGGCCATCTTTCCTAGCTCAGAAACGATCAGAAACAGCTTCGGCCCACTTTCCCCACAACTCCCCCTCCCACCTACACTGCCCTCCTCCTCCATCAGCCACTTCCCCCATAACAGAAGACCAACTCTCCTCCCTCCTCTCAAAATCACACCTCACCACCAGCGCCCAAAAACCCGCTCCCATCCCACCTCATTCCCAACCACACCTCCATTTTCATCGCAGCCCTCACCCACCTCTTTAACCTATCACTTAGTACTGGCGCCTTCCCCTCGGCCTTCAAACACGCCCTAATCACGCCCATCCTAAAAAAACCTCACTTGACCCTACCTCTGTCTCTAACTATCGCCCCATATCTCTTCTCCCATTCACCTCTAAGCTACTTGAACAGCACGTCCACTCCGAACTGTCCTCTCACCTCTCCTTGTGCTCCCACTTCGACCACCTACAGTCCGGCTTCTGACCCCTCCATTCCACCGAAACAGCCCTGACCAAAGTCACCAACGACCGACTGACTGCCAAGAACAAACACCACTACTCCATCCTCCTCCTCCTTGACCTGTCTGCCGCCTTCGACACGATTGACCACTACCTTCTTCTCCGGATCCTGGAATCCCTCGACATCACCCACCTTGCCCTCTTTTGGATCTCCTCACACCTAGCGGACCGGACCTTCAGCGTCTCCCACTCCCACACCTCCTCCTCACCCTACCCCCTTTCTGTCGGAATCCCCCAAGGTTCGGTCCTGGGACCCCTACTTTTCTCCATATTCACTCTTGGCCTAGGGCAACTCATTGAGTCCCACGGCCTCCAGTACCACCACTACACAGACGACACCCAAATCTACATGTCCGGCCCTGACATCACCTCCCTACTCTCCAAAATCCCCAATGCCTTTCTGCCATCTCATCCTTCTTCTCTGCTCGCTTCCTTAAAGCGAACCTGTCACCCCCCCCGGGCATCAAAAGCTCTAATAGCCACCTTCTGCAGCACTAAGGCTGCATTCTGAGAAGGTGCCTATAGGCTTTTGATGCCCTTTATAGTATGAAATATTAAGTTAGGTAAATGCTCACTCTAGTGAAGATCGAAGACCGGGAGGCGGGGTTTCACGCTCCTCCGGCCCGCCCCCTCTTGTCAATCATTGTGCGCGCCTGCTGCTGTCTCCCCTCAGTGTGGAAAATGAACGCGCGTCTCCGTTCTCATGCACGGAGCCGCGCATTGCGCTGTGCGCCCGGTGTCGACTTCCTGGACACCGGGCGCACAGCGCATGCGCGGCTCCATACAGGAGAATGGAGACGCGCGTTCATTTTCCACACTGAGGGGAGACAGCAGCAGGCGCGCACAATGATTGACAAGAGGGGCGGGCCGGAGGAGCGTGAAACCCGCCTCCCGGTCTTCGATCTTCACTAGAGTGAGCATTTACCTAACTTAATATTTCATACTATAAAGGGCATCAAAAGCCTATAGGCACCTTCTCAGAATGCAGCCTTAGTGCTGCAGAAGGTGGCTATTAGAGCTTTTGATGCCCGGGGGGGGTGACAGGTTCGCTTTAAACTCAACATGGACAAAACTGAATTCATAGTCTTCCCCCCAAGAAATTCCCCCCCACTTCCCAACCTATCCATCTGCGTCAAGGACTGCGCCCTCTCCCCAGTCCCCCAAGCCAAGTGACTCGGGGTAATCCTTGACTCCTCCCTATCCTTCAAGCCCCCCATCGAGGCCCTCACCACATCCCTCCGGCTCAAGCTCAAGAACATCTCACGGATCCGTTCCTTCCTCACCCACACACCGCTAAAACACTCATTCATGCTCTTATCATCTCCCGCCTTGACTACTGCAACCTCCTTCTCAATGGCCTCCCGGCATGACTCCCTCACACCTCTCCAGTCTATCCTCAATTCCGCTGCCCAACTAATCAACCTGTCCTCCCGCTACTCCCCTGTCTCCCCCCTCTGCCAAGCCCTTCACTGGCTCCCCGCCTCCAAGAGACCCCAATTCAAAACACTAACCATGACGTACAAAGCCATACACAACCTGGCCCCACCATACATCTCCGATCAGGTCTCCCGATACCTACCCTCATGCAACCTCCGCTCCTCCCAAGAACTCCTCCTCTGCTTCTCCCTTATCACCTCTTCGCACAACCGCGTCCAGGACTTCTCCCGGGCATCTGCCTTACTCTGGAACTCCCTGCCCCAACAAGTCAGACACTCTCCTACCCTGAGAAGCTTCAAGTGTCACCTGAAGACTCACCTATTCTGTCAAGCCTACAACCTGCCATGAGAACCAGGCGACCGCCCCATCCCTGACATTCCCCCATCCTACTGTAACCCCACCCGCCCCTCGTAGACTGTGAGCCCTTGTGGACAGGGTCCCTGCCCCGCCTGTACCTGTACGTCCCGATCGCCTAGATTTAGTGTACTTGTTCTTGTCTTCCTTATCCTCATGGCGCTATATAAATACATAAATAATAATAATAATAATAATAATGAATCAATATTAAATTCATCCTTTGATGTCACGTAGAATATGGCAGCTTGGTTTTTAACCCTTAATCCTCCCTACTTTAATTTTCTGAGATAATGAATTTTATTGGCTGCAAGCCATAATCATCAACAGTTACAGAAATAAACACTTGAAATAGATCCCTTTGTGTGTTATGACCCAATATAATATATGTGTTTAACTTTGAGAATTGAATTACTGAAATAATAACTTTTTGATGATATTCTAATTCTTTGAGATGCTCCTGTATCTCCATGGAAGCCTTGTTGTGGTCTCGTTCTAGCTCTCATAGAAGTGCATTAGGAGCTTGTGACGTAACTTATTTCGGCCAGTCAAAAGGTACAGGTATGAGATGGCTCCACAGGACCAGAGTGGCATTGGTAAGAGGTGAAGATGATGGAAGGTGAGTATATGACCAAGGGTAGGGGGATTACATTTAAAGCACCACTCCAGTGCTGAAAACTCCCCCCTAGGGGGTCCTTTAATAAGCTCATCTGGATGAGCCTTTACTGAGAGCTTTGGCAGCTATTAAAGGTTTCTCAATCAGGTCTACTACAGATGAGTCACTTGCTGATCCCATTCACTAACTTGTCTTATTTCTTCTACAGTATTTTTATTGAACTGCAATATTAGACTAATTTCTTCATCTTAGGTATGATTAGGTCCTGAAAGGAAAGTAATGTAGGTTCAATTTGTGGTATGTCTACATATGGAATCTTTTAGCATTACACTCCTCAGGTTCATAACAGGTTCAGACAGTCGAATTTTACAGTTCTTATAAGAACCACAATGCCCAGACTGACTCCTGGTCTCCTGACCTGAACTTACAGCCTCTTTGGCACGTGTGAGGCTTTAAGTTCGCGTTAGGAAACCTGCAGCCGCTCTTACTCATATCCGTCATCATAATTGTGATTTTTTTCCAATTATTTTACAAAGCATCATGTCTGGTCTCTGGTGCTGAACACAATCAGTTTTTGTGAAAAGTAAAAGGTAAAATTATACCATCTCCAAATTTCATCTTGAATGCTCAAAAGGGATGTTTCATACGAAGGATTGTTTTGAGATAGGAAGTAAAACCTTAAAGCTAATGTGGTCTCTTTCTAGGATCATGCACAAAGGATCAACACTTAAATATTGGCGGAGTCTTCGCATATATTTCCCATGTGAGCTTCACTGGTCCCTATAACTAGACATTTATGATAATGAAGAGGAGAAAATTGATCTTTTTTTCCCCATTCCATGGGTGACTCCTCAAGCTTTTCAGTGTAATGGCAGGTGCAGGCAAGCATATTTTTCTAACGTTAGACTATAGGCTGTGCAAATTGGATGGTACAAGTCAATGAGTGTGTGAAAAACATCTGGCTCCACTTGAATGACATCCGAGTACAGTCCAATTTCCATTGACCGATGCAATGGAGAAGATGGAGAATTTTATTTCTCCATCTTCTCCACATACGAGAAAATCAGATCTCACTATGATCATACTCTTAGGGCAGGGACACACTCTCCTAGTTACATCCAATTTTGATGGATGAGTCTCTGAAAGGCTGAGCAGTGACCCTGAACGGCTTCTCCCTGTCAGGACGGGGCTGTCGGCTGCTTGTGTTTTTGTGCAGCTCCAGACTCCCTGTCCAGAGAGGGAGAGGCCGTTCACGGTCACTGCTCCAGCCCTTTCAGAGACTCGTCCGTCAAACTCGGATGAGTGTGTCCGAGCCCTTATGAGAGTCTCATCAGAGAGTGATTAGCATAATTTATCCATTTTTGAGAAAACATGCACTCGTCTGCAACTGCTCTAATAGTAATTTTTATCTGTGTACAGTAAAAGCAATGTTTCAGATTCAGAGTCCCATAAGTGTTGATTTTGCTGAACATAAATAAATGTGACCTTAATTAAAATCCAGACTCCCTCTCACAATTCAAGTGTCCCCAACACATCCAATTATATGAATCTGCACTTTGGGGTGACCAGTCCATTGTTGGGAGAACACCAACCCTTCATTGTGTAGTAAGCCTGTCTTTATAGCACATGTCTAGTCATCTTCATTTGCTGTTGATTTTTTTTTTCAAAGTTAAGAGTTTTCCAGAAGAGATATTATGTCATGTATAGTTAGAAGAAAACATTTTGGTACCATGTTAGCCAGTTGAGAAAATATTGATTGCTCTCCATGGGAGAAAGAAGATAATAATCTTGTAGTTGTGATACCTTTTAATGGCTAACAAAAATAAAATAAGTGATGTTACAAGGCGAGCTTTCGAGACATCTTAGGTCCCTTCATCAGGCATTGTCATACCATCTCTAATGAAGGGACCTAAGATGTCTCAAAAGCTCGCCTTGTAACATCACTTATTTTATTTTTGTTACCCATGAAAAGGTATCACAACTACAAGATCATTATCTTGTTTCTCACACAGAGATAAATCATCATTATGTCATGTATGAAACGTGTCTGTCCCAAATAAGTTAAAATGCTGAAATAAGTGAATAAAGACATTAGAAATCTCCATGATTAGGTTGTGCAATATTTATTCTCACCTCTGCATTTCATGGTTTAAATGGAAATGTTTATATCCCATCTTTGATCAATGGAGATAGCTAAGACTGTTTCCATAACTTCCATAGAAATTAATAGAGTTACAGCCAGTCTCATCTGTTTCTAGCAATAGATTGGAGTCTGGATGAAGTTATTACTGTCTCAGTTATAAAGGGATGGGAAGTGATAACCCTTTAAGGGACACTAATAGTTATAATATGGGTTGATAGCACCTTATGGCTGGCATTACTGTTATTTCAAAATTGACTGTAAAGGCCCAGTTACACACAGAAACTTTCCAGCAATCCCACCTGGCGGGATCGCTGGAAAGTCTCTCTGGAGTCGCAGGTGAGCTGTCAAACAGGCAGACCTCACCTGCGACTCAGCAGCCGTGAGATCGCTGGTAACCATGATAAACACCGGGTACCTAAGCAGCACGCTCTTAGTTACCAGGTGTTTATCATGGCTACCAGCATCCTCCTGCTTAGTGCAGCGGACGATGGTAACCATGATAAACACCAGGTATCTAGGCAGCGCGCGCTGCTTAGTTACCCGGTGTTTCTCATGGTTAGCAGCCTGTGAGGTCGCTGGATCGCTGTCTCTCGCGGTCACACGGGTGGATGTGTGCTGACAGCGGGAGACCAAGGACCAAAAAATGGTCCTGAGGACGTGCCGCTACCAGCGACCTCACAGCAGGGGCCAGGTCCCTGGTGTGTGTCACACAAAGTGACATTGCTGGAGAGGTCGCTGTTACGTCACAAAACCTGTGACGCTGCAGCGACATCGCTAGCGATGTTGCAGTGTGTGAATTCCCTAAGACAATGGTGGTAACATAGAAGGAATCTTATTGAAAACCTAGGAGGAAGGTGAGAACGTAGCAACAGCTTTAACAATATTTCTTTAACAAAGTCTAATGTGTGTAGGAGTCTCCCTCAGCAGATGGGGTTAAGGAGGAGGATCTAGCTTGTTGGAATTCCAATGGCTTTTATCTTTTCGGAGATAAGCCTCAGGCAGAGGAGTCTGGCAGTGACCACTTCATTGAGAACAGAGGAACACTCAGCCAAGTCAAGTACTCCTGTGATTTGTTGATCTGGGAGAGATAGCTGTTTTCTGAGCGTTTGCCATGTAATATTTAATAGTTTCATAGTTTTTAAGGTTGAAGGTGGAATTAAGTCCCTCAAGTTGATCCAGAGGAGGGCTAAATCTCCATGTGGCAGATGCTATGCTCCTCCATTTATGGGAAAAATTATTTCTCAACCCCACATATGGCAATCAGACTAGTTACCTGGATCAAAGTCCAATCAAATTTAGTGGTTTAGAATCAGGGGGCATATATGAGGTTATGAGTTGGTTTGGACGCATAGACCACTAAGGTCTGCCTGCATAGCTAAAGAGTAGTCTGTTTCCACTCCATATAGAGATAAGAAAAATCTAGCTCTATTGGTTTAAATGCCACTTTTCCCTGCCTTATGTCCTGACTATAAAAGATGGAGAACTCTGACCTCTAATGGCAACTAACTGTGACTCTTATTTACTTTTTAGCACTTGTTAACTTTACTATATAATTGTCTAAGGCTTTTTTGAGTGTGTCTGTAACCAAAATCGCGCACCACACAGAGGCAGCTCATTGGCCGCCGCTGAAAGCAGTGGCCAATGAGCTCAGACTATGCAAATAGGCGCGAGAATTCAAAGTTCGAATTTTGTGCCTATTTGCTGCCCGGCTACAGTGGCGCTTAGCGCCGCTGTAGCTGGGAAACACAGTCTCTCATCACAGCCCCCCCCTCCTCCTCCCCCGCTCCCTGCCCGATCACCCCCCCACCTGTCACCACAGCTCCCCCCACTGCCTGGTCACCCCCCCCTGTCACCACAGTCCCCCCCCCGATGCCGATCACCCCCTGCCTGTCACCATAGCCCCCCTCCACTGTCCGGTCATCCCCCGCCTGTCACCACAGCCCCCCTCCACTGTCCGGTCACCCCCACCTGTCACCACAGCCCCCTCCACTGTCCGGTCACCCCCGCTGTTACCACAGCTCCCTCCAGCTGGCCGCCGCTGCACGATCACTTTTCCTGGTGCTTCAGGACCTCTGATGATGTCACGATGATGGGTGGAGTCACAGATCACATGACCGTGACGTCATCAAAGGTCCTCTCCGATCTACCTCCTCTGCCTACTGATACCCCCGCGCTGCCCACTGACCCCTCACACTGCCCACTGACCCCCTCTGTTCACTGACCCCCGGTCTGCCCACCCCCTCGCTCTGCCACTACCCCCCCCACGCTGCCCACTGACCCTGCTCTGCTCATTGACTCCCGCTCAGCCCACTGACCCCCGCTCTGCCCCTTACCCTGCTCTGCCCACTGACCCCCACTCTGCCCACTGACCCCACTCTCCCCTGACCCCCTCTCTGCCCCCTGACCCCCTCTCTGCCCCCTGACCCTCTCTCTGCCCACTGACCTGCTCTGCCCACTGACCCTGCTCTGCCCAATGATCCTCACACTGCCACTGACCTGCTCTGCCACTGACCCCTCACACTGCCCACTGACCTGCTCTGCCCACTGACTCCTCACCTGCCCACTGGAGGGAGGGCTGAGTAAGGGGCCGCGGGAGCAGAGGGGGTCAGAGGAGCGCCTCCATCCTCCCCTGCATCTCTGCCCCGCCTCCATCCTGCCCGCCGGTTCCATCCTGACCCACCACATCTGATCCCCGCACCATCCTGCCCGTCGGCTCCATCCTGCTGCTGCATCCATCTTGCCCCGCGCTCCATCCCGCCCCACACCATCCTGCCCCCCGCACCATCCTGCCCCGCCGGCTCCATCCTCCCCCTGCCACCATCCTGCCTCGCTCGCTCCATCCTGCGTCACTCGCCACTCTGCCCCCCCCCATCCTGGCCCTCCGGCTCTATCCTGCCCCTTCGGCTCCATCCTGCCCCGCCGGCTCCATCCTGCCCCGCCGCTCCATCCTGCCTCCCCCCCACCATCCTGCACCCCCCTGCCCATCCTGCTCTGCTCGCTCCATCCTGCCCTGCTCGCTCCATCCTGCCCCGCGTTCTTGCTCCCGGCCTATCCTGCCCCGCTCATCCTGCCCCATTGCTCATCCTGCTCCGCCGGCTCCATCCTGCCCTCCGCTCCATCCTGCTCCATCCTGCCTTCTGCTCCATCTGCTTCTCGGCTCCATCCTGCCCGCTCGATCCATCCTCGGCTCGATCTAACCTCCCCGCTCGATCATCCTGCCCGCTCGATCCATCCTGCCCCGCTCGCTCCTCCTGCCGTCGCTCATCGGTTCCCCCGGCTCAATCCTGCCCCTAAGGCCTCCTACCCCTTCGTCGCTCATCTGCCACGCTCCATCCTGCCGCCGGCTCATCCCGCTCCTCGGCTCATCCTCTCCATCTGCCTTTGTCCATCCTCTTCTTGCTCCATACTGCTGCTCGATCATCTGCCCGCCGATCCAACGCCCGCTCGATCCATCCTGCGCTGTCATCCTGCCCTGTCACCGCTCCACTGTTTTGCTCCCCCGGCTATCCTGCCCGCCCTCATTTGTTCCCATGTCATCTCCCCCCGACCATTGCACCCTCCTCCCTCAGCTGTCGGTTCCAGCAATGAAGGTCCTAAAGGCTGTAGGACCTAGGGGGAGTGAGCAAGCGGCGGAAGTGAGTATCCTCACTAGGATTTTTCTATACTGTACGAGGGATGGGGGACACGGGCGAGTATCGCTATCATAGTGCTGCTATACATGTACTATATGTATACATGTACATGCACTGCATACTTACTGTAAAGTACACATTACTATAGTGCTGCTATACATGTACTGTAATGTACCGCCATATACTATAGCTGCTTACATGTACTTAATGTACGCTATACCATAGCGTGCTTACTGTACGTAATGTACCGCCATATACTATAGTGCTGCTACATGTACAGTACCATAACCCTAGGTGCTTACATGTAATGTAATGTACGCATATACTATAGTGCTGCTATACATGTGCTGTAATGTCACGCCATATACTATAGTGCTGCTATACATGTGCTGTAATGTCACGCCATATACCATAGCGCTGCTATACATGTAATGTAATGTACCGCCATAAACCATAGCGCTGCTATACATGTAATGTAATGTACTACCATATACTATAGTGCAGCTATACATGTGCTGTAATGTACTACCATATACCATAGCGCTGCTTTACATATATATACATATATATAGTTCACTCACGTTGACTGAACAAGTTCTGTCAGCCACAGTATGTCAACTACATACATATTCTAGAATACCCGATGCATTAGAATCAGGCCACCATCTAGTATTCAATAAAAATCTAAAAATAATGGAATGTAATAGGTCTTGCATTTATTAAGTATTGATTGTATGTTTTTATGAAAAAGAAACATTAAGGGTGTGTGCCCACATAGTGGTTTAGTGACGTTCAAATCGTCAGTAAACCATGGAAAATTCAAGGAGCCTAGACTCCTGAGCTCAGAAGTCACCAGCGGTTTTCCAGCGGTTTCTCAGCGGTTTCCCAGCGTTTTTTTCAGTGTGTGCACAGCGTTTTACAGTCGGTTTTTCCAGCGTTTTTTCCGGCGGTTTTCTATGGAGGATTTTGTCCATGGAAACGCTCAAAAACCGCTGAGAAGAATTGACATGCTGTATGCTGCTAAACCACTGGGAAACCGCCCAACCGCTGGCAGATCCGCTCACATAAACCCACTATGTGTGCACAGCGTTTTCTAAATTACATAAGGTTACTTGTAAGTCCTAAAGCTGCTAATGATTTACATAAATTTAAATAAAACCTATGCTAAACCGCCGGCGGTTTTTCGCTGCTAAACCGACACTAAACCACTATGTGGGCACACACCCTAAGGGTGGTTTAGCAGCATACAGCATGTCAATTCTTCTCAGCGGTTTTTGAGCGTTTCCATGGACAAAATCCTCCATAGAAAACCGCCGGAAAAACCGCTGGAAAAACCGACTGTAAAACGCTGTGCACACACTGAAAAAACCGCTGGGAAACCGCTGAGAAACCGCTGGAAAACCGCTGGAAAACCGCTGGTGACTTCTGAGCTCAGGAGTCTAGGCTCCTTGAATTTTCCAGTGGTTTACTGACGATTTGAACGTCACTAAGCCACTATGTGGGCACACACCCTACATGTTCTACTTTTAGATGCAGTATGACTCTGTGGTCCTTTTTTGATACCTCTTGGGGCACAAACCCTCTTCCTTGTTTTATATATTTAATAGTTTCATAGTTTTTAAGGTTGAAGGTGGAATTAAGTCCCTCGAGTCGATCCAGAGGAGGGCTAAATCTCCATGGGGCAGATGCTAGGCTCCTCCATATTATGGGAAAAATTATTTCTCAACCCCTCATATGGCAATCAGACTAGTTACCTGGATCAAAGTCCAATAACAGAATCCAGAACACATAACTGGTAATTTTATATTTTTCAAAAAAGGCATCCAGGCCCTCCTTAGATTTAATAGTGATTTAATCATTAAATCAGGTCCTTCCCTGGAGGGATATCTGGCTAGTCCCGTGTTTGAGACTCTTAATCGAGGCTCCACGGACTCCATTTGCATATTCAAATTTCCAGGTGGCAATGCATCATAGATTTCACTGTGTTTGAGCGCTTTGCTGGCTGCCCGCAGTGTTTTCCTTGATTGGTCTCTAGGGATGGGCGAATCCTAAATTACTCGGAATCGCTAGACTCCGACGAGTCTGAGTCCAGGACTTGCTACTCGTTGCGAGTCTAGCGATTCCAATGTTATTGAATGGGAAACGAGTATTGCAGCGATTCCTCTGCTGAGCACTGACAGAAGCAGTGAATAAATTAACTTCCGTCACGGCTCGGGAAACTCCGTAGGCAGAGCGAGTCAGGCTGACAGCAGGGTTCAGCTCAGGTCAGTTCTCAGCTCTGCTATATCCCTGTGTATCTAAGCACAGACAGGGATGTAGCAGAGCTGAGATTGCGTTTTGGACTACGTCGGACGGAAGAGGATTTTTGGAATAGAGTGGAATCCCTAATGTCTTTTTTGTTTTATTTTTAAAGATTATTCATTTAAGGCTGTGCAACACCAGGCACCGGGGATAGTCGACAGGCTTTTAGCAGAGCTCCACAGGTGTAGTGCCCGGTCATTGGACTCCTTTTCTGCATTATTTGTTTTATTTTTAATAAAAAAAATTTCTCTGTGTTGTGTTTTTTTTTTCTATTGATTACTGGAAATTCATGGCGGTCATGTCTAATATTGGCGTGACCGCCATAAATTTTGGGCTTAGGGCCAGCTGATAATACAAAGCTGGCCTTAACCCCTTTACTACCCAGTGAGCCACCCGCCACCAGGGCCACTGGAAGAGCGGGGTTCAGCGCCAGAGGATGGCGCTTCAATGAACGCGCCATCTTCTGGGGCGGCTGCGGGCTGTAATTTGCAGCGGGGGGGTGCCTAGAAAGCTTGGGCCTCCCTGCGCTGCGGATTCCAGCCCCCAGCTGCTTAGCTGTACCTGGCTAGACATAGAAATTGCGCGGAGCCCCACGCATTTTTTTTTTTTATTATTTCATGAAAATCATGAAATAATAAAAAAAAAAAGGGCTCCCCTATTTTCTTCTGTCTGGCCAGGTGCAAATAGGCACCTGGGGGTTGGGGGCAGCCCGTCGCTGCCTGCTGGATCCGGCTGGTTACAGAAATATGGCGAAGCCCACATCAAATTTCTTTTTGACAAATCCATAAAACAATATAAATAAAAGGGACTGCATCTTTATTAACCCCTGGACCATGGTCGAGGGGTTAATAAAGATGCAGTCCATTTTTTAGGATTGTATACTCCAGTATTTAAGAGAGCAGATTGTGCTCCCCCTCCTGGCCCAGAGGTGCTAGTATAAGTCAGTGTGTTGTGGGGAGGGAACCCGTGTGATGTTACTGTGACACATTAACCCATGGGGTGCCACACTCTTATCTGCTATTCTCTCTGCAATTGGCACCATTCATCCCCCTGTAAATAAACCTGTTAGTTGTTTTAACCTCATCTGTTTTGAGTGTACACAGAGCATGGACAGGTATTCTTTGACTCCTGACAGAAAAGGAAGATCTTTCTTCATTACCCTACAGCTCCTAGCAAGATTCGGGTGGAGGCACTGTACCATAGTGAGGTGAGAACTACCAGTCATCCTGCCTACAGAGGTGGTGTAAAACATTTTTAGATTTAGAAATGCTTTTTTAAAGAGGTTGTCCACAGCTTGGAAATCAGAGCTGCAACTGATTGCTCTTTTCCTCTTTTTACCGTATTTTTCGCTTTATAAAAGCATTTTGTTCCCCCAAATTTTAGGGGAAAGTTGGGGGATTCTCTTATAAAGCGAAACAACTAGGTTGTGCAATAGAGTGGGGGGGGGGCTCTGGAGCGAGTACTGTCAGGAGGCAATGTGGTGCCCTGCTCACACAGGTAACCACAGACTCACCTACAGCATGGATGGATTTCCACAGTGGGTACAAGACACAAACAACACCTTCCACCCCAGCACAGTAGGGGGAGCTCAACTTGCTGCCCTTAGGCAATATTCCCTATAAATACTGGTGCTGGGGGCGGACTTAGTTAGAGTGTGCAGACGCTAGAAGAGCTGTAAAGATGTCCTGGTGGTCGGAGCTGCGTTAGGCCCAAGCCAGTAACACTGAACAGCCTCCAACCTAGTCTTTGCAGGGCCCAAGGGTGGAGTCGAAAGCAAGGAGAAAGAGTCTCTGAGAAAGAGCAGTTTGGGGACCGAGGAGCCATCTAGGTTTACCCCAGAAAGCATCCCAGACACCAGAGTCCGCATCTGCAAGAGAGCACCTAACCCAGCAGAGAATACTGGTTTACCGTGGAGACTTCAGTCTCACGGGCATTTGTGCAGTCACCAACAAGGGAGCCAGGCACTGCAGGAAAAGAGATAGCGGTAGGCTAACGCGGGTTATCCCAATTCAGCACAGGTGATAGTAGAACAGAGAAAGCCAGCCAAGTTTCACACAGGGCAGGGGCTTCACACAAGGGAAAAGAGACAAGGAGGCCTTTCACCTATTCACTGTGGAGATCCAGAAGTGTTTCTTGGCCACCCGACAGTGTACTGGACTTTTTCCTGCCTTACCTTCAGTAAAAGGTAAAGAGACAATCTACGGTGTGTGACGGTTCCTCAACCCCTGACCCTGTCCTTCGTAGAGACTATCTCTGCTTCTCCTCCTCATCATACCACAGCCCCTGGGATCCAGCTCCACCTGTGGGGAGTTTCAACACCTAGCTGCCTGTACATCATTGACAAAATTTATTTCAATTCCCATTTATACTACCCCTTTTTAAAAGTAAGGCCCCCAGGGCATGGGTCTGGGCAGGCCACCAGTGACATCCCAACCTCAGCAAGGGCCCAGATACCCGAGTACCCCATATACCCTGGGGCGGCAAACTGGAGGAGGCTGCAGCTGCGAGTCCGTAGTCATTTGGGGTCAGTCTTTATGCTCATGTAATTTGCACTGCATCCTGCTGTCAATCATCAGTGGGAGCAGTGCATATTACAGGAGTGTATGAACGGGTCCGCAGCTCAGCAGCTGCAGCCCCATGTGAATAGTCACTGCTTTCCACGCTTTCATTGCGTGGAAAGCAGTGACTATCCCATTGATATTCTCACTTTGCTCCATATCACTCAGTGCAGCCGACACCATCCCCGCTGTCTGTGCTGTGCTGGCCTTCAGTCCTGTGAGCATCGCTGCAGAGTGACGTTATCACCGCGCTCTGCTAACACGACAGGATGCCGGGCACAGCACAGAGAGCGGGGAGGATGGCAACAGTGAGCGTTGGAAAGAGGCGAGTATGATATTGTTTATTATTTTTTAAAGTGTGCAAAAGGGTGGGGGCTTTGAGTGCCAGCATGGAGGGACAGTGCCAGCATGGGAGCTCATGTGTGCCAGCATGGGGGGACTGTGCCAGCATGGGGGTTTATGTGTGCCAGCATGGGGGAACTGTGCCAGCATGGGGCTCATGTGTGACATCATGGGGGGACTGTGCTAGCATGGGGGGACAGTGTGTGTCAGCATGGGGGAGCAGTGTGTGCCAGCATGTGGGACAGTATTCCAGCATGGAGGGCAGTGTGTGCCAGCATGGGGGGCAGTGTATGTCAGAATGTGCGGCAGTGCACCAGCATGGGAGACATATATACCAGCATGGGTGGGCATGTACCAGGATGGGGGACATATATACTGATTGTAAGACAGGCACTGGCATTATAAGACAGACCCCATTTAACATTACAATTTTTTTTTTTCTTTTCCTTCACCAAATTTAAGTGTGCCTCTTATACTCAGTTGTGTCTTATAAAGCGAAAAATACGGTATATGTCCAAAGGCAAGGACAGTAAGGTTGGCAGTGATTGGGCACAGGGCTTGTATGATCTCACAACTTCATGTGAGCCCCGAAGAGTGAGTGCTGACACTGTTGGAACATCCTCATCATGGTAGGTGAGTATAAGCTTTTTTATTTTAATAAGTTACATCATGGGGGAGGAGAAAAGGTTGTCTGAGGAGTGCACAACCCCTTTATACTCCTTTCATAGTCCTTAAAAACATTGTTTTAATGTTTTTGAAAAGTGTACTTAGCTATAAAAAAAATTACCCTACCTTCAATAAAATTGGATAATAATATATATTGTTTTGTAGGACGGTTTTGGTTTTTTAAATATTTGGACAATTATTTACTTCATTTAATGTAAAAAAACACATCAAACTTCAGTTCTTAGTAACCTTTTGGCATCATTATATATTTGACTTAGCAAGATATGATTATTTATTGGGTTAAATATTGCAAGGTTATTACAGAAAAATAAATTATTTCATAGTATTTACGATGGATTATACAATTACCGTATATACTCGCGTATAAGCCGAGTTTTTCAGCCCAAAAATTGGGCTGAAAAGTCCCCCCCTCGGCTTATACGCGAGTCACTGGGTATTTGCTCTGGGGGGGCTGTGACCGGGGGTTGGAGGAGGCAGGAGGGGGCCGCAGTGACCGCGGGCGGTCACGTGGGGCCGCCTCATTAGTGTAATGAATATGCACGTCATCCCCCCGTCCATCAGCGGCGGGGGGATGCCGTGCATATTGCAATACACTGGCCCCCAGCAGTAATACACAGCCCCCCCTCCTTATTATGTGTCCCCCAGGCTGCGACACCTGTTAAAATAACAAACATTTCATACATCACCTTTCCGGCGCCGCTCCTCTGGTCCCAACTTCTTCCTGCTTGTGCCGGTGTCATGGGACCGGGCACAGCCGATGACGTCATCTCCTGCCCCGGTCACAGCACTAGAAGCCGGCACAAGCAGGAAGAAGCCGGGAGCGGAGAAGCGGCGCTGCAAAGGTGATGTATGAAACGTTTGTTATTTTAACAGGTGCCACAGCCTGGGGGACACATAATAAGGAGGGGGGGCTGTGTATTACTGCTGGGGGCCAGTATACCACCACTGGGGGCCTGTATACTACTGCAGAGGGGGCCTGTATACACTGCACAGGGGCCTGTATACTACTGCACAGGGGCCTGTATACACTGCAGAGGGGCCTGTATACTACTGCACAGGGGCCTGTATACACTGCACAGGGGCCTGTATACTACTGCACAGGGGCCTGTATACTACTGCACAGGGGCCTGTATACACTGCACAGGGGCCTGTATACTACTGCACAGGGGCCTGTATACTACTGCACAGGGGCCTGTATACACTGCACAGGGGCCTGTATACTATTGCACAGGGGCCTGTATACTACTGCTGAGGGGCCTGTATACCACTGCTGAGGGGCCTGTATAATACCACTGCTGAGGGGCCTGTATACCATTACTGAGGGGTGCTATATACCAGTGACGGGGGGCTATATAATAGGATGGGGGTCTGCTGCATTTCATACCCTAGGCTTATACGCGAGTCAATAATTTTTTCTAGCTTTTGGGGGCAAAAGTAGGGGGGTCGGCTTATACACGGGTCGGCTTATACACGAGTATATACGGTACATTCATATTGAGGCTGTGCTTGCACGAGCGTGTAACATGGCCGAGGGCTATCTGATGTTTTATCGGGTAGCACTCGGACCAGTATAATAGTATGGAGCAGAGCCAATCAGGGCTTTTTTTTCTCAGGCTGATTCAGCATGAAAAACAAAGTGTAGCAAAGTGTGGGTGACAGCACACACCCATTTAAGTCTATGAATGCATGGAAATCATCAGTCTGCACTCGGAGTGCAGGCCAATTTCCACTGACTTAGGGTGGTTTCATACTTACGTTTTTTTGTCCAATGTCCTAATCCATTCAACTGTGTCACGGGGAGTGGTGGCCGCGCCTGATCCCGTGTCCTTGGCCTCTCTTCAAAAAAGGGAGTTATATTTACAGGGGATTATATGCAGTTTGTCGTGACACCACCTGTAGTCTCTGGTGATGTGTCACCAGCGCCGCCACAGTCCGCCGGAGGTAGATGGTAGTGCGGCTAGTGTGGTAAAGTCCTCTACAGGCAGGGCTGGACCTTTGAGGCAGCGTTCCTGTATGGGAACAAGTTCATTGAAAGGAATACAAGCAGAGTCAAAGTCACTTTTCCTCCTGGTACTTTACTGTTCCCTTGCAGTCATACAGAGTTACAGTTCAAGATTGCAAAGTATTCACTGATCTCAGGGAGACCAGTCCAAGAAAACACTGCGGGCAGCTGGCTAAAGCGCTCAAACACAGTGAATTCCTAGGCACATTGCCCCCTGGGAAATATGAATATGCAAATAGAGTCTGTGGAGCCTCGGTTAGGAGTCTCAAACACAGGACTAGCCATATATCCCTCCAGGGGAGGACCCAGCCAAGGGGTGGCTCCTTGCGGAGAACACCATAACCACCATATGAAGTGGCCCTTTAAGTCAATATCCAACTCTTTTACAAGTTTACAGATATGACAAGGGAATACCAAGGCCAGGTATCCATCCACATACAGCTGTTTCGGGGTGTTGCCCCTCATCAGTGTGGAGTAGGATTCTGGCTAGGTGGGAGCAAGGCCTGGTAGACCAAGATTGCAAAGTATTCACTGATCTCAGGGAGACCAGTCCAAGAAAACACTGCGGGCAGCTGGCTAAAGCGCTCAAACACAGTGAATTCCTAGGCACATTGCCCCCTGGGAAATATGAATATGCAAATAGAGTCTGTGGAGCCTCGGTTAGGAGTCTCAAACACAGGACTAGCCATATATCCCTCCAGGGGAGGACCCAGCCAAGGGGTGGCTCCTTGCGGAGAACACCATAACCACCATATGAAGTGGCCCTTTAAGTCAATATCCAACTCTTTTACAAGTTTACAGATATGACAAGGGAATACCAAGGCCAGGTATCCATCCACATACAGCTGTTTCGGGGTGTTGCCCCTCATCAGTGTGGAGTAGGATTCTGGCTAGGTGGGAGCAAGGCCTGGTAGACCAAGATTGCAAAGTATTCACTGATCTCAGGGAGACCAGTCCAAGAAAACACTGCGGGCAGCTGGCTAAAGCGCTCAAACACAGTGAATTCCTAGGCACATTGCCCCCTGGGAAATATGAATATGCAAATAGAGTCTGTGGAGCCTCGGTTAGGAGTCTCAAACACAGGACTAGCCATATATCCCTCCAGGGGAGGACCCAGCCAAGGGGTGGCTCCTTGCGGAGAACACCATAACCACCATATGAAGTGGCCCTTTAAGTCAATATCCAACTCTTTTACAAGTTTACAGATATGACAAGGGAATACCAAGGCCAGGTATCCATCCACATACAGCTGTTTCGGGGTGTTGCCCCTCATCAGTGTGGAGTAGGATTCTGGCTAGGTGGGAGCAAGGCCTGGTAGACCAAGATTGCAAAGTATTCACTGATCTCAGGGAGACCAGTCCAAGAAAACACTGCGGGCAGCTGGCTAAAGCGCTCAAACACAGTGAATTCCTAGGCACATTGCCCCCTGGGAAATATGAATATGCAAATAGAGTCTGTGGAGCCTCGGTTAGGAGTCTCAAACACAGGACTAGCCATATATCCCTCCAGGGGAGGACCCAGCCAAGGGGTGGCTCCTTGCGGAGAACACCATAACCACCATATGAAGTGGCCCTTTAAGTCAATATCCAACTCTTTTACAAGTTTACAGATATGACAAGGGAATACCAAGGCCAGGTATCCATCCACATACAGCTGTTTCGGGGTGTTGCCCCTCATCAGTGTGGAGTAGGATTCTGGCTAGGTGGGAGCAAGGCCTAGTAGACCAAGATTGCAAAGTATTCACTGATGTTATGAGGACAGGTAGCTTATCGGGTGGCTGCAGGCGGATCCCAGGTTGTATGGTGGAACCCTTGGTGTGCCTTCCTTCTCTAACCCCATCTGTTCCTTCCTGCTTTCCAGTTTGTGGTGTGAAGCCTGGTGACTTGAAATCAACCTGACCTCCTTTCTTCTCTCACCTTCACGTCCGTCGGATAACCTTCTACTAGCTGGCCGCTCGTTCCTTTGGCGGTGCCTGGTACCCTCTTTCGGTCTGTTCTGGTGCCCGGGAGAATTAAAGACTCCACGGGAATCCGGATTCTCTGTGGTCCTGAAGTATCCCACAGGTGCGGGCTTCGGTGCCTGGTAAGCTGTCTGGGATGAACTCCCTCGAGTTCCTCACTCCCTTTAGGCTGTCTGCTCCTCTGGGAAGCTCCTTTCTCCTTAGACCATTTCCTACTCTTCCATCTCTCTCTCCTGGTCCCTCAGTCGAGAGTCTTAGCAGCCAAACCTAGAGGCAAAGACCTCCTTGTTCTCCCTAGAGGTGTTTTTATTCCCTCCCGGGTAACCTTCCACCGTGTAAGCTAGTGTGGGAGTGCTGGGATAGGGTACCCCTACCATCCTAGGGTCCACCTGGAGCTGGAGTATCTGCACCTCTTTTATGGGTGCAGTACCCCTCTGCGACGCCTGCTTGGCGGGCGCCACATTTTCAACCTGATCACACATGAAGGCAAGTGTAAAATCAGTGTTAGAGAATGGAGAAGAGGGAGAACTTTTGATCTCCATCTTCTCCTGACAATATGCTGATTCTTAATTCAGATCACACTAAGCTGACACTCTGATTAAACTTTGATCACATTTTAATCAAAGGTTCATTATCATAATCAGCATGATCCTCTTGCATAAAAGAATCGATGGCGGTCTAACCACAGCCTGAACAGAATATGAATATATGTAGAGGTTTATACTGCACTAAATAGGCGACCCCCATACTAAAATACAGGATCTGTGTTTTGTCTGTGTTCTTTTAGTCTACAACATTGTCAGTTTTATTCAGTCTTAGACAAGTGAACATTTGTCTTCTATCGACCAAAATCAGGTTAGAAATTCTGTAACCAGCTCTAATCAGCTAAGGAACTGCTTACCCCCTCTCCAGACAGTGAATAGGAGCTCCCGTTCCGGCTCTTTTACCGATTGATGCCAAGTGTAAAGTTATCCTATTTAACGCACAAAGGGGTAAAGAATGGTCCAGAGCATGCTAGATTGATGCTTTTATAATATCAAAAAATATACATCTATACAATTTTATGTGAAAACAATGGTTCCAATAAACATGGAAATCCTGCAAAAAAGAGTGGATAATCAGATGTTATGAATAAGGATTATGCTCTCTTTCAACTCCAAGCCAATCGGTCCCAAAGGGATAGATTCAGCACTGTGTGTAAGTGAGGCTAATCATGTCTGACACACACAACGGACTCGTTTTCTCCCACCATGGGTCGGATTGAATTAACCTGTCCCACTCACAGTCTGAAAGTAATAAAATCCTTTCAGAACATAAGCCCTATATAAGCAGAGAGGCCCTGGCTTACAGTATCAGCAGTATATACAGTACCGGCAGACATAAGAGTGCAGCTCTGTGTGTTAGGGCTTGGGTAACACAGCATCTCTGTTTTAGCTCAGACCAACAGGGCTTTTGTTTGGTTTATGATCTTGTGTATACACAGTAGCGGCTAATGGCACAATGTACCTCACCCATGATACAAACTATTGCACAAAATACGTAATGGATAATGTCTAAAGCTAAACTGTGTTGACATCTGAATAATGACAAAACAGCTTAGGCATTTTTAGGGCATTTGTCATCTCGAATGATGAGGCAGAGAGTAGACGAGGCCATTTCATTTCAATTTCATGTAACCTGGGTTTAATCTATAATTCCGTTCTGCGCCCACCACCGCACTAGCTCTGACCCGTACTGCTGATATTCCTGTCCTACTTAATCAGAGAAAGTTTATGAAATAAAAAGATCTAAACAAAAGTATGATGGTTGGAGATACTGACAAAAGATAATTTATATTTTACTGATAGTTAGATTGGTACAGAAGACATCAAGGTAGACATCTAGACAGGGAAACATCACCAGTAGATAGATAATACATTTGTGATTTTGTGACCTTATTAACCCTCAGACTTATAATTATGCACTTTGTATATAGCACCAACATATTCTGTAGTGCTTTACAGAAATAATCATCATTGTCCAATAGGAGCTCACAGTCTAGATGTCTTTGAAGCATCGGTGTAAACCAGACAACATGATGGAAACCCCGAAAACAGAGGGAGAACATACAAACTCCTTGTAGATGTTGTCCTTGGTTTAATTTGAACCCAGGACCCTGGCACTGCAAAGCAACAGTGCTAACCACTGAGCCACCGTGCTGCCCATACATACATGATAAGGTAAAAATAGTTGTATTGTGTTAGCCAGTAGATAGAGAAATAGTAGAATCTGAGAGTTGTCAGTGGTTGATACCTTTTAATGGCTAACTGAAAAGATGGTGAATATTCGCAAGGCCATAGTGTCCCGAAAGCTTGCTGTACTTACCATCTTTTCAGTTAGCCATTAAAAGGTATCAACCACTGAGGACTCTTAGATTCTAATATTCATACACACACGTGCACATACAGACACACACATATATACACACTAGGGATGAGCGAGTACAGAACTAATCGGACTCACTATACTCGCAAAGAGTAGGTCCTCAAACTTGGTACTTGTTGCGAGTATAGCGAGTCCAATGTTAATGAATGGGCCAGGTGAGTACTTTTGCAGTGTATATATAGATACACTGCGATAGTGCGCTAAAAGTGAATAAAAAGTTGTTAAAGAATAAAAAAAAATATCATACTCACCTATCCGAAGCCTGCACCAGGACTGGAAAAGAAGACATCTGATGTACGAGAAGGACCTGTTAGTCTGACAGCCAATCAGATGGCTAGTAGTGATCTGGCCAATCAGATGGCCTAACATCCAAAACCACATGATCCCTACCAGCCACCTGATTAGCCAGATTGCCAGGTCATTGATGCAGGTTCAAGACCTGGCAACCTGGCCAATCAGGTGGCTGGTAGCGATCAGGTGGTTTGTGACGTGTTGCCATCTGATTGGCCAGATCGCTACCAGCCATCTGATTGGCTATCAGAGGGACAGGTCCTTCTCGTTCATCGGATGTCTTCTTTTCCAGTCCCGCTGCAGGCGCCGGATGGGTGAGTATGATATTTTTTTATTTTTTAACAACTTTTATTCACTTTTATTGCACTTTCGCAGGGTATATATACTGTAGATACACTGTGAAAGTGAATGGACTACTCACTACACCCGAGTAATCACAAGAAACTCGGGGAGTAGCGAGTAGCCCAAATATCGTTACTATTCGGCGAGTACCGAATAGTAATGATTATACTCGCTCATCCCTAATACACACGTAGGCATGGTAATGATACTGTGACAAGCAAGTTGCAAAAAATCATACTTGCATTGCGCTGTGAAATAACCACACAGCACCAGCCTAACTGCAGCATTGAGAAAGTTGAAGGTAGTAGTCCGGGAATAATATAGACATTCCAATAAGAAAGAGTGATAAGAGAGGTGATAGAAGCATTAGTGGTGGCTTCAATGTGATTGATCAGTGATATGATGTAGCTATCATTTTTGTTTTACTGCATTTGAACTACAGTTACATACCGTACTTTTTTCATTAATTTTTACAGAAGAAAAATCTGAAATCTGTGTCAGACGTGCTTGCTTTTCACACGTGACTGTCCTCAGATTTTGCTACTAGTACAATTGCTTATGTAAAGGTGGGAGGCTTGATTCATTTTTAAAAATTCAAAAGAAATTCCCACCAAATTCCTGATATTTAACTTGCTATTTGGCCATGTTCCTACTTAGCATTTGTTATTTTGTCATTTTCAGAGAAAGATTTGTATTTGTTTAAATCAACAAAAAGAAAATAGACCTTTAAATGTGCAAGTCTGATTTTGCACACTTGTTTAACCAGTCCAATATGCCAATCATACGTGCCACATCTCTACTTGTACTGCAGCCTGCTGCCATATACAATTGTGCTCAAAAGTTTACATACCCCGGCAGATTTTTTGATTTCTTGGCCTTTTTTCAGAGAATATGAATGATAAAACAAAAAGTTTTTTTCTACTCATGGTTAGTGGTTGGGTAAAGCTAGTTATTGTCGAACTATTGTGCTTTTTCTTTTTAAATTATAATGACAACCAAAAACATCCAAATGACCCTCATCAAAAGTTCACATACCCTGGTGATTTTGACGTGATAACATGCAAAGAAGTTGACATAAATTGGTTTGAATGACTAATAAAGGTAACATCCTCTTTTTTTGTAACATCCTATTTGCTTGTAATCAGTGTGTGTGTGCATAAAAGCTGAGTGAGTTTCTGGGATCCAGACAGACTCTTGCATCTTTCATCCAGCCACTGACGTTGAATTGTGAGTTATGAGGAAAACAAAAGAATTGTCAATGGATCTATGGGAAAAGATAGCTGTACTGTAAAAAACAGGAAAGGGATACAAAAAGATTTCCAAGGAATTGATAATGCCAGTCAGCAGTGTGCAAACTGTGATTAGCAAATGGAAAATCAAGGGCTCTGTAAAAACCAAATCACAATCGGGTAGACCAAAAACAATTTTGGCCACAACTGGAATAAGGTAATTTGGAGTAATGAGACCAAAATGTAACTTTTTGGCTATAATTATAAATGTTACATTTGGAGAGGTGTCAACAAGGCCTATGATGAAAGGAACACCATTCCTACTGTAAAGCATGGAGGTGGATCGCTGATGATGTGGGGATGTGTGAGCTACAAAGGCACAGGAAACTTGGTCACAGTTGAAGGAAAGATGAATGCAGCACTTTATTGGCAAATACTGGAGGCAAATTTGCACTCATCAGCCTGGAAGATGCACATGGAATGTTACTGGCTCCTCCGCCTCAATTGTAGGATCCCACGAGGGCTCAATTACAAACATGATTTGATGTATTTTTACTGAAGAGGCTATGTCCACAAATTCTTTTATTAATTTTTTCTCTCTTCTGATTCGCGATCAATTTCTTGCGATTACATAGGAAATATGATGCATGTGGATCAGCCATAAAGTGGCACAAAGTCCTTGAATTTGAGTCAAACAGGGAATTCACTCCTGTTGCCCACATGTATAAAGAATAATGTGGTCTAGGCTTTTGTTCTGTATGCATTGTTTTCTTATTCATTGTATGTCTATTTGAGTATACAATCTTGCCTTATTTCATATCCTATTGAGTTGAATATTATGCCGACTTTTTGCTCATTTTCGCTCATTTTATTTTATACTAGATGGTGGCCCGATTCTAATACATCGGGTATTCTAGAATATGTAGTATATTTATGAAGATTTAAGAATAATGCAATGAATACACGATATCTATCTATCATCTACCTATGTGTCTATCGGCTATGTATGCTATATTTATTTATCATCTCTCTATGTATGTTTTATCTATCTATCTATCTATCTATCTATCTATCTATGTGTATAGACCACATCTTGAGATGGACATGTGGTGAACAGCCGTCCCGCCCATCTCTTTAGCTGTTCATAAAAACCAAGCCCTGTTAAAGATAAATTAGGTTTCTCAGCATCTATGATACTGGAACATTACATCTGGGTTAATATCACCAAATTTAACAATTTGGATGATACACATCTCCCCTCTTATACTTAACGTGTGATCACTAGAGATGAGCGATGTTCGACTCGAATAGTTCGCCAATCTCAAATTAGAGTTGATTTTGGCCCTATTCGAGTCATTCGCCGAATTCGAACAATTTGGTTCCAATTCGGCGAATTTCGAACATGTTCGATTTTGGTTCGAAAATGCGGCAGATGCGGTCAGAAAACCGCATCTGCCACATTTTGAGCCAAAATAAACACTCCCTAGAAGAAAGTGTTAAAAATAAAAAAATAATGTATGCTCACCTGTCCGCGGTCCACCGAAGCCTCCGGTATGGTCCTGTGTCTTACAGGACCTGTGGTGACGTCAGTTCTCGCGGGAACTCCGGTCACATGACCGGAGTTCCGCGAGAACGTGACGTCACCACAGGTCCTGGAAGCACAGGACCTTGCCGGAAAGCTTAAAATAGATATTTTTACGATTCGGACCCTTTCTTTAAGTAAAAGTTACTTAAAGAAAGGGTCTGAATCATAAAAATATCTATTTTAAGCTTTTCGGCAAGGTCCTGTGCTTCCAGGACCTGTGGTGACGTCACGTTCTCACGGAACTCCGGTCATGTGACCGGAGTTCCCGCGAGAACTGACGTCACCACAGGTCCTGTAAGACACAGGACCATACCGGAGGCTTCGGTGGACCGCGGACAGGTGAGCATACATTATTTTTTTATTTTTTACACTTTATTTGACTTTATTTCACTTCCACAATGTATGTATATACATTGTGGAAGTGAAACAGCCCCACAGGCCCGGTTTATTCGTGTACCGGGATGTTCGACGGTGTTCGTCGAGTATTCGACGAACATTCGTCGATTCGGCGAATCGAATCGAACACGAACGGCAGGGTGGTGGCTCATCTCTAGTGATCACCTTACTATATAAAATATCTATAAAGTTATCACACCTATGTATTTATGTATACCTATGTTATATCTATCTGTTATCTCGCTATATATTATCTATGTATTTTAGATCTATTTATTTGTGCATCTGTTTTTTTGCATTATCTAGCTATCTATCTATCTATCTATCTACAAAACAGAAAAAAAAACTGCACAGCACTCACAGACATAATGTGAACTGGTGCCAGCAGGGACACTGGGTCAAACAACTAGAAAAAATTCTCTGCAGCACTCAGCTACTACCAATGTGCAAACATGCTAACAAGCGGTATATATTTGAGGAAAAAATGTAAAAACTTACGTTTTTTCAAAAAACTCAAAAATCTTATTTTTTTATTTTCTTGGGGTTCTTGGTACGCACATTGGCCAATGTCCGTTTGCTCATCAGCCGCGACAAGGCGACCCCAGGTCTGATGAGTCCTAACGCTGACATCCCTGTCCTCCTTTTCCTCCCTATCCCACTCTCAAGTGGGTGGACACCATCTCAACCTAAGACCACCTGTGGGTGATGAGGGTGCAGCTGATGAGCAAACGGACATTGGCCAATGTGCGTACCAAGAACCCCAAGAAAATAAAAAAATAAGATTTTTGAGTTTTTGGAAAAAACATAAGTTTTTAAATTTTTTCCTCAAATATATACCGCTTGTTAGCATGTTTGCACATTGGTAGTAGCTGAGTGCTGCAGAGAATTTTTTCTAGTTGTTTGACCCAGTGTCCCTGCTGGCACCAGTTCACATTATGTCTGTGAGTGCTGTGCAGTTTTTTTTCTGTTTTGTGTATTACGAATGGAGAATCTGGCTCCATGACTGCAACTTGCACCCTCATCACCCACAGGTGATCTTAGGTTGAGATGGTGTCTACCCACTTGAGAGTGGGATAGGGAGGAAAAGGAGGACAGGGATGTCAGCGTTAGGACTCATCAGACCTGGGGTCACCTTGTCGCTGCTGATGAGCAAACGGACATTGGCCAATGTCCGTACCAAGAACCCCAAGAAAATAAAAAAAATAAGATTTTTGAGTTTTTTGAAAAAATGTAAGTTTTTAAATTTTTTCCTCAAATATATACCGCTTTGTTAGCATGTTTGCACATTGGTAGTAGCTGAGTGCTGCAGAGAATTTTTTCTAGTTATCTATCTATCTATCTATCTATCTATCTATCTATCTATCTATCTATCTATCTATCTATCTATCTATCTATCTATCTCTAACTATGTATTATCTAGGTAAAGAATATTTATACCGTGTTAGCAAGTAGATCGAAAAATATATTGCAATCTGAGAGTCCTCAGTGGTTGATACCTTTTAATGGCTAACTGAAAAGATGGTAAACATAGCAAGCTTTCTCCAGGCCCCTTCCACGACAGCATAGGAGGTTGCCTCTCCACATCCTAACTCCATGAGTGAAGCGCGTCACACTCTGAGCGGCAGTTCAAATTGCGCTCCAAGACGTGCTCCGGTTCTCTGATTGGTTGCCGCCAGCCATGGCGACCAATCAGTGCACTTGGTGCATGTTTTAAAACACGCTTCGCTGATTGGTCGCCGCGGCCAGCGGTGACCAATCAGCGAAGCGGCGCAGCTTAGTGGGAAATATGAATCTTGTGCCACTGATTGGTCACCGCTGACACCGGCGACCAATCAGCAGCTCGGGATTCAAAACACCTGCCAAGCCGTGCTCCGCTTTGCTGATTGGTTGCAGCCAGCCGCAGTGACCAATCAGTGAAGCGTGTTTTAAAACACGTGGCAAGTGTGCTGATTGGTCGCCGCCAGCCTGCTTGCTCGCCGCGTACCTATGTACGGCAATACATGAGCCGCGGCGCGAATTGTTAATGTGCCTGGCTTTTTTGCATACGCAGCGCTCAATGGTAGCTGCGGCTGCTGGCGACCAATGAGCGCTGGCACGCGATTTCCGTTACAGACACAATTAGGCAATTATATAGATTGAAATCTTTACTTACGAACCAATTGAAATTGATACCACTTGATACTAATTTGTTTTTTTTTTATGTGTGTATATATATATATATATATATATATATATATTAGTATGTTGGCTTTTAGCTTCCTTATCATTTAAAAAGGTTTTTACCGAACTGCTTCTGATTGGGCACACCACCTACTAAAGATGCTTTTATATCTGTTGT
This sequence comes from Allobates femoralis, assembly GCA_033576535.1. Lineage (NCBI taxonomy): Eukaryota > Metazoa > Chordata > Amphibia > Anura > Aromobatidae > Allobates > Allobates femoralis. The sequence continues at coordinate 60,223,956 of JARQOC010000008.1, read as the reverse complement.
GATCTTCACATAATAAAGAAAGTTCGTTACACTGGACCAGGTGCCCGCATTCCTCATTCATATTTCACATTCTCTGCTTTGTGAGTGTAATATTTTCACATATTGTGTCCCCAAAAGCAATAGTGCTACACATAGTGCCCATTATTATTAAAAAACTCCAACCAGTACACATACACATGTTGGGTATATACAATAATACCATTCACATTGATATATAGTTCCCAATCATGTACTTGGACAAACAATATTTGGTGGTCGCTATTCCCACAACAACATAAACAACAAAAACGTTTGCGACACAACTCCTGAATACTTTTTTTACAATTCAGCTTTATTAAAGTGCAAGATAAGGTGCAACAGTGCATTTACAGTCACGGTTCTACAGGGTTAATAGGACTGTACATAATTGAATTACAAAGGTCACATTGTTATATACACATATACAGTCATGGCCAAACGTTTTGAGAATGACACCAAAATGATATTTTCACATGATCTTCTGCCCTCTGGTTTTTATTTGTGTTTGTCTGATGTTTATATCACATACAGAAATATAATTGCAATCATATTATGAGTACCAAAAGGTTATATTGACAGTTAGAATGAGTTAATGCAGCAAGTCAATATTTGCAGTGTTGACCCTTCTCAGGACCTCTGCAATTCTCCCTGGCTGCTCTCAATCAACTTCTGGACCAAATCCTGACTGATAGCCGTCCATTCTTGCATAATCAATGCTTGCATTTTGGCAGAATTTGTTGGTTTTTGTTTGTCCACCCATCTCTTGATGATTGACAACAAGTTCTCAATGGGATTAAGATCTGGGGAGTTTCCAGGCCATGGACCCAAAATCTCTATGTTTTGTTCCCTGAGCCATTTAGTTATCACCTTTGCTTTATGGCAAGGTGCTCCATCATGCTGGAAAAGGCATTGTTGGGCGCCAAACTGCTCTTGGACAGTTGGGAGAAGTTGCTCTTGGAGGACATTCTGGTACCATTCTTTATTCATGGCTGTGTTTTTAGGCAAGACTGTGAGTGAGCCGATTCCCTTGGCTGAGAAGCAACCCCACACATGAATGGTTTCAGGATGCTTTACAGTTGGCATGAGACAAGACTGGTGGTAGCGCTCACCTCTTCTCCGAATAAGCTGTTTTCCAGATGTCCCAAACAATCGAAAAGGGGATTCATCAGAGAAAATGACTTTACCCCAGTCCTCAGCAGTCCACTCCCTGTACCTTTTGCAGAATATCAGTCGGTCCCTGATGTTTTTTCTGGAGAGAAGTGGCTTCTTTGCTGCCCTCCTTGAAACCAGGCCTTGCTCAAAGAGTCTACGCCTCACAGTGCGTGCAGAAGCACTCACACCAGCCTGCTGCCATTCCTGAGCAAGCTCGGCACTGCTGGTAGTCTGATCCCGCAGCTGAAACAGTTTTAAGATACGGTCCTGGTGCTTGCTGGTCTTTTTTAGGTGTCCTGGAGCCTTTTTGACAACAATGGAAGCTCTCTCCTTGAAGTTCTTGATGATGCGATAGATTGTTGATTGAGGTGCAATCTTTCTAGCTGCAATACTCTTCCCTGTTAGGCCAGTTTTGTGCAGTGCAATGATTGCTGCACATGTTTCTTTAGAGATAACCATGGTTAACTGAAGAGAAACAATGATACCAAGCAACAGCCTCCTTTAAAGTGTCCAGTGATGTCATTCTTACTTAATCATGACTGATTGATAGCCAGCCCTGTCCTCATCAACACCCACACCTGTGTTAATGGAACAATCACTAAAACGATGTTAGCTGCTCCTTTTAAGGCAGGACTGCAATGATGTTGAAATGTGTTTTGGGGGTTAAAGTTCATTTTCTAGGCAAATATTGACTTAGCAAGTAATTGCTGTTAAGCTGATCACTCTTTATGACTTTCTGGAGTATATGCAAATTGCCATTAGAAAAACTGAAGCAGTAGACTTTGTTAAAATTAATATTTGTATCATTCTCAAAACATTTGGCCATGACTGTACATGTCATGTACATCATATCATTATATCTGTGAAATCTGTCAACTTATATATGGTAACGGTCTTTCATATAAAGAGGTTACACAGTACAGTGACCTTAACAGTCCTAGATTGTACTGGACTCTCCGTTTATTTATTTACCACCCTCCATTATCACAATATTTTAACCCTCTACATACTCATATCATTTCACTTATAATGTGGTAAGGATTACTAGCTCCTTGTATGTTATAAACAAGGGCTACCTTGGTAATGGGTTAAAGTGTGCAATGCATTAGCTTATTTACCTTGGAGGTGGATGGAGAGATACCTGTGTCCAAATTCTAGCACCCTTGGCCGTGCACCCCCATAGTGCCCATACATCCCTGAAAATGGATGTTATGCTATCTTAGTTACTCTTGAAAATTGGTGCCAAGATAATGGCCTCTTTAATTAAACTTAATTTGTAAATGAAGACCATCATAGTGAACCTGAAAAAGAGGAACATCATAGTGTACCCGAAAATAAGTCTAAAAGCAATTCAAGAATGCGCACATAGGGTAATACCTTCTTTTATAAGGCTAAAATATGTGTAAAGAGGGAGCTGCTCACCTGATGCAGTTGTGAAAACCCACAACTGGTAATGATCGCTCATCTATGAGTGGTTTGCTGCAGGACCGTACTTCCACAGGTCACCGTGGTTCAATCAGCTTGTAGGACAAAGTACCGTGGGTCCGCGCTACCACTTCAATTAATGGACATAAAAACCAGCCACACGGGAATGTCTGGATTAAACAGGATTCTTCTTTATTAGTCCAACATGTTTCGGAGTTATCTCCCAACTCCTTCCTCAGGGAATGTCCTGAGGAAGGAGTTGGGAGATAACTCTGAAACATGTTGGACTAATAAAGAAGAATCCTGTTTAATCCAGACATTCCCGTGTGGCTGGTTTTTATGTCCATTAATTGAAGTGGCAGCGCGGACCCACGGTACTTTGTCCTACAAGCTACCCGAAAATAAGGGCCATCATAGTGAACCTGAAAATAAGGTACATCATAGTGAATCCCAAAATAAGGACCATAATAGTGAACCTGAAAATAAGGGCTATCATAGCATTCAGTAAGAAATTAACATGTTCAGTGTTCCAGATATATAAGTTCCCATTATCATACCCACTGTAGAGAAGAGTCATTATAGTGCCCCTAGCAGACTTCGGCAATCATTGTGCCCACAGTACATATCTGCTATCATCAGGTATTAGGTTTGTATTGCACTTACCGGGGTCTACAATTCACAGTATGCAGTAGATCTCACAAAGCCTTATTTCCCACTGAAATGTTTCTTTTCGTAGCTGTAACTACAAATAATGCATTAGGTGCAGTACAATATAATAAATAGGGATGTAGCATCCTCATTTCTGCTTCATCTGATCTTGGCCACATCTGAATCAGTAGAGCATAAGCTAGTAGACTCATTGGATTTGACACTGTGGAGCCACCTGCCAGCACTACATTAATGATAGAACACCAGTGATTACAGAGACAGATGTGTGACATGACGTTTGGCCCCTGAAGGCCTTACCTCTTTGTATAACAGAAAGAAACCCTGTCTCTACAAGGCTGCCCAGGAGTACATCCCTGGTGGGCTTTGGAGTGCACCATAGATCATTAGCATTTCAGTGGATGTAACAGAAAAATTGGCCATATGCGGGACACAATACCACAATAGTATACATCCATATACCTGTTCAAGTATGATCTGGCGATCAACACATCACGCTGTAGTCCCATATACCAGCCAGATTGAGCACTTATGACATAACACATTAATGCACATTGTGAAAAGCAGGCCTACGGCATCACCCCACCCTGACATTGCAGATGAATGGGCACAATCCTCCCTTAATGACATAACTCTCACTAAGGCCCTTTCTTTTTTTAAATATATCGTTATCATCATGACCCAAAACAATGGGAACTAGTTTACATCTCTTGTTTAGCGCAGGTTGCCCCTCTTCTTTTCCTATTAGTGCCACTGTACCGGTAGTGGAGGGCAGGTGTGTTGCCGTAGGTTGTCTACACTACTTGTCTGATCATGACATTGCAAAAAAAATCCTGAAAATAGCAGACTCCCTTCCCTTCCATATTCCCCTGGTATCATTCTCCTTACATGTCTATTTTGTAAATTTGTATTCTTCATAAAATGTTCTGGAGCATCTTTTCTACAGGGTGGGTCATTTATATGGATGCACCTAAATAAAATGGGAATGCTTGGTGATATCAACTTCCTGTTTGTGGCACATTATTATATGGGAGGGGGAAAACTTTTCCAGATGAGTGGTGACCATGGCGGCCATTTAAAGTCAGCCATTTTGGATCCAACTTTATTTTTTTTAATGGGAAGAGGGTCATGTGACACATCAAACCTATTGAGAATTTCATAAGAAATCAATGGTGTGCTGGTTTTAAGGTAACTTTATTCTTTCATGAGTTATTTACAAGTTTATGACCACTTATAAAATGAGTTCAAAGTGCTGCCCACTGTGTTGGATTGTCAATGCAACCTTCTTCTCCCACTCTTGACACACTGATAGCAACACCGCAGAAGAAATGCTAGCACAGGCTTCCAGTATCCGTTGTTTCAGATGCTGCACCTCTTGTATCTTCACAGTATAGACAATTGCCTTCAGATGAGTGATGAGGCAAACTTTTTTTTGAATGATGAAGTTAACAAACTAAACCACCACTATTGGTCTGACACTAACCCACAGTGGATAGATCCCTCTAAGACTGTTGGAATACAAAAATTCATGGTATGGTGTGGTACATGGGGTACAAAGATAGTGGGGCCATTTTTCATCAATGGAAACCTCAATGCCACTAGATACCTGAATCTATAGCAATTTCAGATATCCAGTGGCATTGAGGTTTCCATTGATGAAGAATGGCCCCACTATCTTTGTACCCCATATACCACACCATACCATCAATTTTTGTGTTCCAACAGTCTTAGAGGGATCTCTCCACTGAAGTTTATTGTCAGACCAATAGCGGTGGTTTTGTTTGTCAAGAGTGGGAGAAGAGGGTTGCATTGACAATCCAACACAATGGGCAGCACTTTGAACACATTTTATAAGTGGTCATAAACTTGTAAATAACTCATGAAAGAATAAAGTTACATTAAAACCAAGCACACCATTGTTTTTCTTATGAAATTCTCAATGAGTTTGATGTGTCACATGACCCTCTTCCCATTCATGTGATTATGTGCAAATAAAATGTTTTACTTTAGAAAACTGTTTTGTGTGTTTTTTTTTTATTTTAATGCAGAGCAAAAGTGATCTTCACTGTATTTTCTATTGCCAGCACATGTAATCCAGGCAGCTACTGGCTGCCAACCCCTGCTGCCTGGGTTGCATTGTCTGGCAATAAAAAATACAGAGAACCTTTTAAATACATTTGTTATCTAAATAATTTTAAAAAATTGGCATGGGCTTCGCAATATTTTTGATTGCCAGCCATAGTAACCCAGGTACCTACTGGCTGTAAATCCCCAGCTGTCTTGTGTTACCTTTGATGGCAATCGAAAATACAGGGGAGCCCATTTTTTAAAATTATTTAACTAAATATTGGCGTGGGCTTCACTCTATTTTCTATTGCCAGCCAAGGTAACCCAGTGCAAGGCAGGTGGCTGCGGGCGGTGTTTGCATCATTGGCTTCGGTTGTAGGTATCAATTGGGTGTGCAAATATGGCTACTGCTGGCCAATCAAATTAGGGCGCCATCTGGACAAAGGAAGTGCATGGCAAACACCTCTCAATGATTATGTAAGTAGATGAACAGTCAAGTTTTACTGGTTGAAGTAATAAAAAGTTGGCACTGTGCTTTCTCATTTTCACGACAAAGCTGAACCCATTATGAAATGGTGAAAAATGAAGTAATATTGAGTATATCACTCAATGGTCCTCATAAGTGTGAAAATCTGATCTACAGCAGCAAAGGTATATTCTGGCCTGGAGGAGTATAATCTGGCCTAGGCCAATTTATACCCCGAGTATAGTTTGGCCTAGGCCATAAAATACCCAGGGTATAATCTGGCCTAGGCCCCTTTAACTTGGGTATATTCTGGGCAGGGGGTTAATCTGGCCTGTTACACCGGTACTTACCTACATGCAACCTGAAATCTTTTCAAGATCTCCTTCTCTATTCCCCTCTTATCTCTTCTTCCTAAAACCGCATATTTTTACTAGATTTCTCCCTTTGCATCCCCCATACTCTGGAACTCTCTGCCCTAACATATTAGATTCTCACATACCATGGAAACCCTCAAAAAGAATCTGAAGACCCACCTTTTCCAACAAGCCTACAACCTGCATTGAGCCTTAGTCCACTAAACCACTGCATGATCAGCTCTGCCCTCACCTACTGAATCCTCACCCATGCCTTGTAGACTGTGAGACCTCGGGGGCAGGGTCCTCTCTCCTCACCTACTGTATACTCACCCATCCGTTATAGACTGTGAGCCTACATGGGCAGGGTCCTCTCCCCTCCTTTATCCTCACGCTTCCCTTGTAGACTGTGAGCCCTTGTGGGCAGGGTCCTCTCTCCTCATCTACTGTTTCTTTGCCTATCCCTTGTGGACTGTGAACCCTCGCGGGCAAGGTCCTCTCCCCTCCAGTATCCTCACCCATCTATTGTTCACTGTGAGCCCTAGTGAGCAAGGTCCTCTCCCCTCCTGTACGTGCATGTGCCTTGTCTTGTCAATAAATATGGTACTTGTCGATGTATGCCCCTTTTCACATGTAAGTAAGTATAAGACTGGCATCACCATAGACGTAGGTACAGGCAGAAAATAATAATACTTACAGAAATAGTTATCTGCCGCGACACTACTATTTTCATGAATAATATAAATCAATAAGTGGCACTAGAGAAAAGAGGATCAAATGATATAGTGCATATGTGTAATGCAGAATCTGCCCTATGCTAAATATGAAAATCGGAGATCTTAGTCTCGATAGTGGCCACTAAGGATCAAGCCTGGCACCCACTTCAAGGAGCCTCCACTGCCAGGTCCTTACACTATGCCCTAGTGAGATGGTGAAATGTGTATAGGCTTATATGTCCATGGATGTGATTAAAAACAATGATCAGGTGTGTGTTAGGACCTCACAATGGTGTCCATGTGTGGCTACCAGACTAAGGAAAGGAGAAAAGGGAAAAATTATATATAATGGGAGCTCAGTCAAAAATAGACAATATGTGAATAAGTATAAGACTGGCATCACCATTTTCACATGTAAAGCACCATGGAATAAATGGTGTTATAATAATAAATAATAATAATGATATAAACTTCTAATGTCAATAAGCATGTTTTACATCTGATACCCCCTTTATTGTGTCTAACAACTAAGGCATTTTACTACTATTATTTTACTTGCTGTTCATATCAGTTCACAAGCAAAGATTACACAGCAGTGATGTACAGTATGGCCTCTGCATTGTTTCTGCAGCACATTATGGTGTCATTAATATGTGTAAACAGTGATAAAACCACTGCCATTCATGTAGTATGATCGTCAATGTATATATGAAAAGGGGGTTTACAGACACTGTCCAGAATCACAGTCAGGCATACCTCAGGTTAATAATTAGTTGTAGAAATACGACACATCAATTATTATCTTAGGAAAATATTCTGTACTCACTAACACCAATATTACCCACCAAATGCTATAATTAACAGTATGACTTTTGGAATGTTATAGTAATGTTACATTAGCGTAATTTTTATGTTCGGCTGCAGATTATTGTTGTACAGTGACAAAACCTTGCATTAATCAATACTGCAATCAAATACAAGAAATGTTGTGACTCACCGTAGCCGGGGCTTCACAGGGCAGGCGTTTCTTCTCCTCCTGTCACGGAACCGCGCCTGCCGGTAGTGGGGCCCGGTGGTCCAGATACAAAACGTTGGCTGAACAGTTAAGGGGTTAATTGTTTCATGACGCCACCTGTGAGAGTTCCGGTGATGTCCACCGGCGCTGCTTGGCCTCCGGGGGATGGAATGCAGCAAGATGGGACGCTCCCCACAGGATGAGCGGGAGTCCCCGGAGCCAAGAGCTGCACAAGATGTTGTGAGGCAGCTGCAGTACTTCTAGCATGCGGAGATGAACAGTTCTGAAAAAGGCACGGACACTTATAGTCTCTGTAACGGGTATTTTACTGTAACCAGCAGGCAGTACATGGCATACAGTTAATGGGTAACGGACCGGGTGGACTCAGCAATGACCGGTGCTTCTCAGAGCTCCGCGGTGTTCCTCCATTCTAAGCTTGTCTAAGTGAGTTCCCGATGTCGCTTTTGAGTGCAAGGTCGGGTACAAGGGACTACTTATATTGCCCTGCCGGTGTCTACGTTCCGGTGTGATGGGTAGTCTGGGTCCTTTTGGTGGGTACTCCGCTGGCAAGACGGCTCTGTTTGTGGCGGCGGTGGGGTACTCCTATAGAGCGGTCCCTCCACTCCTGGTTTGCATGGCAGTGATAAACGACTCCCAGCTTCGGAACCAGTAATCCGATTGTAGATGGGCACGGGGATGTTTTGGCCCGTATGCATTCGCCCAGAGTCTGGTTGTTGAGGCACTGGGGTAATGGCGCCCAACCGGGGGTTGTGGTGGCCTAGGGGCTGCACAGAACTGTGCAAGGCCCCCTCTCCTACGTTCCTCCTGGCCACGTTCTGCTTCCTCCTTCTCCTACATTGCAGAAAGTTCTTACTGACTTTTTGCACTAACTTCTCCACTACACACTACCTCTACACTCTGCCCACCAGGACCTTATTGGCCCTCTATTCTGATGTGCATGTAGGGTATGGAGCTCTGAGTTTTAACCATGTCATTGATTAGTCAGAGAATATTGCAGCTGCAGTCTGGGCTGCAATACACTCCTGTGACGCACTCGTTGCGGAGCGCCACAGTTGTACAATATTTTATTCGAAAAAGGTGTCTTTTTTTTCTCCACTTATGTGCCACTTTTCCTCCTTTACACCGTGAACTCATCTTTCACTTCACAAAACGGCTTAAATACTTCTTGTTCAAGACAGTCATACTATACCAGCTCATTGAGGTCTGCTCAGTTCCCTGGTCTTTTTTCTACTCATATACTATGTATTTGCCACTTTGATAACATTGACACTGTGTTTTTCACTCCAAGATTTTTGAAATGTATTGATGGACAAACCAACCTAACTTGGATATTCCTCTGCACGATGCCAACATAGAGCCACCAGTCCACTGTCAGAGCATGACTGCCCTTACTGGTATATACAATTGTGCTCATAAGTTTACATACCGTGGCAGATTTTTTTTCTTTCTTGGCCTTTTTTTCAGAGAATATGAATGATAACACAAAAACTTTTTATCCACTAGTTAGTGGTTGGTGAAGCCATTTATTGTCAAACTACTTTGTTTTCTCTTTTAAAATCATAATGGCAACCAAAAACATACAAATGACCCTGATCAAAAGTTCACATACCCCATTTCTTAATACTGTGCATTGCCCCTTCTAACATCAATGACAGCTTGAAGTCTTTTGTGGTAGCTGTGGATGAGGCTCTTTATTTTCTCAGATGTTAAAGCTGTCCATTCTTCTTGGCAAAAAGCCTCCAGTCCCTGTAAATTCCTGGGCTTTCATGCATGAACTGCGCGCTTGAGTTTTCCCCAGAGTGGCTCAATGATATTGAGGTCAAGAGACTGAGACTCCAGAACCTTCACTTTATTCTGCTGCAGCCAATGACAGGTGGACATGGCCTTGTGTTTTGGATCATTGTCATGTTGAAACGTCTACACTGTGTGCAGAATTATTAGGCAAATCAGTATTTTGATGCTTTGATACTTTTTATACATGTTGTCCTACTCCAAGCTGTATAGGCTTGAGAGCCAACTACCAATTAAGTAAATCAGGTGATGTGCATTTCTGTAATGAAGAAAGGTGTGGTCTAATGATATCAACAGCCTATATAAGGTGTGCTTATTTATTAGGCAACTTCCTTTAATTTGACAAAATGGGTCAGAAGAGAGATTTGACAGGCTCTGAAAAGTCCAAAATTGTGAAATGTCTTGCAGAGGGATGCAGCAGTCTTGAAATTGACAAACTTTGGAAGCGTGATCACCAAACAATCAAGCGTTTCATGGCAAATAACCAACAGGGTCACAAGAAGCGTGTTGGACAAAAAAGGCGCAAAATAACTGCCAATGAATTGAGGAAAATCAAGCGTGAAGCTGCCAAGATGCCATTTGCCATAGTTCACCTGATCTGAACCCATAGAGAACTTGTGGTCCCTCCTAAAATATGAGATCTACAGGAGGGAAAACAGTACACCTCTTGGAACAGTGTCTGGGAGGCTGTGGTGGCCGCTGCATGCAATGTTGATCGTAAACAGATCAAGCAACTGACCGAATCTATGGTGAGTGTCATCATAAAGAAAGGTGGCTATATTGGTCACTAATTTTGGGGGGTTTTGTTTTTGCATGTCAGAAATGTTTTTTTCTTAATGTTGTGCAGTTATATTAGTTTACCTGGTGAAAATAAACAAGTGAGATGGGAATATATTTGGTTTTTATTAAGTTGCCTAATAATTCTGCACAGTAATAGTTTCCTGCACAAACAGATATCCTCCTAAGATAGCCAAATCTAAAAAAAAAGACACTCCAACTTCCAAAAATATTAAGCTTTGATATTTATGAGTCTTTTGGGTTGATTGAGAACATAGTTGTTGATCAATAATAAAAATAATCGTCTACAATACAACTTGCCTAATGATTCTGCACACAGTGTAAGTACGTCCCATACACAGCTTCCTTGCTGATGAGTGCAAATTTGCCTCCAGTATTTGCTGATAACATGCTGCAATCATCTTTCCTTCAACTTTGACCAACTTTCCTGTGCCCTTGTAGCTCGCACATCCCCATATCATTAGCGATCCACCTCCATGCTTTAGAGTAGAAATGGTTTTCCTCTCATCATAGGCCTTATTGACACCTCTCCAAATATAACGATTGTGGCTAAAAGGTTCGATTTTGGTCTCATAACTCCCAATTACCTTGTTCCAGAAGTTTGGAGGCTTGTCTGTGCTGTTGGCGTATTGTAGGCGAAATACCTTGTGGCATTTGCACAGTAATGGCTTTATTCTAGCGACTTGACCATGCAGTCCATTTTTCTTCACGTTTCTCCTTATTGTGCATCTTGAAACAGCCACACCACTAGTTTTCAATGAGCCCTGTATTTCAGTTGATGTTATTTGTAGATTTTTCTTTGCATCCCGAACAATTTTCCTGGCAGTTGTGGCCGAAATGTTTGTTGGTCTACCTGATCATGGTTTGGTTTTTACAGAGCCCCTGATTTTCCATTTGTTAATCACAGTTTGAACACTGCTGACTGACATTATTAATTCCTTGGATATTTTTTTGTATCCCTTCCTGTTTTATACAGTTCAACTATTTTTTCCCATACATCCATTGACAATTCTTTTGCTTACCCCAAGACTCACAATGCAGAAATGTCAGTGACTGGATGAAAGATGCAAGAGTCTGTCTGGTTCCCAGAAACTCACTCAGCTTTAACGCACCCACACTGATTACAAGTAAACAGGTCACAGGGAAGGATGTTACCTTTATTAGCCATTCAAACCCATTTTTGTCAACTTCTTTGCATGTTATCAGGCCAAAATCACCAGGGTATGTGAACTTTTGATCAGGGTCATTTGGATGTTTTTGATTGTCACTATGATTTAAAAAGAGAAAACACAGTAGTTTGACATGAATGACTTCACCCAACCACTAACCATGAGTGGAAAATGTTTTTGTGTTATCATTCATATTTTCTGAAAAAAGGCCAAGAAAGCAAAAAATCTGCTGGAGTATGTAAACTTTTTAGCACAATTGTATGGCCTGGTGAGCAGATGGGTGCAGGATGGAGATATATAGGGGCATATGTGTCTTAGCTGGAAGAAGTGATAGTGGTCTGAGATGGATGAAGAAAAAAAGAGAAGATGAATGTCTTCAACTAGATACATCACTGAGGAGTCAATGTATTTTCCTTTGCCCTTATATTTACACTATACATTATATACTACATGCAGGGCTCCTGTGTATAATGTCACTGGTAATATCTGTGTTACCTGTATACTGACACTATACACTGTATACTATATACAGAGCTCCTGTGTATAATGGCATTTATGGTATTAGTATTAAAGTTTTTTTTATTAATGATCATATTGTAGCATTCAGTCACTATGTGATCTGGTCATGGTGTCATGGTATTTATACCTTTGTATGTAGTATTTTCCGATCACTTTGTGGTGATAGTATGTGATCTGGTCATGGTATGATTGTATTGGTCCCTTGGATGTGGTATCATTGGTCACTATGTGGTGGTACTATGTGATCTGGTCATGGTGTAACAGTATTTATCCATTATATGTGTTATTACTGATCATTTTAAATGTGTATGTGACATATTCCCTTAAAGAAAAATAAATAAAAATATACCTAAAAAGAGTATTGGATATTTTAAGAATTTTTTAATAGGTTACAGTAGAGAAGGGCCCTGCCAAAAGAATCTTCCTTGTTGTTTTGACAGCTTAAAACTGCTTTAAGACAAAACAATAAGTGAAGGCTATATATGTAATATGGTGTTCAGTGGGAACTGTTAATGTGTGATTGGCAAGGATGTGGTGCATAAGTGAAGTTTTTCCAAAAGTGTGTGTTGGGACTGCGGAAGGTTTGAGGGGTGGAAGAAGAGTAAGTGGAGATGTGATTGAGCATGGGCGGAGTCTCAAGGGAGCCTGAAAATGTTGGCAGTATGAGGCTGTGAAATTCCTAGAGTAATCCCTGCATATAGCCCCAGCCTGTGCACTGTACATATTTCTATTAAATATATCACTGTTGTAAACTAAGTTATTTATTTCTTGTGTATTTACCTGCTCAGTGAGGTATCAGGTTACTGTTGTCTAATGAGTTAGACTGGCTTCACACCACATTTTTTGGGATCCTGTTCTGTCCGTTTCTAAAAGGACAGAACAGGATCGTTTTTGCCTCCCATGTATCCCTATGGTGCTGGATTGGCCATAAATGGCCATCCAATTCTGCCAGTTCAGTCCCAGATTCATTTCTGTCCTGTTTTTTCCTGTCCCCAAAATTGGAGACTACTCCAATTTTGGGATTCGGTGAAAAAACTGGACCACACAGAAAATAAATAAATCCAAGGCAATCCGGTGCACATAGCATGGGAGTCTATGGGTGCCATATCCGGGAAAAAACAGGATTATTTCCCAGATCTGGTTTTAATGTACTGAGCATGCTCAGTACACTAATACTGCTCTGTTCCTGTAATTTCACTTTAGCAGTGTATCTCTATACACTGCTAAAGTGAAATTTAAGAAAGCAATGTGTTAAAAATAAAAAACTAAATGCTCACCTCTCTGCTGAGGGTCCCATAATGCGAGGCGTCCACTTCTGATGGCTGCAGGACCTCAATCAGCTGACCGGGAACAGGCGGCAACTTGATCAGCTGATGTGTTATATGACAGCATCAGCTAATCAGTTTAAATCGCCAGCTAGGACAGATCGGCAGGCGATTTAAACTGCTCAGTTGATGCGGTCAAGTAACACATCAGCAGATCGGGTTGCCGTTCCTTCCTGGACAGCTGATTAAGGTCCTGCAGCCATCAGAGGTGGATGCCTCGCATTGCAGGACCTTTGGCGGAGAGGTAAACAAAGTAACAGCGCTGACACTTCTTGCCTGGCTCAGCTCCTCCCAGCTCTTTCTGATCCCTCAAAATCCCAGACCTGGACACAGAAAGGGCATCCGGAGTTTACAATCTGGGCCTGTCCGTTCCTGTCCGTGTGGTCCTGCAAAGAACAGGATCCCCACGGACAGGAAAAAAACTGGTGTGAAGCCAGCCTTATAAAGAGGCGTTATACAGAGTTATATTACTGAAAAAAGGGATGTCATTGATTCCTGTTCTGACTGAAGCCACCAGAGCAGCCTGCACCATAGTCAGATTGATTAATGACTTTATTTATAACAATTCCTGAAATATTTTTTTAATATGATTCTATATTTGGGAAGATAGATATACCGTAATGTGATTCCCTGATCTAAAGGTATCTAATAATATCAGTTGTATAGGACAAGAGATAAGTAGTAGAGTATTGAGTATATATTGGTCTTTTCTTGCTGCAATAGCCATATTCAATTCATGGATGTGTATTGTAACCTATCATATTGTCAATTCATATAATTGTGTCAAGTATGTCATATTTTATTTGCAAGTACAATTGTATCCAGTTTAGGCAGCCATTAAAATAATACAGATGGTATTTTTATCAAGTAAGTACAATTTAGATATCCATCCAGGGTGCAGTTGGGCCCCTAGGGGCGCCATTCATCTAGTGGTGCAGAAGCATCGTACTGTGCAGCCCAATGCTCAGGCAGCAGAGCGGTTGGGTAGCTTTCAGACACTCTGCATCATATGTATCAGTGTGAATGGTGCTCTATGCAGGCCCATTGTATGCATGGCAAGTTGCCTCCCACACCTTACTGGTTGAGGTGATTTTATTAGCCTGCACCTGGGCTTGCTTCACATTTGGGCTCTGACTGCATCCTGTAAGTGCATTTGGTTTCTGTTTTTGGCATGGATGGTAAGTGCCTTCTGACTAGTTAAGGGTTACTACTTCTCTATTTATTATTTATTAATTACAAAATTAAGCACTTCAGCATAAAAAATCCTAACAGTGCTGTTTTATTGAGTGTTGGTGGTTCTGGTGATGTACTCATGTACCTTTATTGGTTCTGATCATGTACTTATGTAGCAATCCATAGTTTGTCAGATATTGGGATACTGTACATGCTTATAGCAATAGAGCACTGTGCCATCGGCCAAGTTAAGGGTTACTTCTTCTGTATTTATGTTAGGAGAATTAATAAAATTAAGTATTGCAGCATCCATACCCTAACACTGTGTAGGATTTGGCTCTGCTTGCGGGTTCTTGCAATCATCACATGACTACTCATATGCAATTGTCCTACTTACAGTAATGTGCCAACTGGCTTCTCTTCACCCTTCTCTCAATGTAACAGATTTTCACTAAACATTGAAAGAATCAGAAAGAGCAGCTTGTTGGCATGTGACTGTGAATATGCAAATCACATGATGATTACTTATTGAACACTTGATTTTTGTATAGGACTTTAGAATAAACTTTAGAATAAACTTCCAAACTTCTCGAAAAGCATGTCTACACTGTAATCTCATCCCACCTCTCATCCAACTCTCTCTTTGATGAATTTCAATCCGGCTTCCGCCCCCACCACTCCACTGAAAGTGCCCTGACCAAAATTACTAATGACTTACTCACGGCCAAAGCTAACAGACAGTTCTCTGTCCTCCTCCTTCTAGACCTGTTTTCTGCATTTGACACAGTCGACCACTGCCTCTTAGGGATGGGCGAATCCTAAATTACTCGGAATCGCTAGACCAGGACTCGCTACTCGTTGCGAGTCTAGCGAGTCCAATGTAAATAAATGGGGAAGCGAGTAATTGCGAGTAATCCTCTGCTGCTGGATCCCATAAAGAGAAAAAAGAGGTCTGGCAGCAGAGGAACAACCTGCAATTCATTTAATCATAGTTTAGAAGCCGTCGCTAAAAAGAATAAAGATTTAATGTGAAACCGGATTGTACCAATCCGGTTAAATCTGGTTCAATCCGGTCCCATACACAGCAATGCTAAATGTGACCGGATTGACCCGGATTGTCTCGGTTTGTGACGATTCGGGTTAATCCGGTTAAATTTAACAATTATGTCTATGAAACCGGATTGAGAACAGGGACAATCCAGTTTTAATGTTAAACTACCGGATTGCTATTGATTTTCATGGGACTCGTTACTGTACGAGTAATCGCTTGGAAACTCGCAGAGTACCGAGTCCTGCGAGTCCACTACTACTCACAGAGTAACGAGCCCTAACAAGTAGATTCGCCCATCCCTACTGCCTCTTATTACAAAACCTCTCTTCCATTGATATCACTAACCTTGCCCTCTCCTGGATCTTCTCCTACCTTTCCAACCGCACATTTAGTGTCTCCCACTCCCACACGACCTCCTCGCCCCATCCCCTCTCTGTTGGAGTCCCTCAAGGCTCTGTCCTGGGGCCCCTCCATTTTTCAATCTATGTCCTTGGTCTGGGACAACTCATAAAGTCCCATGGCTTCCAGTATCACCTGCACACTGATGACACTCAGATCTATCTCTCTGGCTCAGATGTCACTCTCTCCTGTCCAAAATCCCGGAGTGTCTATCAGCCATATCCTCCTTCTTCACCTCTCGCTTCCTAAAACTCAATGTAGACAAAACAAAACTCATCATCTTGCCTCCATCTCACACACCTTCCTTACCAGACCTATCTATCACAATAAATGACATCACACTTTGCCCTGTACCTGAAGTCCGCTGCCTCGGAGTAACCCTTGACTCTGTCTTGTCCTTCAAACCACACATCCAAGCCCTTGCCACACTCTTGCCGCCTCCAACTCAAAAATATTTCCAGAATCCGTCACTTCCTCAACCCTTAATCTGCTAAACTACTAGTGCATGCCCTCATCTTCTCCCGTCTTGACTACTGCAACTTCCTCCTTTGTGGCCTCACTGCTAACACTCTTGCACCTCTCCATCCTGTCCTTAACTCTGCTGCCCGAATAATCCTCCTCTCTCCTCGTTATTCCTCCACTTCTCCCGTCTGAAAATCCCTCTACTAGCTCCCAATTCACCAGCGTATCCAACTACTAACATTGACTTACAAAGTTGGCCACAATCTGTGCCCCCTATATATCTCTGAACTAATCTCCCGATATCATCCAACTCGTAACCTTAGATCTTCCCAAGACTTCCTTCTTTCCTCCACACTTGAACATTCATCATTTAACTGCCTGCAAGACTTCGCCCGAGCATCCCCCATTCTCTGGAACTCTGCACCCCTACAGGTCTGACTGTCCCCTACACTCAGAACCTTCAAGCGGAACATGAAAACCCATCTCTTCAGATTAGCCTCCAACCTGCAATGACCACAGTGCCACCTCAACACCACTGGACCTGGTGCTCCACCACCATTGGACCTGCCACTCCACCACCACTGGACCTGGCGCTCCACCACCATTGGACCTGACACTCCACCACCATTGGAGCTGGTGCTCCACCACCATTGGACCTGGCGCTTCCCCACCATTGGACCAGGAGCTCCACCACCACCAGAGTAGATCCAACCTACTGCCTCCCTTCCCACTGACCTGTAAAATCTAAGCTTGCAAGGGCAGGGTCCTCTCTCCCCTCTGTATCCGTCTGTCACTGTTAGTTTGTTCATTGTATTTTTAACTTGATTGTATGTAACCCTTTCTAATGTTCAGCACCATGGAATCAATGGTGCTCTATAAATAAATAATAATAATAATAATAATTTTTGCTCTGGGTGAAAGAAAAAACTAGATTTGCCTGTGACAGAATGTTTTTTTGATGTCCAGTTAATATAGGCAGTAAATGGCTAAAATGTAAATAAGCAACAGTTTTCTCTTTGGAGAGTAGTCTTTTAACCTATATTCCTTATATGAACACTATAATTATAATAAATTTGCCTGATGAAGGAACTGATATTTGCCAGTGCACAAGAGAGACAGTTTGTATTCTGGATTTTGCTGTGATCACATGCAATATTATATGTTTTCCTTCTAAAGTTACCGTTATTGGATGACAACTTGATGGTTGAGGGTAATATACTGTAGCTGGTAGGTTGGTGAACCCCAACTATTAAAAAAATACATTTTGTAACCTTTTCCAGACTCATGACCATCAAGATCTCTTTTTCTGAGATCCTTAGAAAGCCCTTTGATCAACACATGGCATGTGTTAACAATCCATGTGTTATTCCCATTCATGCTGGGTTGAACAGGATGATCATCTGGTGGGCACCGGTCCGGCTCTGACAGAATAACAAGGCCCGGCCACAGCAAGAGCCATGAGGTTTAACACAGACAATCTCATTTGTAGATCGTTTGCTGCTGGTTTGTATTGATGTTTCCGTAATCTAAAATAAATATACTATTAGTGCTTACTGATTATATGGTTACCTGCACTGTGTATGATACAATGAACTTTTATATATACCTAATATGTGGTACTGACTATACAATTACATTTCTATATGATTGACTAGAATATTATTGTGTATTAGGGTGCCCTCATAAATGCATATATTTTCCTGCTGCAGATCTCAGCGAGAAAAGTAGCAATGTCACGTGTGTGTCGTGTTTTACAATCCTGAGGAAGGCGCCAGGTGGAGCGCTGAAACATGTTGGAGAATAAAGACAAAGCTTGAAATAACTTCCTGCATCCCAGGTGATTTCTTTGGTACCCGGTGGCGCGGACTGTCACACACCTTTTCCCAGCTTCCTGAGTGTTTTACAATCCGTATGGCATGCATATGACATGCCAGTGTGCATTTTTCCCACACCTAGAATCCATATGTCATGTGCATGTCATAAGTATGACCCACGCATATTTTTTTGCCAGCCAAGATAAAACTAGGCAGCTGAGGGTGGCAGCTCGCAACTGTCCTCTTTACCTGTGCTGAGACTTAAAAATACAGTGCAGCCCTACACATTTTTTTTTTCCTTATTTATTTAATAACACACTATGATGGCAGGAAGGTTGCCATATGCTAATGTGTATGGCAACCAAGCATATACACCATACAGTTTGTGGAAATGCCATCTGATTGCTACAGCTAATCACAGACGCTCTCACAGAGAGTGAGCATCTGTAATTGGCCATTGATGGTCAGTGCAGTGAATATGCATGAAGCTTAAAGAGCAGCCCCGGAAGCAAGTAGCGGGGTATAGTAAGCTCGATATTGCTATCCTATCTATCTATCTATCTATCTATCTATCTATCTATCTATCTATCTATCTATCTATCTATCTATCTATCTATCTATTTAAATCATGAGCAGCAATTCCACTCTTTGGGTGCAAATCAGTCCTGGCAATACCTCATTTGCTTAAGTATACAGACCGTAAAAAATGAGTGCAGCACTTCAAGACAAGGGTGGTGACGTTTTGGTTCAAAGAATCTTTTTCCAGCCAGAAAAAGATTCTTTGAACTGAAACATTGCCACCCTTGTCCTGAAGGCCCAATAAAGGCATAGGAACACTTGGAGAGGAGTGCTGCACTCATTTTTTACGGTCTATCTATCTATCTGCTCTTACTTTTTACAGTATGGAAAAGACCATGCTAAAAACGTCATCCATGTGCTGTGCAATGTTAATTATCGCACCCATACACTTACATTGATGGAATCCCGGTGAGATACGCAGCATGCTGTATATTTTTCTTCAGCCCATTTCTCGCTGAGGTAAAACTTAAAAATGGGCATTTCGCCATAGTATCATTGTGAGTGCAATCCAATGTTTTATCGCTGAGTTTTTCCATAGACGGGAGCGCACCCTTAAACATTCCTTTTTAGGCTATGCACACAGCTAACTTTTTCAAAGTTTAAACTGGGCTGACGTCACCACGCATGCGCTTAGTCAGACGCACCCAAAACGCAAAATGTGACGTTTCTGGATGTGTCTGGAGAAGTGCATGCACGGTGACGTCAGCCCAGTCTCACTCACGCTTCGGGGATGTCGGCTCCTGCGCTCGGCTGCACTCAGCCATAGAAGGTAATAGGGGCACCGATCTCAACCAAGCGCAGGAGCAGTGCATCCATGCGCCTCTGCGCTTGCCTGCAGTTGCCTCAAACTGCACCTGTGATTGCATTTGCGCTAGCGCAGGGCAGGGAGGCCAGGCAAGCACAGGGGGCGCATAGATGTGAAAAGGGCCTATGAATTTTCTGAAGTGCTGTGCCAACCTTAAGGTTTTTTTACTTGAAGATTTTGTTGCATTAAAAAGAAGCAATGTGCTCATTTTTTCTGCATTTCTCCCTGTGTTTTTTCTCTTATGATAGAAACACATGGGAAAAATCCACATAAATGTGCTTCAAAAAGCAAAAACACTGTTTTCTGCAGCATTTTGACTGCAGGGAAATGTCTTTTTTTGGTGCAGAAATACCCTGCTTGGTAGGCACATAGCCTTATGGCCACTTTAAATGTCCCAACGTCGGTCCGATATTGGATCCGACGCCGCGGGAGCGTGCTTTTTCTGCCCAGAATTCCAGGATCGCATCAGAGATTTACAGAGCGCGATATCGGCAGGCAACGCCACTACGATGTCTACGCCCCCCTTGTACGGCCGACCCAGGAATGACCATTTAACATGGGAGAGAATAGGGGACGTTGTACTTCACATCGTAGTTGGGCTTTTACACAGCCCGGTCCGGCTACAACGTCTAACCAATATCAGGCTGTTGGAGAGCACGCTCATTCGATCCCCGATATCGTTTTGGCATCGCTCGTGCATCGTATTGGACATTTACACAATACAACGCACAAACGATATCGGGGACAACGCACGAACCATGTGATTTTTGGTCGGAGTTGGACGCTGATATCGGGATGTGTAAAGTGGCCATTGTGATAATCTGGAGATTAGTTCAAAAAATTTTTTCCAGAAACATTTTTTGTTGCCATAAATGCAATTTAATTTAAAAAAATATATGTTTTTGATTGTCTGGCAGCTTTTTGAGGATGCACTACAAGTTCTTAATGGTTTGTTTTCTTGGGTGTTTTCTGGCCATGGACACAACATTTAACTTTTCTGTTCTCTGAGTCACTTAAGTTGCTATTATGCCTGGTGCCATGTTGTACCATCATGCTGTAAAATGTGATATGTTCATTGATAAATTGCATCTGGATTACCGGGTGAAGGAGCAGGGTGTATATATAACATTCCTTGTTCATTGAAATGTTCTTAGACAAAATTGTGAATTATCCATTCACTTGGATGAAAAGCAGCCCCAAGCATGAATGTTTTACTGGTGGCATGATACAAAACTAATGAATTGTACATCTTTTCTCCGCACTTTCACAATCAATCTTCCAAATGTCTCAGTTTGAACTGGGCTTCATTGAAGAAAACTAGTCCTCACTGTCCAAACCCTGTATTTTCTGCAAAGTTATTTTCTCTGATGAAGCCCCTTCAGTCTGTGTGGGACATCTGGAAGGATGATTGTCTTGAGATGAAAAGGTCCATTAGGGTATGTGCACACTGGTAGTTTTACTGCAGATTAGCAGCGGAAACCGCCGGTCGGTTTCCATGAGTTTTATGTAAATTTATGTTAATCCAAAAGCGGCTTTTGGATTAACATTAAAACCTATGGAAACCGACAGCTGCTGTGCACACACCGGCGGTTTCCACATGATCATCTGTTGCTAAACCGCTGGGTTCCCAGCGGGTTAGCAACGAATGAGCATGTTCTATAAATCGGCCGGTTATGCAGCGGCTGCAAGCAGAATCATGTACTGCTTCCAGCCGCCGCAACACCGCCGGCGCTAACCCGCTGTGCACCCGCCCGTAGACCGCCGCACACCCGCGGCACATACCCGCCAGGATGCCGGTGTACGGCTCCAGAGCTTCCTGGCGGGTCCGCCCAGCCGCCGCCGACACAAACCCGCCCACCAGTGTGCACATACCCTTAATCTGCAGTCCAACTCATCTATAAACAGCTCATCTCTGTTGAGGCTGGGTGATTGTGGAGGAGATTTTTGATGACAAAGCACTCTATCCAATTCTTTCTTGGTATATAGACCTGGCATTAGTTGGAGGTGTGTTTTTTTGGCCTTGTCCTGTTGCTATACAAATGAATGTGCTACCAGAAACCAGATAGGATGGCTTATTGTTGCAGAATGCTGTAGTAGCATTGTTGGGTAAGTCTGCTCTAAATTTTGATTGAGAGACAGCTCAATGGCTGTAGAATAGAATAGACATTTATCGGCACTACGCATTTTTTGGAGAGTCTGTCACTTTCCTCAGATGCAGACACCATAGAGACCAACCACATTTTATAACCATAATTAGTCACAGAAAATATAAAAATATATGATTTAACATAACAGAAAAAAAACTGAAAAAGACAGAAAAAAAACTGCATAGCACTCACAGACTAATGTGAACCGGTGCCAGCAGGGCTGCTGGATCAAATAACTAGAAAAAAATACTCTGCAGCACTCGGTTCCTACCAATGATGTCACATTCCCTGAGGAAGGAGTTGGGAGATAACTCCGAAACATGTTGGACAAATAAAGAAGAATCCTGTTTGATCCAGAGATTCCCGTGTGGCTGGTTTTTTATCTCCATTAATTGAAGTGGCAGCGCGGACCCACGGTACTTTGTCCTACAAGCTACTAATAAAATTGGTAGGTCAATACAAATATTTAAACCCTCTGGGGTGAGAGTGGCCATCTTAAAAATCCAGAAGGATTCCCTATAGATTTATTTTTGAAAGCGATCAGGAATTTTGTTAGCCATTTTTTCTAAAACACAAGCTATCAGGATTTTTTTTGCTATTCTATCAAAAAGGTTTTAGACAAATAACAATGCAAAATTTAATTTTTTGAAAAATACAAGAGAGGTTTTCACAGATTTTTATGTAATTTGGTGTGCTGATTACAAAAATGACCTCCATTTTTTTCCATCACGTAAGGATTTTTTGTAAAACCAAGATCGATATTTTTGCTAAAATCCTATTTAAAAAGGAATTATATGGAACAATTGTACATGTAATATCTGGCAACAGTGGTTTTTATCCATTTAAATTTATGTATAATCGATTTCTTAAATCTTCATAAATAAACTACATACATATCTTAATATGCATTAGAATCGAGTCGCCATCTAGTATATTATAATGCACCATCCATAGTCCTTCATATATTATAATGCACACCCATAGGCCTCCAAGAATTCTTGGTGTGGCAAATTTATTTTTCAGCAATCTATTATAATATAATATAATTATAATATAGATGAAAATCACTGTTTCCAGATTTCACAAGCCGCCTCTGGTCTAGAGAAAAACTCCCTCGAGTTAATAATATTTACATCAAATTATGGTGCAGTTTCTAGAATCAAGCTGTCTACAGAGCTTATAAAGCATGCAAAAAGATTTAAAAGCATATTTTTGTACTCAAGTGAGCATGTTAGCATGTGAAAAAATATTAGAAAAGACATATTTTTTGACTAAGATATTTCATTGACAAAAATCAATATTATTTTTTGTAACCAAATTAGGTAAAGTCATTTAAGTACGTTGTTTTTTTCCTTTGAAACTTCTTTTCGATGTTTTTCTTTTATGTTGAGGCTTATCTCGTGTTAGCATCCAACAGTAATCGGCCAGCATGTTTTTATTTCATCTTCCTTGATATTTTCGCTCCTTATCTTTGATGTCCTGATGGAATATTTCACCCTGTTCTTCGCTGACTGCTCCAAAATTTTCGGGGAAAAAGTTCACATGTGAGTGGAGGAAATGTAATTTCACACTCATGCTGCAACCCAACACTTGAAATTTCTCCATCATATCCATTACAATTTGTTCGTAGTCGGGATCTTTGTAATTGCCCAGAAATTTACTGGTGACATCTTTGAAGGCAAACCAGGCTCTCCTTCCTTTTTAGTCATACTGGTCAAAAATGCTTTATCCTCCATAAGCTTGCGGATGTCTGGACCCACAAAGATTCCCTCTTTCAACTTGGCTTCTGATTAGACCTGGAAACTTCTTACACAGGTATTTGAAACAATTTCCATCTTTTGGAATAGCCTTTACAAACTGCTTCATTACACCTAATTTTATATGCAGAGGAGGTAACAATACTTTTCTTGGCTCAACTAAGCTGTTCCGAATCACATTTTTGGTGCCTGGTTCTAGATTTTGTCTTTTCGGCCATTCTTTTTTAACCCAATGTTGAGTCCTATCACGGCTGTCCCACTCACAAATGTAACAAGGGAACTTGTTGACCAAGAAGCATGGAGATAACTTTCAAATCACCCCATATGGTCCAACCGTGGTCGGCATATTTTATTTTGTTGAGAACGATAGCCAGGTTTTCATAGCATTCTTTTAAATGCACTGAATGTCCAACTGGTACAGATGCATACTGACTTCTGTGATGAAGAAGGACAGCTTTGAGGCTCCGTTTCGAAGAATCTATAAACAGCCTCCATTCATCTTTATCGTAATTTATATTATATTTGCTCATCAATCCGGGAACATCAGAACAATACACCAGGTTGTCTTCTTCCTCAAAGTACTTAACAAATTCATTTATCCAGTAAGTTTTCTTCTTTCAATCTGGAGCCCAACAATTCAGCTGCCTCTTTCGAAAGGCCCAGATCATTAAGTTCAACCTGAGAGAATTGCTGAGGTGAATCGCTTCCAGAGGGCTTATATTCGCTATCGCACCCTTGAACTTTTGGATGTTCCGAGTCTGAAGACTCTGAAGAGATGACTGGCAATTCAGTTGGAGGCAAAGGCACTGGCACATCAGGTACATGAGGAACGGGGCGTATGGCCGACTGGATATTATCAGGATAAGAGATTAGCTTATGATTTTTGCGATTACACCCACAGACATGGAAAGAACAAAAGTAACAATCATCACAGTGGTTTTTCGGCTCTCCCCAAACCATAGGAATTCCAAATCATAAAGCAGCCTTTTTTCCTTTCAGCCATAAGCTTAGACCATTGAGACACTGTACACAAACTTTGTGAGGAGCCCACGATTTATCCTGGTCTCCAAGTTTCATGTCGAAATACGCTTGATAAAGTTGTCTTAAATAGTCTGTAATGCTCCTCATGCGATTTTTAATAACACTATATTCGCCGCATATGTAACAAAAGTCATCTGGCAAATTTTCACAATGTCTCGAACTCAAAGCCATGTTTCACGAAACACCTAGAGTAAAACAACAAGGATATCATAAATTAAAACGAAATTAAAAATATCCACTTACCGTATATACTCAAGTATAAGCCGACCCGAGTATAAGCCGAGGTCCCTAATTTTACCCTCCAAAACTAGAGAAACTTATTGACTCGAGTATAAGCCTAGGGTTAGAAATGCAGCAGACCGCCATCCTGTTATAAAGCCCCCTATCACTGGTATATAGCCCACCATCCCGGTATATAGTGGCCATCACTGGTATATAGTGCCCATAACTAGTATACAGTCACCGCCATCACTGGTATTACAGCCCCAGCAGTGGTATACAGGCCCCCAGCAGTGGTATACAGGCCTCTCATCAGTGGTATACATGCCCCTCATCAGTGGTATACAGCCCCAACAGTGGTATACAGCCCCCCTGCTGGCACACCGCCCCCCATCAGTAAACAGAGGCCCCCCTGCTGGCACATGGTCCCCCCATCGGTATACAGAGGACCCCCTGCTGACACACGGCCCTCCATCGGTATACAGAGGCCCCCCATAGGTAAACAGAGACCCTCCATTGGTATACAGAGGCCCCCCTGCTGGCACACAGCCCTCCATCGGTGTACAGAGGCCCCCCTACTGGCACATGACCCCCCATTGGTATACAGAGGCCCCCCTGCTGGCACACGACCCCCCATTGGTATACAGAGGCCCCCCTGCTGGCATACGGCCCCCCCATCGGTATACAGCGGCCCCCCCCTGCTGGCACACACGGCCCCCCCATTGGTATACAGAGGTCCCTCTTGTTGGCACATGGCCCCTTCTTCAGTATACAGAGGCCCCCTGCCTCCGCATTGATCTCACCCTCCGATGTCCGCAGGCACCGGGGTCCTCCGTCCACTCTCCTCGCTGTATGCCGGGTTTGCTGAGAGCGGCGCAGCAGGGATGACGTCATCACTGTGCCTGGCGGTCATATGTCAAACCCGCCGGCATACAGCGAGTAGAGTGGACGGAGGACCCCAGGTGCCTGCGGACATCGGAATGTGAGATCAATGCGGAGGCAGGGGGCCTCTGTATTCTGACAGGGGGCCGTGTGCCAGCAGGAGGGGCCTCTGAATACCAATGGGGGGGCCATGTGCCAGCAGGGGGGGCTGTTTACTGTGAGGGGGACACAGTAATGTAATATGCCTGCTCCCCCTGTCGTTGATAGACAGGGGGATGCAGTGCATATTCATTGCACCAATGAGCGGCGTCACGTGACTGCCTGCTCACTCTGCAGCCTTCCCCCGCCTGACTCGAGTATAAGCCGAGGGGGGTACTTTCAGCACAATTTTTGTGCTGAAAAACTCGGCTTATACTCAAGTATATACGGTACTTTATCTTACTATGGATGTTAAGTACACAATCTTCTAGGTTAAAGGGGTTAAAGAGAAATAAACAAATAAAAGCGATTGCCGTTTAAAAAGTTTTACTAGTTACAAAAGTTTAGACTTGTTTGTTGCGTCTTTCCGATGCGTTGGGAAGGTGTTCGAGGGGTATTTCGTAGGTTTCACTGTGGTAAAAACAGAGGGAAGAAATTCAACAGAGAGAAAAAAAATTGGTAGTAATTGTTCGTAAAAATACAATTAAATTAAAATTTCTCAAAAAACGTGACGTGTGTGATGCGGTCACTGGCCGTGTAGTTGAGGGGAGGTATGTGTCACGCAGGTTACTAGCCTGTGTGACCTAAAACCTGTAAAAGCTACCCAGCATGTTGTGTTGTGGGGGTTACTCTCAAAAGGGTGTGTGGTTTTAGGGGAATGACTAAGAGGGCGGGAGGTCATTCCTCCTACTTCTCCTGAGGGTGTGGCTGAGCCACAGTAAAAGCACAAGGCTGTGTTTTTTTTCTTTGGTTGGAGAGACTGGTGTGTGGAGGCTCCAGACTGTGGAGCTGAGCTGAGGAGTAGCTGCAGTCTGCAGCCAGTCAGTACAGATGGACCTGTACACATACGGACTGTGTATACTTGTTTTGTTTTTGTTTTGTTTTACCTTAGAAGCCAGTGAGGCTCCTTTGTGTTGTGCCCAATTCTGCTGGGTTTATGCTGTATCAATAAACCTGCAGCCCAAACACATTCCTGTGTCTACATCTGAATGCAGCCAAGGGAGTCGTCTTGCCACACTTGGTGGAAAATGCGGGCACTCTACCTCAGGAACCCGTGTATCTGCTTCAAGAAACAGAAATTGTCGCAGAGCTGCATAGGAGGAGACCGCTGGGAGCAGAAGGCTGAAGGACCTTGGATGATGTCACAGTCACGTGATCCGGCCATCCACGAAGTGCAGGGCTCTTCTTGGTGAGCACAATACAGCACAGGCTGGAGATCCTGGTTGTACGGGCGGTACAACTGGGAAAGGTTAGTGTAAACCTAACACCCCCCTTTTGGACCATCGGGTAGTACCCATTGGAGCGCGCCTCCTGTTTCTTGTCTCTTTGCACCTAAGAGAAACCTGGCAGCATGGAGGAGGTCCTCAAACACCTGCTGCAGAGCCAGCAGCAACAGCACCAACAACATGGGCAGAGCCAACAGAGCATGCAACAGCAGCACCAGGAAACCACCAAGTTGTTGCTACAACAGATCCAGTTGCAGCAGAAAGCACAGGAGCAACACCACCAGCAGCAGCAACAGCAGATGCAGCTTCTCGCTGACGCCATCCAGAGCAGAGCGTCCGCCCTACCCCCACAGTCGACCGATGACTCGCACGTCAGGAAGGCAGATAGGGGGGCGATGCAAAAGATGACCCCAATTGGATGATGTTGAGGCGTTCTTGTCGGTGTTTGAGAGGATAGCTGAGCGGGAGAAGTTGCCACCACAGCAGTGGGCGGAGATGCTGGCCCCCTATTTAACCGGTGAACCTCAGAAGGCCTACTATGACCTGGCACTTCAGGATGCACAGGAGTATCCTAAATTGAAGGCAGAGATATTGGCGCGGTCTGGAGTGTCTATGGCGGTCCGTGCGCAAAGAGTCCACCACTGGGCGTACGCGGGCGACAAACCCCTTGCTCACAGATGTTTGACTTATTACATTTAGTCCAGAAATGGCTACAGCCGGAGTCTGCCACTCCTGCCCAGATGGTGGAACGGGTGATGATGGACAGGTTTATTCATTCCCTGCCCTGTCCGGGTCAGACCTGGGTTGCCCAGGGAGACCCTCAGAACACTGATGACCTTGTGGGCTTGGTAGAGAGGTACCAGGTGGTGGAAAAGTCCCTGGGAAAACCGGACCAAATGTACTCTCCGTATTGGGGCACCCAAAGGGGGGCAGTAACACCACGTAAGGGGGCTAAAGCCACAAACGGAGTGCCTCCCAGTGCGACGGATGGGACAGCAAAGTCTGCTAGGGCAGAGGTGATTTGTTGGCGGTGTCATAACCCGGGGCACGTTGCCGCTAGGTGCCCTACGTTCCCTGAGCCAATGGACTGCAGCCTGGGCAGACGGTGCTCCTATTATGCCTATCCAGCCTGTAGTGTGGATGGACAATCCAGGGAGGGACCACAGGTGTGTGACGTGTCTGTGGATGGAGTCAGGGTCCTGGGACTGTTGGACTCTGGAAGTCTGGTGACCTTGATTAGTGCTACCCTACCTCATCAGCTGATCGCGGCCAGAACCGTAGGTGTCCGCTGTATACATGGGGACACCAAGAACTATCCCGTTGCCAGAGTGACCGTGGAAACAGACTGCGGTGCTCAAATCCATGAGGTCGGGGTGGTCAAGGACCTGATACATCCCATTATACTGGGCCATGACTTTCCCTTGTTTTGGGACTTGTGGGGGAGAGGAACTGGACTTAGTGGCATGCGCAGAAACCAGGTCCTTGGAGAAGAAGCCCCGATAAAGCCTCATGGGAAGGAGTTTCCTTTGTGTGTCCTCGCCGGCGATGAGGGCGAGGCGGAGACTGAGATGGAGAACGTACCTGAGTTAGACGTATCTGGCTACAACTTTGGGACTGATCAAATTTGGGACTTGACTCTAAAGGGGGCGTTTGACCAGGTTACTGTATGTAATGGGGTTGCCCAAGAGCCGGGGGCCGATACCAGATTCACCCATTTCGCAGTGCAGGGTGAGTTGCAATACTGGGTGGCTAAACTAAGGGGCGGTGAAACAGTAGAACAGCTGTTAGTGCCGAGGCCATACAGAAGGAGAGTGTTAGATATGGCTCACTGACATGTTCTGGGGGGACACCTAGGGGTTGAAAAAACGCAGGAGAGGATTTTGAGGAGGTTTTACTGGCCGGGGTGTTACCGCGAAATTCTTAATTATTGTAGGTCCTGCCCCACCTGCCAAATAACTGCTCCCTCGCCCCACTTCCGAAGCCCCTTAGTTCCACTACCGGTGATAGAGGTTCCGTTTGAGAGGATTGCCATGGACCTGGTGGGACCCTTAGTGAAGTCTGCTCGGGGACATCAATACATCCTGGTGATTATGGACTATGCGACCCGGTACCCTGAAGCAGTACCCCTAAGGAACTCGTTCAGCAAAACCATAGCTCGAGAGCTGGTCCATATCTTTGCGCGAACAGGGCTGCCAAAGGAGATTCTGACTGATCAGGGAACACCCCTTCATGAGCAAAGTGATGAAGGAGCTTTGTAGAGTCCTCCGGATAGCCCAGATTCGGACCTCAGTTTATCACCCACAGACGGATGGTCTGGTAGAGCGGTTCAACAAGACCTTAAAGGCGATGCTCAGGAAAGCAGTGGAAAAAGACGGGCGAGACTGGGACTATCTGCTCCCATTCCTACTCTTTTCCATCAGAGAAGTTCCGCAAGCCTCCACGGGTTTTTCGCCGTTTGAGCTTCTATATGGGCGACATCCAAGAGGTCTCCTCGACATCGCCAAGGAAACCTGGGAGGCGGAAGTCACGCCGCATCGGAGTATCATTGAACATGTTGACCAGCTACAGGAAAGAATGGCACAGGTGATGCCCATTGTGAAAGAACATCTCCTCCGGGCACAAGAAGCCCAGGGTAGGGTGTATAACCGATCGACGAGACTAAGACAGTTCCAGCCCGGGGACCGTGTGTTGGTGCTTATCCCCACCATCGAAAGAAAGTTCCTGGCCAAATGGCAAGGGCCATACGAGGTGGTGGAAAAAATCAGTGACGTTACTTATAAGGTCCACCAGGCCGGCCGCAGAAAGGCGTATCAAGTATACCACGTGAACTTACTCAAGCCGTACCAGGACCGGGAACCTGCAGGAACTTCTTGCTTGGAGGCTGCTCCTGAAGGCAAGGTGGAGGAAGTCACTATTGCAGAGACCCTTTCGCCAGCCCAGAAGCAACAGTGTCGAGAACTACTACAGCGGAACCAGGAGCTATTCTCAGAATTGCCGGGGCATACTCAGGTGATAGAACATGACGTGCTCACGGATCCACAGGTTAGAGTGAATCTAAAGCCATATCGGATTCCGGAAGCACGTCGGGAGGTGATCGCGGTCGAGGTGAAGAGGATGTTAGACCTCGGGGTCAGAGAAGAATCGAAGAGCGGGTGGTCAAGCCCTATCGTTCTGGTGCCAAAACCCAACGGGGAGTGGAGGTTCTGTAACGACTACCGTCGGCTGAATGAGGTGTCCAAGTGTGACGCATATCCGATGCCCCGTGTTGACGAACTACTCAAGAGGATTGGACCAGCAAGATACATCACCACTCTTGACTTGACAAAGGGTTATTGGCAGATCCCCATGTCCCAGACGGCTAAGGAGAAAACTGCTTTCTCAACAGCGGATGGATGTTTTCAGTATACCCGGATGCCGTTCGGACTCCAGGGGGCTCCAGCCACCTTCCAAAGGGCTATGGATCGGGTCCTAGCCCCCACAAGAAGTATGCAGCCGCCTACCTCGATGATATCGTAGTCTTTAGCTCAGACTGGGCTAGTCATCTTCCGAAACTACAGGCCATTTTGGATGCTTTTGGGAAGGCGGGATTTACTATAAATCCCAGGAAATGTGCCATTGGGAAGGAGGAGGCCAAATACTTGGGCTATGTCGTCGGAAGAGGTGAGATAAAGCCACAAGTCAAGAAGGTGGAGGCAATCCAGACCTGGCCACGACCGCTCACCAAGAAACAAGTGAGAGCATTCCTTGGTTTGGTGGGATACTATCGGCGGTTTATCCCGAATTTTGCCATGATGGCTGCGCCACTGACAGATCTCCTAAAAGGCACCAGATCTACCATGGTGAAATGGACGGAGGAAACAGAGGCCGCATTCCAGCAGTTGAAGGCAGCACTATGCGAACAGCCGGTCCTGGTCGCACCGGACTTTACGAAGGAGTTTGTGGTCCAGACAGACGCTTTGGAGGTGGGGTTGGGAACCGTGCTCTCCCAAGAGATAAATGGGGAAGAGCATCCCGTTCTCTATCTGAGCCGCAAGCTTTCATCCTGTGAGACGCACTATGTAGTAGTGGAGAAAGAGTGTCTGGCCATAAAGTGGGCCGTAGATACCCTGAGGAATTACCTTCTGGGCCGGAGGTTTAAATTGGTGTCAGACCATGCCCCATTGAGATGGCTTAGGGAAAAGCGGGGACACAATGCCAGGGTCACTAGGTGGTTCCTGGCCCTTCAGGACTTCGACTTTCAGGTGGAGCATAGGCCGGGGAAGTTGCACGGAAATGCTGATGCACTCTCTAGACTTCCCTGCCTGGTGTCGGTAGGTGCCCAAACCCCTGGCTTTGGGCAGAGGGGTGGAATGTGTGACGCGGTCACTGGCCGTGTAGTTGAGGGGAAGTATGTGTCATGCAGGTTACTAGCCTGTGTGACCTAAAACCTGTAAAAGCTACCCAGCATGTTATGTGTTGTGGGGGTTAACCTCAAAAGGGTGTGTGGTTTTAGGGGAATGACTAAGAGGGCGGGAGGTCATTCCCCCTACCTCCCCTGAGGGTGTGGCTGAGCCACAGTAAAAGCACAAGGCTGTTTTTTTCTCTTTGGTTGGAGAGACTGGTGTGTGGAGGCTCCAGGCTGTGGAGCTGAGCTGAGGAGTAGCTGCAGTCTGCAGCCAGTCAGTACAGACGGACCTGTACACATACGGACTGTGTATACTCCTTTTGTTTTTGTTTTACCTTAGAAACCTGTGAGGCTCCTTTGTGTTGTGCCCAATTCTGCTGGGTTTATGCTGTATCAATAAACCTGCAGCCCAAACACATTCCTGTGTCTAAGTCTGAATGCAGCCAAGGGAGTCGTCTTGCCACACGTGATACAGAATTTATTTATTTTTTTAATCTGCACCAAAAAAATACATGAATTTCAGCTATCAATTCCCTTGTATTTTTTTCATCGCAGGTCTGTGTTATTATTATTATTATTTATTTATATAGCGCCATTGGTTCCATAGCGCTTTAAATAAGAAGTGGGGGTAACAACGACAGGTACAGTACATATGAGCAGTCAATGCTTGCTGATACACGACGGAGAGGATTCTGTCCACGAGGGCTCACAGTCTACAGGGGTAGGGGGAACACGATAGGGGGGGGGAGCGCCAAGCGTTTGGTGGAGCGGCGCTGGGTCTCATCATAGGTTGTAGGCTTGTTGAAATAGATGAGTTTTCAGGTTCTTTTTGAAGCTCTTGAGGGTAGGCGAGTGTCTGACGTGCTGGGGGAGTGAGTTCCAGAGTCTAGGGGAGGCGCGGGAGAAGTCTTGTATGCGGTTGTGGGAGGAGGAGATGAGGGGGGAGGAGAGGAGGAGTTCTTGTGAGGAGCGTAGGTTGCGTGCGGGTTGGTATCGGGAGACCATGTCGGAGATGTAGGGGGGGACAGGTTGTGGATGGCTTTGTAGGTCAGGGTTAGGATTTTAAAGCGAGGTCTTAGGGAGGTGGGGAGCCAGTGGAGTGCCATGCGGAGAGGGAAGATAGGGGAGTAGCGAGGAGGTAGGTGGATTACACGGGCAGTTGAATTTAGGATAGAGTGGAGAGGTGCAAGGGAGGAGGCGGGGAGACCGGTGAGCAGTAGGTTGCAGTAGTCGAGGCGGGAGATGATGAGGGCGTGGACAAGAGTTTTGGCAGTGTCATGATTAAGAAATGGGCGGATACGTGAGATGTTCTTGAGTTGGAGCCGGCAGGAGGTGGCGAGGGCTTGGATGTGGGGCTTGAAGGAGAGGGAGGAGTCGAGGGTGACCCCGAGGCACTTTGCGTGGGGACTGGGGAGAGGGAGCAGTCGTTGACTCGGATTGACAGGTCTGGCAGAGGGGGAGGACGGCTGGGGGGGAAGACAATGAACTCTGTTTTGTCCATGTTCAACTTGAGAAAGCGAGCAGAGAAGAAAGATGAGATAGCAGACAGGCATTGGGGGATTTTGGACAGAAGGGAGGTGATGTCGGGCCCGGAGAGGTAGATCTGGGTGTCGTCGGCATAGAGATGGTACTGGAGGCTGTGGGACTCGATGAGTTGACCTAGGCCGAGGGTGTAGATGGAAAAAAGTAGCTGTCCCAGTACCGATCCCTGGGGGACGCCGACAGTAAGGGGGTAGGGCGAGGAAGAGGTGTGGGAGTGGGTGACACTGAAAGTGTTATGACTGATGCAGATTTAAAAGGTGCCAAATTTGCGGATCAAACTCAGTCACTCAAATGAAAAAATCGGTGAAAAAAGTGGACTATTCACAGATGCAACTTGGTTACAAAATAGCACATTGTAAACCATTTTTTTATGTCATACAAAAAAAATAACCTAAACAAGGCATTTGAAGAATCACTTCTGTTTGCATTTTGAACATACTGTTAAAGGGAACCTGTCACCTCCTTTTACCCCTCTCTGCTTCCACTATCTGTTCCTGCACCTTCCTAAACCTGCACTGTAAAGATTAATAAAATGAGTTACCATATATGCTTACATGTAGCCTGCTTCTGGAGACTGAAAAGGCTGGCCCCGGGGCTCCATTCTCCTCACCTCGCTTGTTTTCTGCACGCCCCGCTGGGCATCATCATTCGTTCTTCGTTCCTCCTCTATTTTAAATTTGCCGCCTCATTTTCTACTGTGAAGAGTGGAGCCGGAACGCTGATCACGTGGTACGGCTCGAATCCGGCGCATGCACAGTGCACATATTGAGGCCAAAACGGTGATGTCATAAGCCCACAATGCACCGGGCCAGATGTGACGTAAAGGCATTTAGGCCTCCTGGTGTTGTAATAGGTGTATCCCTATACTGCAGTTACCTCTGCTGGTGCTCCACTACGAGTGTACAATGTAACAATCCAGAGGGTCCTCCTCTCAGGTACATTTACCCTTTTGTTACACCTTCCTTAACAAATATCCTTGGTTTTACGAAAGTCACTCTCCTGTCTCTTGAGTATCGTGTATACAGCTGCCACTGCACCTCCAGTGATCTAGTGAGACCACTCTACATCATCATATCCTGTGGGAGTTACAAGTGTGTTTCAGGTGTGCATTAATATAAATCCACAGATGTGTCTCTAATTAACTCAGATGTTGACAATACACTGTGTGCAGAATTATTAGGTAAATGAGTATTTTGATCACATCATACTTTTTATACATTTTATCCTACTCCAAGCTATATAGGCTTGAGAACCAACTACCAATTAAGTAAACAGGGTGATGTGCATCTCTGTAATGATACAAAAAAAGAAAAAAAAACTGCACAGCACTCACAGACTAAATGTGAACTGGTGCTAGCAGGGATGCTGGGTCAAATAACTAGAAAAAGTTCTCTGCAGCACTCAGCTACTACCAATGACGTATTTAGTCTGTGAGTGCTGTGCAGTTTTTTTTCTTTTTTTGTATCATATGGAGTTGCTGGCTCCAGGCTGCAATTTGCACAATCATTGCCTGCTGGTGATCTAGGGTCGAGATGGAGTCTGCCCACTGAGAAGTGGGGGGTGGACAAGGAGGATAGGGATATCAGCGTAGGACTCATCGGACATGGACCTGAAGTCACTTTGTCACAGTCGATGAGCAAGCAGACATTGGCCAATGTATGTACAAGAACTTCAGAAATAAAAAGATAAGATTTTGAGTTTTTGAAAAAACGTAAGTTTTTAACTTTTTTCTCATATAATAATAGCTTGTTAGCACATGTACATCATTGGTAGTAGCTGAGTGCTGCAGAGAACTTTTTCTAGTTATCTATCTATCTATCTATCTATCTAGAAAAAAGGACTGCAGCACTCTTTTTAGGATGTTCCTTACGCCTTTATTGGCCTTCAGGCAAGATATGGTGACTTTTCAGTCAGCCTGTGACCTTCTTCCATCTCCTTCCTTCTGGAAGAAGGTCACAGGCTGACCAAACGTCGCCATATCTTGCCTGAAGGCCAATAAAGGCGTAAGGAACATCCTAAAAAGAGTGCTGCAGTCCTTTTTTCAAGACAGATAGATAGATAGATAGATAGATAGATAGATAGATAGATAGATAAGATAGAAGGATATATAGATAGAGATATATAGATAAGAGATAGATAGATAGATAGAGATAGACAGATAAATTTAGATAGATAGAACCTTAAGATGTAGTGTCTGGTGACCGGACTGCATCTGTTACATGATAGATAATGACAACTTCCTCCTAGTGGATTAAGAAGTGAGAGATCTGCAGCACAAACAAGTACAGAATATTTCCGGTACCATACGTCCTGAGACTGTAGGACAATATGTCACGTTCTAGGGAGCCAATAATGCACAATAAGTTGTTGTACGTTTACAGCACGATGTAGCCCAGCAACAGCACTTCAGGAGACAATAATGTAGGAAACATCTTTGATGTTAGCCTGTATGGTTTATGTTCCAACAAATACCTTAGGCATGTAAACAGATTGGATGTTTTCCATGGAAGTGATTCGTTATACATCTGCAACAACTTAAAAATTATTTTTTTCTATAATGAAAACATGTAAAGCCATAGACACAGCTGCAGTGAATGGGCTGACAGCATGTGCTATTCTGGAAACAAACGAGTTAATGGATTAGAAAGACTACATTTGGACTTCTCCGAGTTGGGGCACTTTTGGGTAACAAGGGAGAGAGAGGTACACGGCTCTAAAACAAACACCAAAAATACCAAGAAAATGAAAATATAAACAAGGAGCCAGTAAGATAAACAGTGGAAACATTTCCTAGGTAAACAGATACTGGAGAGTTTTAAATATAATATTTCCTACCAACCACTGGGTCTGTGTAAGTAAGGCCATCTGTTGTGTGCGCTGCAGGCACTGTCAGGATCAGCGGGCTGCATGCCGGACCAGGTCAATGGCTCTGGCCAATCTACTTCGTGGTTTGGCACCACCAGATCTTAGCCTGGGAAGCCGTGTCCTTCCTAAAATAAGCTCTTCAAGCCAATGGGTTTTCTACAGAAATACTACACCAAACACCAATTTGTTCTATATGAAGCCTAATTGTGCAATCCATGCAAAGACTTTCCCTTTTCTGATCAACAGCTGGTATTGTGTAATGAGAACCAGAATTCGGAGCTGTGTATATTCATTATGTATTTTGAACAATATTTTGCGCAGCAAATTGGTAGGAATCTAACACATTTCAATTGCTAAAATACAAAGTCATTTAGCGATTACCATCTACATGACAGAAAATGAGTAATGATGATGTTCAGTGAACAATGTTACTATAATATAGCTGTACATTTTCATTTTCTTGAAAAAGCTCAAAAACGCAGAACAATGTGTTCTGTCCCATTATCATCAGTTTCGGTTTTCGTGGAAGGTTTTTGGATGAATTTATTTTTCCATCAATATGCACATATGGGGCTTGTTGTTTGTGGGATGAGTTGTACTTTTGAATGACATCATTCATTTTACCATATAATGTATTGGGAAATGAGAAAAAATTCCAAGTGCGGTGAAATTCTAAATAAAAATGAAATTACACAATTTTCTTTTTTTATTATTTACTACGCTCACTATATGGTAAAATTGAAATGTTGGTATGATGCCTGAGGTCGTAACCAGTTCGTAGATACTAAACATGTATACTTTTACTATTATCTAAGTGGTGAAAAAAAATTCAGAAGTTAGTAAAAAAAAAAACAAATTGCGCTTTATGCAACATTTTCCACAACCCAAAGAGTTCTAATTATCCCAGGCTGTGTGACAGCTTATTTTTTACATCCTGAGCTGACGTTTGTAAGGATACCATCTAAAGATGTCATTATTATCAAACCAATATACACACAGAAGTCGTAATGATGTTGTGGCATAAAATTTAAATGAAGGGGGGCAAACCAGGAGGAGGAATATATACAAGACTAGATGGTGGCCCGATTCTAACGCATCAGGTATTCTAGAATACCTTGTAAACAGGAGTAAACTGCGTCACACTGACTGACAGCCTTGTAGACAGGAGCGAAGTGCATCACACTGACTGACAGCCTTGTAGACAGGAGTAAAGTTCGTGACACTGACTGACAGCCTTATAGACAGGAGTTAACTGCGTCACACTGACTGACAGCCTTGTAGACAGGAGTGAACTGCGTCACACTGACTGACAGCCTTGTAGACAGTAGTGAAGTTTGTGACACTGACTGACAGCCTTGTAGACAGGATTGAACTGCGTCACGCTGACAGCTATGCAGACAGGAGTGAAGTGCGTCACACTGACTGACAGCCTTGTAGACAGGAGTGAACTGCGTCACACTGACTGACAGCCTTGTAGACAGAAGTAAAATAGTTGGAGCGCACATAGAGTGATATCCTCTTAGTTTAGCCACAGGTGTCCCCCTTCTATGGAAAGACTCAGCTGGTCAGGTTGTATGAGTCAGAACCAACTTTGACAGCTCTCTTCTGAGGTCGCAGCAGTGCCCAGCCAGAGGAAGATAAGATGAACAAACAGAAAGCGCTGAGTTGAAAAGAATCACCCTGCTGACCTCAAATGATGACAGAGTAAAGGGCCTGTCACACGTGTCAATGTCGCCCACGATATCGCTCATGCGTCACAAATTATTAATCGCCTGAGCGATGTGGAATTATCGCAGGTAAGATGTCACACGCGTCAATATGACCCAGCGATGCGGTGATGTCGCCATCTTGCGAGCGATTTTATTTAGTCGCTTGTACAATGTCAAAATAGAAAATATGTCGCTGAGTTTAGTGTCACACGCAGCGATGCACAAGGTTTACTGAGCGATGAGTGACAGGTTTTACATCTGGCAGTGAAACCTGCGATCGGCGATCAGCGACATGTCTCTGGTTGCATCGCTTGGTCACACGCTTCAATGTCGCTCCTGCGTCACTTTTACGTCGCTCGAGCGACAGAAAATCCGTGACGTACGAGCGACATTGACAGCGATATCGACGCGTGTGACATCTCCTTAATGATTTATACTCTGTTTATTTAACCGCTTGCCTACGTGCTTCGTTGTGTAAATACAACTTCATCAGGGCAGGATGCTGACATCAGCTGCAAATTGGCGCGAAATTCGAACTTTGAATTCATGCACCTATTTGCATAGTCTGCACTCTGACTGGCGCGCGATTTCGGCTTCAGACTGACGCCTTAGACAGTTATATAGTAGATGACCCGACTCACAAAGGCCCGCCCTGCTTCACACATCAATCAACGATGCACACATTTTTGCAAGATTCAAAAAGTTTTTTTCTCACAATTCAGCATTGAATGTTACAGCTGAGGCTGAAGGCACACTGTCCATGTGCCTCGCGTGTGTACAATGCGAGGGAGAATCACATTGCACTCTGACCAGTATCATTAAATGATACTGGTCAAATCACTGTATTTTCCGGCTGGCTCCTGCACTCAGGAGCTCTCCATGGTAAGAGTGTACAATTACAGCCGCAGTCCTTGGTGCTGATGTCTTAACATCAGCACCTTGGCCAGCGCACCAGAGTTTGAATGTACGCTGGGCATGGTGCTGATGTTAAGATATCATCACCAAGAACTGTGGCTTTCATTGTACGCTCTTAGCGTATATTACCATGGAGAGCTCATGAGTGCAGGAGCCGGCTGGCAAATACAGTAATTTACTGTTTAACGATAATTGCCGAACAGCACCGGATCCAAAAAAATCATAGTGTGAAGCCAGACTTACAAGTGAGTTATAGATAGGTAACTGTTTACTTGAACTTAAGAAACAGTTGTAAACTGAAAACTAATTTTTAGCAGAATACAAAAACAAAAGAATAACAAATCAGAGCTACGATAAGTACAATGTACAGATGAACACCTCATGAGTGGCTGTATAATATGACCGTTCCCAGAAGTGTTGGGCTTCTACATGGTTCCAGTCAGACCATATTATGTATTATGCTGGTCTGTCATGTCTAATATCTACAGCATGATTATTACATCAGAATTAGAGGTGAGCATCTCGATCCGCGTTGTAAGATGGCAACCAGTTATACTGTGAATGACTGGTATGTATCGCAGAGGCAGTAGTTTTCTGTGGTATAAACCTGGAATGTTTACTCTGGGACTTGTAGTGCCACGAGTTTTAAAAGGCATTCAAAGGTTTAAGTTTTCAGATAGCCGCAAAAGATGGGTGTGTTTAGCTATCCAGATACCTGAACTGTTGGCATAATGCATATTGATCTGTATGTATTGCAACAACTATTGTTTGTTTAATATGATGTGATTTTATGCATGCATATTGTTCAGATGTCAACAAAGTTAAAAAAAAAAAAAAGGTCCTCAGTCAGAGACAGGATGTTCCTCCTCCTGCTCCCAGCATACACATTCTAGTGTGGAGCTGAAAGCTGAAAGTCACAGCAGATCTCTCTCTCCCTCTCCAGAAACCAGATTGATCCTATTCTCATGTTATAAGCTGGATGTTGTTAATTCTGAATAAATGAACATTCTCTGTTGCTCGCTGTGGACATCACGCTGATTAACGCGCTGCTAACATGAACCCATGGGTATATCTCATGCGTATTATTGAGACTGTTTGCTTGGTCATATGGTATCCCTTTGTTTGGAAGGTCCAGGCTTCCTGGAAGGTGCACTCACAGCAGACCATGTGTGTGGAGCATGCCAGAGTTCCTGAAAGGCAAACTTATTGAAAAGGGGTTGTATACTGACCGAGAATAAAGGTGGTGATACCTGCACTGGGATACACTACCGTTGTTGTAGCTGAAGCTGTTCCAATGTACCTGTGAAAGTAACAGCCTGTATAACGTGTTTGTTTGCTGTAAAGCCAAGGCAAGGCGTATTTTATTTTTCTGGAAAGCGGTTTATGTATGCATTAAAAAAAGCTGTACTATTTAAATGCAAAACAATTCCTGCGTGTATGAATTCAGTAGTCAAATGAGTATCTTCAGTACATTCACTGAGCTAATCACTACAGCAGACCATTGAGTTTGAGTAGAATTTCCCAAACTTCAGAGTTCCACATGAATTAAAACACTTTGGGCTTCAAGTCGCGATTTGTAAAAATAAATCTTGCCCAGCACTATATCCCGCACATCAGAGAGGGAGCTGATGTAATTTTTGTGCAGACAAGTAGGTTTAAGGCCCAGTCACACATAACGACGCACCAGCGATAACGATAGCGATAACGATATGCCGAGATCGCTGGTGCGTCATTTTCACATCGCTGGTAACAGGTATCTCACCAGCGATGTCACCAACGACTTCAGCAACGATCCAGAATTATATCGAGGTCGTTGGGAATTGTCACGCCATACAGTAGCATTGAGATCAATGGTCATTGTGCCTTTCAAACACAACGATGTAGCGCTCCCAGTGGGAGCGCAAGAATGTAAAAATGACCCAGAGCAGTATGTAATGATCAACGATCTCACAGAAGGGGCCAGATCGTTGGTGCGTGTCATATATAACGACATCGTTAGCGGGATCGTTGTTGCGTCACAAAATCTGTGACGTTACAACGATCTCGTTAGCGATCTCATTATGTGTGACAGGGGCTTTACCTATAAAACCCAGCAGCAAGATTATCACATAATAGGCTTTCAAGTGGATTATCATACCATTAACAGTGGTGGTTAGCACACCATGAGTCATCAGAGATCAACCCAATGGAAAACAGTTAGGCTGGTTTCACATTGCGTATTTTTTCCTGCCCGTGGGATCCTACTTTTTGTAGGACCCCACGAATGGGAAAGGACACCACAAGGTTTGACCTATTCTGTGTCTGGGTCTGTGATTATCATATAATATACATTGCGGAAGAGAAATATAGTAAAAGGAAGAGTTAAAAATAAAAAAAAACAGTATTCTCACCTATCTGGGATCCACCTCTGCCACCAGCAAGGTTCGGTTGCTTATACGATCTGCGGTGACGTGACAAGCCGATTAGCTGATCGGGTGACATGACTGCAGTTACCGCGGTAACTGTGGTCATGTGACCCGATGACGCTGCCGGGTTGTGACATCACCGCAGTTCCTGTAAGCACCTGGAGCTTGCTGGAGGCAATGGTGGATCATGGATAGGTAAGAATACAGATTTTTTATTTTTAACTCTTTCTTTTACTACATTTGACTTCTGCAATGTATATTATAGAGGGTTAGGAGCAATTTTAGTGTACTGAGCATGCTCAGTACACTAAAATCGGGTCAGAGGAACGATGAGCTATTTCCTCGGACTTTGCTGTGCCCAAAATCGAAGCAGTCTATGATTTTGGGCACAGCAAAAAATCGGACACAAATCGGATCCCACAAAATCGGATTAGGCCAAATCCGATCCGACCCCCATAGGATAGCGTGGGGGCCAAATCGGATCCTTGGCTGTCCGATTTACATTGCACAGCCATGGATTGAAGAAAATTGCAATGTGAAACCAGCCTTACCCCGTGAATCTGGAATCCAGCTATGTTGTACATATCACCAATATCATCCTAATGTGCTGACAGTTTTGGCAACTAATCTCGCATGTATGGTTGTTTATGTGATGTCCCCCTTATATTATATACTAAACTAACTGTGCATTATATAATGTATGTATCCATATAGTAATATATATCGTAATTGCCAAAGTCACCAATATATACTCTAAATAGAGGTTTATTGTGCTCTGTGTAAAGCTCTTACTCCTAATGAACCTCCACCTTGTATACCCACCCGGGCTCTGGGTAAATTGTATGATGTTTTGTGTGGCAGGGGGAAATTGGTTTTAATTGTTTTTAACACATATTAAGGTTTTTATTTTGTCTTGCAGTAAATAAATATCTGTTTTTCACCTGCATATTGGCTGTGCGCACTTTATACAGAAGTTCCTTCCTCTTCCCTTTTGCAGTATACTTGCTTCTGTGTTGCAGCACCCATTTTCATCTACAACCAGGCAGTGCGCTCTCTCACTACCCACTTCTTAAAAGTGACCACCTTCCCAACTTACATGGTGTAGAGTTGTGAAGGCAGATGGTCACACAGCAGGGTAGACCGTGTTTGTAGCACCTGTCACCAGTCCCATCTTTGACTAGGAACACAAACCACCTCTTTTGGAGAAGGTCGCCACC
The DNA here is from genome assembly GCA_033576535.1 of Allobates femoralis. Taxonomy (NCBI): domain Eukaryota; kingdom Metazoa; phylum Chordata; class Amphibia; order Anura; family Aromobatidae; genus Allobates; species Allobates femoralis. The sequence goes on along the minus strand of JARQOC010000008.1, from coordinate 60,181,665 downwards.
TGGCCATGGGTGCTTTGCTCATCAAAAGCCTTAGGCCCCTGCAACCACTCTTGAGTGATGACGTCCATGCGTCTAATTCCTTCCAGAAATTTCTTCTTCTACTATCATCTTCCAGGTGCTGAGGCTGCGACACAGGCTGCAGATGGAATGTAGCCAGATATATAGCCAGATCATCTGCAGTCTCACATGTGCTGCTCCCGGGTCCAGATGCAGTATGGTAGAAGTCACCTGACTGCTGGAACTCGCTCCTCGGGTTCAAGGCTTGCATCGGAACCCAGAACTAGATCTGCACCTCATTACAAATTATGCCCAAATCAGGAAGTGCGGTAGAGCTCCAGGTGACATAGGTGTCCATGTCATCTCCATGATGATGGGGTCTGGTTTAGCTGATACACCTTCTGTGACTCACCGTGGCCGGCTGACTCCGGTTGATACAGGCGATTCTTCTCCTTCCTTGTCACGGGTGGACCGCGCCTGCCGGTAGTGGGGCCCGGTGTAGTGCAGATCAAAATTGAAGACGTCTTGCGGGAACAGATTAAAAAGGGGTTTAATTTGTTTTTATTCGTGACGCCACCTATGAGTAGATTCGGTAAGGGCTACCGACGCTGCGGAACCCCCGGGGGATGGACAGCAGCAAGATGTTACGCTCCCCACAGGCTGAGCGGTGATCCCCGGGGGCTGGAGCTGCTCAAGATGTTGTGCGGCAGCTGCGGTTACCTTCTAGTTAATGACGGACAGTTCATAAGGAATCACGGACACAGATAGTCTCTGCAACGGTCTTTACTGTAACCAGCAGGCAGTACATGGCTTACAGTGGTTGCGTAGTAGACCGGGTGGACTCAGCAGTGATAGTGTTCCTCAGAGATCCGCAGTGTTCCTCCATTCTACCTACTTAGTTCCTTCTTTTTGCCAGCGTCGCCCAGGAATACCAGGTCGGGTACGGGGAGGCTGCTTCAATGCCCTATCCATGATGTACGTTCTGGATGCTTTGGGGAGCCTTGGATCCCTCAGTGGGTACACCGCTGGTTAGACGACTGGAAACTGGCTGGTGGTGGGGTGCTCCTATAAAGCTGCTCCTCCACGGGGCTGGTTCGCGTGACAGAGGTGAACTGCTGCCAGCTTCGGTACCAGTGAACCGGCTGTAAGTTGTGGGCACGGGAGTCTTTTGGGGAACCCGTGTAGATAAGCCCAATCCCGGTGGTTAAGGCCTCAGGTGCTGACACCCGACCGGTGACGGCCCAGGAGCCCGCACGGAGTGCGGAGCCCCCGCTCCTCTCCAAGTTCTAGTCTGCTCTTGTCAGGTTCTAGATTCCTTTCTTTCTCTGACTCTGTTCTCGTCTCCTCCACTACCCTAACACTCCACCCCCTAGGACCCATGATTGGTCCCCTGTTCTAGGTGTTGTATGTTGGGTTGGATCTCAGAGTTAACTATTTCACTGCTTTGTCAGAGAATATTGCGGCTGCAATACTCCCTTGTGACGCACTCGTTGTGGGGCGCCACACTCCCCCTTGGTTAAATCAGCTTGTCCCCAAGCGTCAAACTACTCACATTACAGAGGTTTTTACATTTTATAATTTACAACAGGTAATACACTTTTATTAATGACAGGTCATATATGCATAAAAGTGAGGTAGATAAACAGGTTAACACATTGCGCGGACTCGGCGGGCGGTCGGCTGTCCTTAGAATAAAAGTTCAGGCTGTAGCCGCCAAGTCGCGGTGTTACGGTGCAAACAGGAAGAAGTCTCGTGTAATAGCAAAGTTCAAACAACAACAGTCACTTATGGAGGGCAGTGTTCCGGACCCGTATAGCGAACCACCCATCGCGGCATATATGGCGCTCATAGGTTACTATGTCCCCTCTATACAAGTCTCGGCTTGGATGGCCTCGCGGTAGGTGCGATTCCACATCACGGCGCCCCACAAACACTTCAGTACTCACACCCTCCTCCCTTACGAATCCCCACCCGGTGGACAAGTTAAATGTGCTTACCCACCCGGTTTTACGGAATTGTTCAGGCAGTGGAGATTGGCGGCGGGCCTCGGCACGAGCCTGCATGTTGGCTTGCAGTCGAGTGTGCCACTCGTCTCTCCGGATACGACGTACCTCTTCGTCGGAGTGATGCGGCGTGTGGATAAAGTCACTACGGCGTGTTGGTTGTTGAACCGCTCGAGCTTGGTGGGCAGTCTGGAGTGGAGCCCGGTTCAACGGAACCGGAGAAGACACTGTTGCGGCGGCACCCGACCAGTGCACCCGAGCTGATCGCCCGGCAGAAGGGTTCCTTGTGTCTCCCCAGGCGAACCCGGTGTAGAGATCCTCAGGTGAACTGTAGATCTCCTCGTCATCCTCCTCGACCTCCTCGATGACTACGTCGGGCTGCTCAGCTGGCGAAGATGATGGGATGGAATCCTCTGGATCGGTGGGTGGCTGTGCTGCAAGGTTCTCCTCGGGGTCGTTGTGCAGGACTTCCAGGCTGCCTGCCTCTTCTTCTGTAGCAGCGGGAAGTGGTGTTTCAATCCCGGTCACCAGGTAGGCCTCTGTAGTTGCAGAGGAGGCCTCCGGTTCAAGGGAGAAACAGGCGACTGTCTCGGTAGTGTGGAAACCAGTCGCAGGTTCCGCAGGTGGAACCAGGTAGAGATCGGCTTCTTCGTGGGAGCGTGTTGGAAGCTCCGGCTCTGGAACGGGGTCGGCTGCGGTATCGTCCGCTGGAACGGGTCGAGTTGTGGTCCTCACTGGAATAACACAGTCTATGGGCTCCGGTGACGAAGCTGGACAGGTGGTGGGCGACGGTGAGGTGGTGGAAAAGCTGGCGATGTCGTCTGGGCTTGGAGAAGCTGTACCCGGTCGGCTCTGCTGCATCGCGTGATGGAGTCTTCTGCCTAGGGTCGCGCTCCAGCTGCGAATCGTCCACTCCACTGTCTCAAGTAGTCGCACCCGGAGGTCTTGTAGAGCCTCTAGCCAGAAGTCGGGGCTGCCGTCTATAGTAAGGGCAGGATCCGGACCCGGTTGGCCTATGGCTGCTCTGGCCTCCGCCTCGACCTCCCGCATTAGGTCTTGGAGTCTCGTGCTGGCCATTCTTCTTGGAGGGAAACCACACCCGTTCAACCGGTAAGCGTTCTGGTAGAGCTCGTGAAGAAGTCTTCTCCGTCTGTCGGTATGTCTCTGACACTCCCATTTCCTGTGGGCTTTGGTAGTCCAATGGTGGGAAAAGTCTTTGAGGTCCGCCCCCATGGTTGATTCGAGCAATCAGGGCGGACAAAGAGTTTGGCGCCTTTTGTCTTTAACCCTCCCACGATGAGGAGGGGGTTGACTCACTCCTGGGTTTCACGTGGCGGCTTCTTGTGGCGGGAACGCCATCTTGGGCGCCATCTTGACCCAATGGTGTAAAGGCGGGAAAGTTCTTTTAGGGACGAACAAAGTCCAATTGCAGACAATAAAGTCCAGTTTAAGCACAATATACCCGTTGGGTAACGGGCCTGCTCGTATCCTGTTCGTGACGCCATTTTCTGACTCACCGTGGCCGGCTGACTCCGGTTGATACAGGCGATTCTTCTCCTTCCTTGTCACGGGTGGACCGCGCCTGCCGGTAGTGGGGCCCGGTGTAGTGCAGATCAAAATTGAAGACGTCTTGCGGGAACAGATTAAAAAGGGGTTTAATTTGTTTTTATTCGTGACGCCACCTATGAGTAGATTCGGTAAGGGCTACCGACGCTGCGGAACCCCCGGGGGATGGACAGCAGCAAGATGTTACGCTCCCCACAGGCTGAGCGGTGATCCCCGGGGGCTGGAGCTGCTCAAGATGTTGTGCGGCAGCTGCGGTTACCTTCTAGTTAATGACGGACAGTTCATAAGGAATCACGGACACAGATAGTCTCTGCAACGGTCTTTACTGTAACCAGCAGGCAGTACATGGCTTACAGTGGTTGCGTAGTAGACCGGGTGGACTCAGCAGTGATAGTGTTCCTCAGAGATCCGCAGTGTTCCTCCATTCTACCTACTTAGTTCCTTCTTTTTGCCAGCGTCGCCCAGGAATACCAGGTCGGGTACGGGGAGGCTGCTTCAATGCCCTATCCATGATGTACGTTCTGGATGCTTTGGGGAGCCTTGGATCCCTCAGTGGGTACACCGCTGGTTAGACGACTGGAAACTGGCTGGTGGTGGGGTGCTCCTATAAAGCTGCTCCTCCACGGGGCTGGTTCGCGTGACAGAGGTGAACTGCTGCCAGCTTCGGTACCAGTGAACCGGCTGTAAGTTGTGGGCACGGGAGTCTTTTGGGGAACCCGTGTAGATAAGCCCAATCCCGGTGGTTAAGGCCTCAGGTGCTGACACCCGACCGGTGACGGCCCAGGAGCCCGCACGGTGTGCGGAGCCCCCGCTCCTCTCCAAGTTCTAGTCTGCTCTTGTCAGGTTCTAGATTCCTTTCTTTCTCTGACTCTGTTCTCGTCTCCTCCACTACCCTAACACTCCACCCCCTAGGACCCATGATTGGTCCCCTGTTCTAGGTGTTGTATGTTGGGTTGGATCTCAGAGTTAACTATTTCACTGCTTTGTCAGAGAATATTGCGGCTGCAATACTCCCTTGTGACGCACTCGTTGCGGGGCGCCACATTCTGCTCCCGGGGTGCTCAGGTAGATTATATCCTCTGAGTCAAGGTCAGCTATGCCTTGCAGGAGATCCATGAAGAAAAGATTGCAGTGGGGGATCCAGATAGAGAACCTGCGTGCCTATGAGAGTGCAGACACAGCAAAGCTGAGTGTCACTTGGACTGCCGAGAGAGTGTAGCTGCATGCCACTTGGAGTGCAGAGTGGAGCTGCGTACCTATGAGAGTGCAGACACAGCAGAGCTGAGTGTCAGTTGGACTGCCAATAGAGTGGGGCTATGTGCCTATAGGAGTGCACAGGTAAGATGGAGGGGGATGCTGTTAAAGTTCCGAGACTTTGGGTGTGTTTTGTTTGCTTTCTCAAAGGGGCCCTGCCTCTTGCATTGAGTGCCAAGATTCTGACCCGAGCAATCAGTACTGAAGTTGAATATTTGCAAACTAATGTTGACTAATGCCTAGATGCTAATTAACACCGGTATGTAAGGCCACTATATACAGTAGGGAAAAAAAGTATTTAGTCAGCCACCAATTGTGCAAATTCTCACACTTAAAAAGAAGAGTGATGCCTGTACTTAAAATCATAGGTAGACCTAAACTATGAGATAAAAAATGAGAAAACAAATCCTGAAAATCCCATTGTCTGATTTGGAAAGAATTTTTTTTTCAAATTTTGATGGAAAATAAGTATTTGGTCAATAACAAAAGTTAATCTCAATAGTTTGTTATATATCCTTTTTTGGCAATGACAGAGGTCAAACATTTTCTGTAAGTCTTGACAAGGTTGGCACACACTGTTGCTGGTATGTTGGCCCATACCTCCATGCAGATCTCCTCTAGAGCAGTGATGATTTGGGGCTGTCGCTGGACAACACAGACTTTCAACTTTTCTATAGGGTTTGGATCTGGAGACTGGCTAGGCCTTAAAATGCTTCTTATGAAGCCAGTCCTTCGTTGCACCTGGTGGTGTGCTTGGGATCATTGTCATGCTGAAAGACCTAGCCATGTTACATCTTGAATGCCCTTGTTGATGAAAGGAGTTTTGCAGTCAAAATCTCACAATACATGGCCCCATTCATTCTTTCATGTACACGGATTAGTTGTCCAAGTCGCTTGGTAGAGAAACAGCCCCAAAGCATTATATTGCCACCCCCATGTGAGTCGGTCGACAGGGTAGGGGGTACTCAGATACCGGGACAGGTGGTTACTTCAGTGGGGGGAGCACAGCTGGTCGGTTCCCGGTTCCGTGTCCTGGGCCCTCAATGGCGGGGTCGGGGTGATGATGATGGGGGAATCGTAACGTGACGCCACCTGTCGTACCTGGTAATAAGGTTACCAGCGCTGCGGCCAGCCGCTGAAGTGATGTAAATGCAGTTTTGGTAGTACAGCTCCCCACAGGTGGAGCTTTACCTCAGGGCAGGTAGGGTGGATGAAGGGAGTAGTAGCGGTTCTGCTGTGAACACCGTAGGTGGCGGCGGTGAAGCAGGCACACACACAATAGTCTCTGTTTCGGTACCTTTTTACTGATGTCTGGTAACAGGCACGGTCCAGGAGGGTAACCAGGTTTCGGTGCAGCTTGGGACGTTCATCTTTGAGAGCTGTGAGGCCTCCTCTGTTAGTGTGTGTGGTGATTGGGGCAAGTTCTGCCTGTAGCTAAACCTGCCGCTCTCTCTGCCTCTCAGGGTGCTACTCCACAACCGACAATAAGGACCTTGCTTTGGGGATCTCTATTCTCCTCTTTGGCCCCTGGTCCTATGCTTGATCAGGTTTGGTGTCTCCCTTGGTGTAACTTCAGGGGGACTAGATCCTCCTGGTTGGTCCGGCCTTTCTCTGCTACACTTTAGATGAATAGTAACTTCGGACTCCGGTGTCCGGGTGGGCTGAAGCGATACCAGATATGTTCCCTTCTTCTTTCTTCCTAGTTCTTCCACTGGCCTCCGTCCCTCTCCCTAGGGCTTTGCACAGCTGGGTCAGGTATCCTGGTTCTGGGCCTGGCTTGGTCCCAGCAACCAGCGTCTTCACTAACTGTTTAGCTGGAACTCACTTCAGTACTAACTGTTCTCTTCACTGCAGACTGCAGACTGACTGACTCCTCCCCTCAGTTCTTTGTCCTTATAGGGGATCTGGCATAAGGGCAGCCAGTGGGGCTCCCCCTTCAGGCCTGGTGTGTAAGGTGTTGTGTACTGTGTGTGCCCAGGTGCACATCCCTCCCTGCACTGGTGGGTCATGTGGCAATCCCCCGCAGGGGTGCCACATATGCTTCACAGTTGGCATGGTGTTGTTTGGATGCAACTCAGAATTCTTTCTCCTCCAAACACAAGTTGTGTTTCTACCAAACAGTTTGGTTTCATCATATGACATTCTCCTAATACTCTTCTGGATCATCCAAATGCAAACTTCAGATGGGCCCGGATATGTAATGGCTTAAGCAGGGGGACACATCTGGCACTACAAGATCTGTAGCCCTGGTGGCGTAGAGTGTTACTGAGGGTAGCCTGTGTAACGTTGGTCCCAGCTCTCTGCAGGTCATTCACAAGATCCACCTGTGTGGTTCTGGGATTTTTGCTCACCATTCTTGAGATCATTTTGACTCCAGGGGGTGAGATCTTGTGTGGAACCCCAGATCTAGGGAGATTATACGCAGTCTTGTATGTCTTCCATTTTCTAATTATTGCTCCTACAGTTGATTTCTTCACACCAAGCTGCTTGTCTATTGCAGATTCAGTCTTCCCAGTCTGGTGCCGGGCTATCATTTTGTTTCTGGTGTCCTTCGACAGCTCTTTGGTCTTCACCATAGTGGAGTTTGGAGTGTGAGTGTTTGAGTTTGCAGACAGGTGTCTTTTATACTGATAACAAGTTCAAACAGCTGCCAGTACTACAGGTAATGAATGGAGAATAGAGGAGCCTCTTATAGAAGAAGTTACAGGTCTGTGAGAGCCAGAAATCTTACTTGTTTGTAGGTGACCTAAGGGTACCTTTACATGCCGAAACTGCGGCAACAAAATTTGACGGCAATATGTCGCCCTGGAACCATCGCCGTCAAATTGCCTCCCAATTATGGCGTGTAATTGGGGAATTTGGCGGCGATTTGTCGTCTCACCACGGTCACCTGATTTCAGTGCATGCTCTGGCTGTTTGAATATATTGCGGCGTGTAAAGGTACCCTTATACTTATTTTCCATCAAAATTTGAAAACATTTCTTTCCAAATCAGACAATGTGATTTTCAGGATTTGTTTTCACATTTTGTCTCTAAAGGTACAGTCACACGCGGCAATTTTGCTAGCAAATTCACTGGCAATTTGCTGGTTGCAGTGAAATCATGGACGCATTGTTCCATTTGTACACGCCAACAAAATAGAACAATGTGTCCATGATTTCACTGCAACCAGCAAATTGCCAGTGAAATTCCTAGCAAAAGTGTCGTGTTTGACGGTACCTTCATAGTTGAAGTTTAACTATGATGTCAATTACAGGCCTTTATCATCTTTTTATATGGGAGAACTTGCACAATTGGTGGCTGACTAAATGATTTTTCACCCACTGTATATGAACTGGGTTGCAGATACTTACTTGCAGTCATTATTGAAGAGTGACATGTTTTACTATGCAACTAGATGAGGAAAATAAATAATGTACCGGTAATTCAGGTCAATATCATGACCAATTAATCTGGATTAGACTACTAGCCACTGCAGTAATGCAAGAAAGACAACTGGGATATGCTTTATACATGAAATATGAGCCCCAATGGGTACGGTGTTGGAAATGGTTGCAAATCGCTATATAAATGAATACATATTATTAGTATTATGATTATTATGACATTAAATAGTGAGTGCACATTTTTAAGAAGCAATAGCCATACTATAGGTTTTCATCAGTGTGAATAGTGCTATAAAATCAGTGATGTGAAACATAAAATGGCCAGATTTTATTTTTTCATACATTGCTTTTAAATAAGTATACAACAGATGGTCTCACATGCTGGTGACCATCTGCAATAATAAAGGTTTAGTCTCCAATGAAAAAAATAATAATGAAAAAAATATTCACATAAAATTCCTTTAAAAATATAAACATCTCTATGGGCTGCTTTACACACACCAACTTCTGTGTCCAACTTCTGAACAGATCTCTGGTTGCAGTGAAATCATGGACACATTGTTATATTTTGTGGCTGTGTACAAATGAAGTTGGTGTGTGTAAAGCGGCCCTTACACTGATGTTTTAAGGACATTATAAGATAACTGAACTTCCCAGCTGCTGACACATTTGGCATTGTCCAAAATACAGGCCTTGCAGGTGCAAATATACCTGCAAACTCCAGGAAGCTTAAAAAAATTCCAAAATGTTCCCAAAAATTCTACAGCATAATACAAGCCGGCATTGTCCACAGCCAGCGGATCTTCCGATGAGCGTTTTGGCCCCAAATAAATTGGTAAAATTTTAGGGCCATTTTAAATTCTGAATTTTAGTTGAACAAATTCATGTTCACCGACTTTTGGTGAAAGTGTTCACATTTGAGGTATCGAATTGAATAGGCCAAATTCTTGCCAAATTTGAAAATTCACTCATCACTATTAAGGTACCTTTACACGCCGCAATCTCGGCTGGCGATATGAGGCGATATAACGTGCGCATGCATGTTTTTAGTGGTCGCCTCAGATCGCCGAAGGCAGAATTAGACACCGCAATTTCGCCCTGAACCTAAGGCGATGTGTCGCCCCAGAAATCGCCTCACCCACAGCGGAACCAATCCGGTCGACTTCCCTCGCCGCTTCACACGCCGCAATCCCAAAGGCAATGTGGGCGCACATGTTCAACGCGGCGAGGAGATAGGCGTGCCAAAGTGGTTTACACTGCGCCCCATACACGCTCATTGGACAGCACAACAGCGTTACAATTGGTCAGCCTGCTCTGGAAGGCTGGCTAATACATGACGCTATTGCCATTGTGTGGTGCTGGATGGACAGCTCTTCAAATATGATGCGGTGTCAACTGACATCCAATGGGAACACAGTAGCCCACACCAATCATTTCACACGGGGTGCAGACTACAGCACGCTGTGGTACACCTACGCAAAATCATAGGCCCGTTCACACGCCAAAACCCGGAAATCTCGCTTTCATGATTGCGTCTGATTTCAGAGCAGTGTTCAGGAATCAGACGACAGCCGAGAGGCGATTTATCGCCGTGAAATTCCCCAATCACACGCCAGAACTTTGAGGCAATTTCACGGCGATTGTTTCAGGGCGACATATCGCCTTTAAGACTCCCTGCCGAGATTGCGGCGTGTAAAGGTACCTTATGGGTACCTTTACACACAGAGATATATTCCTTGCAATTCACTGGTTGCAGTGAAATCATGGACACATTTCTCCATTTTGTTGCTTTGTGCAAGTGGAACAATATGTCCATGATTTCACTGCAACCAGTGAATTGCAAGCAATATATCTCTGTGTGTAAAGGTACCCTTAGGGAACCTTTACACGCCGCAACCGCCGCTTATACATTCTAGCATCTACTGTGCAGTGAATAAATCAGGAAGTTAATGAGCGGCCCTGGAAGTACAATCGCTTGGACCCCGGTAAGTATGATGCTAATGTTTAATCACTGCTTTACTTCTGTTTATTGACCACCTGCCACCATTTCATAACTTTAAATTTCAGATTGGGTGTTCCGACTCAAGTTTAAAAAAAAGATTGTCCGGATCTGCCAAACCCGAACATGGGCAGGTTCACCCATCTCTACTGATGATCACTATCTACTCTGCCTTCTGTGCATTCATTAACTCAGAAAAAGTCTTAGATTTGGCAGGAAGTAACACTGTTACCATCTCAAGTTCTATGCCTCCAGGAGGTCACCTTACATTAGATGGAAATACAGTCTGTTCTTGATAATTATTCATAACTGGGCATTAATATTCATAAAACTAAATTCTTTAGACCGTATCACAGCTGTGTTTGCCAAACACTTTGTATCTTTGCTCGAAGTCAATGCCTTCATTAAACCCAGTTTAATTATTGATTCATACTTTAAGATACATTTACACTTTGAAAAAGAAAAAAAAAGAAAAAGGAAAGAAAAGAACCAGCACAGCTGTGAGACCAATATCTCAAACTGCACATGGGATTCAGGGAAAGGGCCCTGCATCAGCCACCATTTCAGTGGGTAAGAGCTCCTTTACAGGGGATGAATTACAGTTTAGGGAATACACTGACCATTTGGTTAAATCTGGCTATTTCTGTCATGTATTTTTTTTTTAATTTTAGCGAATTTTTTATGGCATGATCTGTAATAAAAAAAAATCTATCGTAATTAGAAATCTTGCAATTTTTACATTGGCCTCTTGGCTATTTTAGACTCCTACTTCCCATTCTTTCAGGATGAGTATTCAGCAGCCTCATTATCATCACAGGCAATACACCGATAGGTAAGACCTCTATACACAGCTGATAACACAGGAACCACCAATCACAATAGGCAATGTCACATCTGACCCTGTAAAACAAGATATCGGTATGATGCCTCAGATCAGTAGCAGTTCGTAGATAACAAACATGTATACTTTTACTTTATTCTACCATAATTTTTGCATTATAAGATGCACCCCAAATGTAGAGAAGGAAAAGAGAAAAAAATAATACTTAATGTTAAATGGGGTCATTCTTATGATGCCAGTGTCTATCTTACAATCAGTATATACCTTATCCTAGTACATAGCCCCGACCCACGTATGTATGGCCACCATCCTCGCACATAACCCCCACCCTAGTACGCATGGTCTCCATCCTGGTACATAGTCTCACAGCCTTCTACATGATCCTATCCTGGTACATGACCCATCCTGGAACATAGTCCCCACCCGGATATGTATGGCCAAAATCCAGGTACATAGCCTCCACCCTGCTACATGGCCCTATCCTGATAGACAACCCCTACCCTGCTACATGACCCCATCCAGGTACATAGCCTCCACCATTTCTTACTAAGGGGGGTTGTGTGACGGAATTACACAATGCAGGGTCACCAATGGATGTCAGCAGTAGGGCAATGTTACGGGCCACCATCGCCACAATCTTCCACGGTAAGCAAAAATCCAAAAATCGGATTGTAAACTGCACCCCCATTTTCTTCCTAGTTAGGGAGGTAAAAAAAAGTTTGTTTTATAATCTAAATAACATGTTAAGTGGTAAAAAAATTCAAGTTTAAAAAAAAAAAAAAAGAATTGCCCTTTTAGTGTCCTTTTCCACGACACATAGCGTTCTCAGTTTTTGGGATCTGGGGTTGTGTGATGGCTTATTTTTTGCAGCTTGAGGTGATGTTTTTCATTATACTATTTTGGGGTTGATGCAATGTTTTGGTCGTCTGTTATTGCATTTTATTACAATGTGACCAAAAAAACATCATTTTGACACTTTTACTTTTGTTACGCAGTTTACAGATAGTATTAATTGAGTTAATATATTGATAGATCAGGCATTTCTGAAGGCTACAATACCAAATATGTGTAGTTTTATTTTTTTAAATAGTTTTTTTCCAATAGGACAAAAGGGGGGTATATGAACTTTTATATTTAAAAGCTTTTTTTTTAACTTTTTCTTTATTTTACTTAGCCTCTAAGGGCACATCAACACTGCAGTGTCCTATGGCTCCTGCTGTTTAGAGCGATGCTTCAGCATTGCTCTGAACACCTGAAATGATCTCTTTCTGTGAATACAGGGGTTGGCGTGAACCCAAAGGAAGTGAGTCATGACAGTGACAGGGTCCTCATCTGACCCTTGATTTTCATGGCAACACATCTAGATCACAGGGCGGCCGGTGGCTACAAGGGACAATGCGAACCCTCCTATGGTGCTTTAGATCGTGCTGGCAGTGTTTGACAGCACAATCTAATGGGTTAACAGAGGTGGGCGAATTGCTGATCCACCTGCATATGTTAGCTGCACATGTCGGCTGATGAGATTAGGGAAGTAGGTGTTCGAGCCCCTACCGGATGATTTGGAAGTTGAGACTAACTTTCAGGTGCCATAGCGTCACTCCTCGACCCATACGGTTCTCAGGGGTTAATATGGAGATTCCCATAGACGTATTCTTGAAGTGTTATGTCTGCTATTTGACACATATTGTTTTCATCAAGTAGTTCAGTAAAGAACTGTTTATTTATAAATGTTGATCTTCCTCATTCATCTCTTTTCCATGTGGTCTTTGCATGCCATTTCAAGTGGCAGTATACAGTCTATTGAGGTGTATCATTAAGGTAATAGCAGCACACACACCCAGCCTAGAACGCATTTTCCTGTAGCGCATCAGGGTGCCGAATGATGCTCACCATGGTCACTACTGTCTCCCCTTCCCCCCGCCATTACACTTTCACATTGCTAATTGGTGGGCCAGTATAGACTTATTGGAAGCTAGTCTGAGACACATACCTTATTACTGATGAAGGCTATTGATCTCTTCTCTCCTTTCATTTATCAGCCAGTCTATTGTGTATAAGGTCAAGTCCATCACAGGCTGATGAGAAAGTCAGTGCAGAGAGGGTTAGGGTATGTTCACTTGCTTTTTGCCCCTATTCATTTGAATAGGTGAAAAGTGCTACAAAACTGAAACAATTGACATGTTGGGTATTGGCAAATCTGGGCTCAACATACATGCAGGAAAAAAATGGCGTTAGCATGAGATTACAGATATATCATTACTTCTGCTGGGACTGTAAAACACTGCATATTCTACACACTAAATAGGCTGCGCGCAGCAAAAACGCCATGTGTGAACAATCCTTTATAGTGCATTTAGACAAGTAGATAATTAAGCAGCAGGTTGACCATGCGATTGTCATAAGTGACACAATCTTGATGACAGACTAGCATAAAGTAACATTTATCATGTAAAATGAGTTCATTATCCATTGTATAATTGCCTTCCTAGATACTGACAAAAGATCACAAAATTCACATTTGCTTTGAACAATGCGCTGCCGACTGATGATTAGTTTTCACTCATTTAAGTGATTACACACTCCATGGTCAAGTGTTTACAGACATATCTTTTGGTCAGAAGACTTATTTACATTGCGCAATTATCATTAAGGATTACTCATTAGCATTCAATTTACAATAATTATCTACTCATCTAAATGGACTCTTAGTTTCTATGACGGAAAGTGCATAATAATAATAAAGTACATGCTAATAAAGCACCGGGGAAAAGGGAGATTGTTACGTAATCGCTGAGAGAAATGAGCCTTAACAAGGAGAATCCGGCTCGGTCATCTTACACTTTTAGATATCCATCCAGTTTCTTTCGAATAAGGCCAATATCAATCTTAACATTTTACATTCTATTGCTTTGGTTTTATGAAATTGAGACAAAACTGGTGTGTGATGTGTTTGACTGGCAAATATCTAAAGTGTATCGGTGTGCCGCTGTTAGCCCCGCCCCTTTCATGACGCGGCCGCCCTCACAACACTGGATGAAGGCCAGAGGGGGCGGCCATAATGAATGAGCGGGCGCAGGCTGCAGCACACAGCCCCGCCCATGGATTTCTCAGGACACTGCCTACGAGAGAACGTAAATATGAGCTTACATGTATACTGTAATAATTCGTTTTGGCCACATACAAGATTAACTATACAAGAGGGATGTATGCACCCCTCTATAGTGATACGGGGGGGCGGGAGTTTAGGGGACATGCACGGAGCTCGGAGGAGCCCGTGGCATGGGGGCAATTGTAGGAGA